>JAKSZT010026446.1:12665759-12716091 GCA_026826555.1 Tolypeutes matacus | reverse complement strand
TTTATGAGGAGGAGAAGGGCCAAGGCAGAGAGAGCGATCATGGAGGAGGACAGAGAAGTAGGCAGAGGCTCTCTCAGTGTTCCTGACTGGTCTCAGTATTCAGGACTTACTGCTATCCTGCAAATTAGGGTTTATTTCTAGGTTCTGGTTAGTTGGGAAGCAAGAAATGCATGGTAATTAATTTGGATAAAAAGAACTTTAATTTTCAAAGATTCAACAATATATTTAGGGTTCTTTCCACTTTCTCTGAAATATGGTATACATGAAACATTTATTGAGCTGTTATTTCAACTGGGTAGCAGATTTAAGTACCATATGAAAGGACTTATGCTATTCTGATCTTTTCTGCAATGGACATAACTTGTATTTATTTTCTGGTCTATAAAATATATGACATTCACATTTTATATGATTGAGATCTGTTTATGTTCTTATGTGGAGTTCTGTTTTAAATTTACCATAGACTTCAGATTCAAGTAAACACTTTCCAATGTCATCATATTAAGGAGTAGAGTAAGTATGTGCCCCTTAAGTAAGTTAATTATCATTCATCCTGCTCATGTATCTTTCACATGTGTATTTCTTACATGTGATAAGAGAAGTTCCTATTTGGTATACATATAGGTTGCACCTAAATGATTAGCCAAGTAAGGCTGCTCCAGCTATATAAGTCTGTAGAATTACAAAATAGAATTCATAGGTATTTTTGTGTGATGAAAATTTAACTTAAGTTTCAAATTGGAAAAAAAAAAGGTTATATTATTATTTTTTAATTGTGGAAGTTTTATATAGACTCCCCCCTTTCATTTCATACTTTTCATTTTTGGAAGATGATCTTACTAGTTGGTTAAGTCTTTTGGGTGTAGCATTTTCTTTGGTGTTTTTCTTTTTAATTAATGGGTTCAAAGGGATTCCAACTTTATAACATTTGTGTTATATATTTTTATTAATTGTTAAATGTTTGACTTTTATATTCTTTTTCTTTTTTATGTTTAAAGGGTTGGTATTTCTTTATTACAAAAACTGCAAAAGAGGACACCACCTTACCTTACAGCATAAGATTTAGGTTTGATTTACAACCACCACAAAAAACATATTTTTTGTGAGTGAATATTTTAAAATAGCAATAGATTCCCAAGAGAAATTGCCGGAAACTGTCTGTATATATTTAGAGAAAGATGCTCATCTCTTTGGAATTGTTTAGATCACATTCAATTAAATAAAAAAAAAAAAAGAGGACGATTTTATGCATTGAAAAGTTGATTAAGTGCTAGTCCTCAGCTCTTACACCACAAGGGCTCTTAAACCATAGCACTCTTGCCCATTGGTTTAAAAATCGATACTTTTACCATCATAAAGTATTTGATTAAACATTTTTTTCCACACATAAATTAGGAAGCTAGGTTTGTCAGAACTGAAAGTTCTATTTAACTACAACTCTTACTCAGCTTTTAATACTTTTTCAAAATAGTGTTTTCCTGTTGAAGACTCTAAAACAAATCGTGTCATTTTTCTTAATACGCAGTTGGAGAATTTGATGCTGGATAAAGATGGCCATATAAAAATTACAGATTTTGGACTTTGCAAAGAAGGCATCACAGACGCAGCCACCATGAAAACATTCTGTGGTACACCAGAATATCTGGCCCCAGAGGTAGGCTTTGGTTCCATTCATAGGAAAAACCAATCTTGATGTAATGTTTGGCAAAGTGTTTAAAAAAAAACTGTGGTACCTACTACTGTTAGGTGGATTTCAACCTGAATCAAATGTATTTTGTGCCCAATTGTCTAATGTGGTATTATAGGGGAAAGAATATATAGAAATTAATTTTTCTAAACTTTATGAGTACAGAGTCTTACCTATAGTAGTGGATTAAGTCAATTTTTATTTCTTGGCCATGTAGATTTCATTTCTTGGTCATGCCCATTTTAATTTATTCATTAAAATAGAATAATTGAATGTTTACAGTTTTATAAACCATCTTGGACTTCCCTTGTATAAACCATCTTGATTTCCCTTAGAATCAAAGAAACAATGATTGTTTGAATTTGTGGTATTGCAAGTACTTCTATTTGGTACTTAATTATAGGAAATTATTTTATTGGTAAAGTTAATGAAATGACAGTGGCTACATTTTGGAATTCATGTAAAAGAAAGCTCTAACCCAATGTCCTTCCTAGGCTGCGAATTCCACAATAATTCATCCATTTGTTTATTCAGCAAATATGTATGGTGTATCTACTGTGTATCTACTATACTACTCTGCATCTTATTCTGGGTGATGTGGTTACAGGAACAAGACAGAGGAAGGACCCTGCTCTCAGGGAGCTTGCTTTTTAGTATGGGGAGACATAATAAAAATAAATATGTAACATAATGTCGTGTAATGAATAAGTAGTATAAAGAAGAAAAAAGCAAAATAAAGGAAAGGGCGTCGTGTAGTGGCTATTTAAGATAGTGTTCCAGTTACTATTGTATAACAGACTCCCCCAAAACAGCCTCTGAGTCTGGAATCCCGATGGGATAGCGGGATAGGTTTCTCAGCTCTGTGATGTATAGGGCCTCGGCTACGAAGACGTTAGGGCCAGTGTTGACGCTGTAGCTGGAAGCCGAGCATCTGGGAGCAGCTTCGCTCCTACGATTGGCAGGTGATGCAGGCGGGACTGGAACCTCAGCACGTGCTGTTAACAGAAGCATCCATCCCAGCCTCTGAATGTGACCTGGGCTTCTGCACAGCAGAACGGCTCCAGGGTACTTGGACTCCTTGTCCTTGAGCTCTAAAAGTGAATGTACCAAGGAACAAAGCGGAAATTGCATCGCCTTTTTCTTTTCCCCTTGTAAACCATCAGGAAATGTTTTACCAGTTAAAAAAATATATATATTTTCATAGTATATTTTTATAACCATTTTATTGGGGTATAATTCACATACTCTAAAATTCACCCTTTTAATGTGTTCAATTCAGTGATTTTTAGTATATTCACAGAATTGTACGACCATCACCACTATCTAATTCCAGAATATTTTCATCACCCCATTAAAGCAACTCCATATCCATTGGCAGTACCTCCCCACTCGCCTCTATTCTTCCCCCAGGCCTTGGTAATCTCTGATGTACTTTGTTTCTATGGATTTGCCTATTCTGGACATTTCATATAAAAGGAATCAGAGGATATGTGGCTTCTTTCACTGAGCATAGTGTCCTCAAGGTTCGTCTTGAGGACACTCATGTTGTAGCATGTATCAGTACTTCATTCTTTTTACAGCTGAATAACACTCCATTATATAGATGTGCCACATTTTGTTTGTGAATCCTTCAGTTGCTAGATATTTGGGTTGTTTCCACTTTTTGGCTATTTTAATAATGTGGCTGTAGACAATTGTGTATGCCTCTCTTTTATGACCTCGTTTCAGAAGTCACGCAGCACCAATTCTCTCGTCTGCTTGGTTGAAGCAGTTCTAATCCCACACAGATTTAATGGGTAAAGGCAGACCCCTGAAGCAGGAACAAGCTCAGTTTCTCCCCTAAATTCCAATGTTAGTGTAGCTAGAGCCAAATAAGGAGGGATTAATTTTTGATGGCTGAGAACTACTATTTATTACCTACTCTGTGCCACGAGCTATATATAGTACATTACATCTATTAGCTCATTTAATATTTGGAATAGCTTTTAAACCTGATTTTTTTAAAAAATGAGGGACCTGAGAGGCAGGTTTTTAAAAACATAATCTGCGTGATATACATAGCTAACATAACAGCTCAGAGGAAATTGAGGTAGACTCAGGATTCTAACTAGGTCCATCTGACTCTAAAGCCCACTTTTACTGTTTTAACTACATCTTGGACAAAAAAAAAAAAATCACAGTGTCAAGGCCACTTATAGATGTAAATAATTGTAAGTTTTAAAATGGACGCTTTGTAAATGTTCAACAGGAAAAGGGTAATCAAAAGGGACTAGTAATAAATTCACAATACTAGTATTTCTTATATATACATATATTAACTCATACCTGTTTATTATTATAATAATTCTTTTCAATTAGGAACTAAATTTACATTTCAAAAATGTTGAGTTAGGGGAGCAGGTATAGCTCAGTGGTTGAGTACCTGCTTACCATGTACAAGGTCCCGATACCTCTTAAAAAAAAGTTCGGTTATTGTAAATAAGTGTTAATATTTGAAGTAGAGTAAATTTCCAACTCTTGTTTTCTTGGGGACTGCCAAAACACAACATTTTCTTGTTCAGAATCTATTGGAGTTTAAAATTCTCCATTTTTATGACTGAATTAGGTAAAATTTTAGAAACGCTGTTCCTTGTTTATTCAAATACAAGATCATATTTTCTAGAATAGGATTGTTTTTGTGAATATCATGAAAAACAAATTCTTTGTTTCTCTGGAGTTCAATTACCCCTACTATACATTTTCCATGGATGATGATATCCCATATTTAGAATAACAAAATTAGTTGTGTCACAATTAGGGGGAAATTATTTCTGAAAAAGATAAATACATCTAATTTCAGAAGCAGATGATCTCCTAAGAAACAAAGATATTGTTTTCTATGCAAATGTCATCAACTGAAGAACAAAACCAAGAATTTAGTGCAAGAAGAGGCTGATTGTTTCTAAATAGAAAGTTTACAGTTCACAAGAAATTACCCATTTCTTTTTAAAGATAAGAGAACATTTCTGCATATCTTTTTTTTAATACTGCAAAAATCTGCTCTTTAAAGGCAGCTTTTATACCCATGGTTGATACATGCTGATTGATAAATTAATGACACCTTATTTTCACAGGGGAGAGTGATCACTGCAGTTAATATTCAAGGATAACAAATCTTGAAAGAACTAACTTCTGCAGTTTTAGTTCTTAAAATTATTAGTTAAATATCTGATATTGTCTACTCTATTTTTGTTAAACAGGGGTAATGTTGAATGTCTGTCCTCACTTTGTAAAACAAGAATTTTTAACTGCTTTTTCTGGTCTCCAATATGGACCATTTCACCAAACAACACTCACTTATTCATTATACAGCTATTATTGCATGTTTACTAGGCATTATGTTAGGTGCTGGGAATGCATAGATGATAAGAAATGGATTTTGCACTTCAGTTGCTTGCTGTTTACTGAAGTGATAAGATACGCTTTTCTGGGGTTGTGTTCTGGCGGAGTGGAAGGAAAAGCCCAGTTCTTACGAGCCCGGGCTCCTAACGGGGAAGCAGGGAGAGGGGTCTGGGCACAGAGGCGCATGGTAGGGTCGCCTGGCAGAGGAGCTGTCCCGTGGTCCTGAGGGCGCGGGCAGGGCCATCGCGCGGCCAGGTTCACGCGGCCAGGTTCACGCGGCCAGGGCGGGGAAGGCCAGGGCGGGGAAGGCCGGGCCGGAAGGCCGGGCGGGGAAGGGAAGGCCGGCCGGGGAAGGCCAGGGCGGGGAAGGGAAGGCCGGGCGGGTTCCCTCCGCTGCTGCAGCGGGGCGCTCGCCTCCTGGGCGCGCCTTCTGAGGGCGGAGAGCGGTGGTCTGCAGCCCCGGAGCACGTGCTCGCGCTGCTCTCTGCCGAGTGAAGCCCTCAGGGTCTTCCCTTCTGCTCTTGCCTCAGAACTTTTTTACTCACGATGTAGAGACCTTGCTGGAGCCCATACTTCATCTAGCAATGGTCATTCTTTACCCTTTAAACGGTTTCAAGCTGGTAGAAATGCTTTGCTATTAAAAGATAGATGAAGGGTATTTCAAAGATAACATTTTAAAAAAATGTTAGGAACCAGCTGAAAAGCAGTTTTTTAAATGTCCAACATGTCAGATTCATAGAGTTTTCAACAAACTTAAGTCTTAAATTAACTTGTTTCTTCTTAGTGCAAAGACCACTAGAAAAGATAAGTCTTATATTTTAAATATAACTTTTGATTACAAAAAAAAAAAAAGACATCTAGAAAAGCATTTATTCTGTTATCTCTTTTGATGATGAATGGAGCTTACAGGGCAATTTTCCAACTTTGGAAGAATTACAGATCTTTATTGTTATTTATTGTTAAAAGAAAAATCAAGTTTTGTTTTTATTGAAGCTGCAAAGATACAGCCCTACCAGGCATATATACTATGCATTTAATGTGTTAAAACTCTAAAAATGCATTAGTATGTACAGTTTTAAGTGAATAAATTTTTCTCTTCAAAGAAATGTAAGCATGAGGAGGAAATAAACTTGACCTATAGTAAATTAAGGACCATAAAATATCTTGAGGTGATTTTGTTTTTGTAATATATACGGTATTTTCACACCTATAAGTTATAAAAGAAATTTGAAATTACACATAAACTTGTACTGTTAAATTTTATTATTTAATTTGGCTCTCATTGAATTCAAACCATTTTATGCAGTGCTAATTATTTTGAATCTCAGCTTTGCTCTTGAGTTAGCAGTACCTGATCAACTTTCCAACTGTAAAACAGTTTGAAAATCAAATGTAGCTTACATGCAAGACCCAACAAAATTAAAAGTGTTAAGTACATTTTGGCAGTTCACTTTTATTATGCCCAGTCCTCAAATGTACCAGCAGATAATCATCTGAATGTTCGTTATTTTTCACATGCTTATGTGATCACACAAAAAGTACATGCTAAAAAGAAGCAGATGGTGACAGATGGGGAAGGTTGAATAAGGTGGTTTTGGAAGCCTAGAGAAATGCACTTCTGTAATAGTGTAAAAATAAAAATTATTTGATAATCAAGTTAGAACTAACAAAAAGATTGCAAAAAATGACTTGATTGTTGGGAAATGTATAGTATCTACTTATGGTTGCTATTTAGAAAATAATGTATACTTTTATTTCATCTCCTGTTATTTCATTTCAGTTAATGAAAATGCATTAAATGTTTATGCATTCTTAATATTCAGAACACCTTTTTTTAGAAAACATGCATGCTGTAATTTTATTCATTTTTCTTTTGAAACCGACTATCATTAATTTCTTTAGTATAAGACAATATTTTTAAATATCCGGAAGTTGTTAGATCAGAGTATTTTGAGAACTGTTTTGATACAAAGATTTGCACAAAGTAATTGTAATGCTATATATAGATAATAGCACAAATGGAAATTAAATTCTCTATTTAAAGCCAAAGATATGCATTTACCTCTTTAGAATAAGTTGAATGAATCACATAAAGTACGGGTGAAGATAATGCTAGTATGAGTAGGATAAGAGGGGAAAGTAGTTAGAACATAACTTGATTTAAATGCATCCAATGGAATTTTGCTTATTTATTTTAAGTCCAACGAAGAATAAATGTAAAAGTTACCATTTTATTGTCCCTGGCAATATTTTCTTTAGGACATTATAAAAGAAACGAATGAAGCCAAAGTTACATGTTTGCACATTTAATCTGTTGGTAAAAGTAGTAGCACACGTAGTTACATTTTGATTGGCCCTTAAACAAAAGCCTACTATATTCCAACAGATTGTGAAGCTAGCCTTAGAACTCTTAAACTTTTTGTAAAAGGAAAAATAGTTCTAAAACTGTGTGCAATCCTATTTTGTTTAATCATTAGTAATTCATATAACACCTGTCCTTCCAAAGTTTTTTGAAAACCTCCATCGCCCTGGTAGTTCCAAAAGGGTCTAATCAAATACATGAAAGGGGAAAATTGACTAAAGTAGCACAGTGAGCAGCTCAGTTAGATGGTGATGCTTCAGAGTTAGGAGTCATGTTTAAGGCCTTCTCACTGTCCTGATGAACTGGCTTCATACGGAATTGAATATATTTAACCTATTTCTTTGCTACAGTGCTATTTTGTACTGTATCTGGATAATATTTTAAACCATCTCATTTTGTCCCATAATTGACTATTATTTAAATATGAACGAAAATTTTTGTTCCATGTTAATGCCTACCAATGCTTGTGAGTGGCAGTTTTACTTACCTATAGGTCTGTCAGTTCTTGTAGTAGCTGTTTTTCACCTAAAGATCTTTTCAAAGTGTATGGTCTTTTGGCTTTAACAGTCAGAATAGTTGCATTCAGTTCTTTGATATGATGATAGCTTAGGCACAAAGTTTATTTTTAAATTCTCTGAAGCATGGGCATGTATACAAGACTAAACCTAACTATAAACACTAGTGATTACCTAGTATTTTCCAATGGCTATTTTTACTTGACTTATAAAGACTCAGTTTCTTGGAACTCCATGTCTGTTGCTTCAGGATAAAAAGGAAGCATAGAAATCTCTAGGAAGATGTAAGTATGATTTAATCACCAGCATATATATATTTTTAGCTTTTTGCTTGTTCAAAGATTTTGTCTGTTAAAGCCAGAGTTTGTTTTTTAAAGTCCCAGGTCAGCTGTGTGTATTTGTGTATGCATGCTGGGAAATGGCCATAAAGATTACAGCATTCCAATTCACAGCAAATGGCATTTACAGTTCCAGTCTCTCAAGAGTTATCAGAGCAGTTGAAAACTGGTTATAAAATAGCCATTTACGAAGAAGATGGAATTTGTAATTCTTATGAATGAAATGTATACTTCTTCTGAAGTTACAATACATTTTAAAACCTGAATTAGAAGATTTATAGGTCCCTTTTTTTAAAGCAAATATCTGTGATGTTTAGACTATATGAAGAGCTTCCATAAATTATAATGTATAGAGATGTGTGTTCATATATGAAATATACATATCAATTACCTGAAATGTAAGGTTACCAGAACAAAAAAAATTTTTTTGAATTAGCCATAAATTGGTGTATACAAGTTCTCAGTTTACTTTCACAGCATAGGTGTGCAGACAGTTTGTTTAGATGTTTAATTTTTCCCCATCTGTTCTGTCAGGATTATTGATTGAGCAGTAAGCCACTCCAGGCCATCGGTAGACGCCTTATAATTGCTTGCCTTGGTGCATTGTGTGGCTCCGCCAGCAGGCTGAGAGGGATGTCCTTCAGCCTCCCAGGAAATCCTCATTGGTAACAGAATTCAGAAGTGAATATGTGTTTTGAAAACGCCCAATTGCCAAATAAATATTTATATTGGGAACTTTACTACACTTGATCTTAGCCAAAAGGCCGAGAAGCGATATATTGGGAACTTTAAACAATGCTGTCATTTAAAAATACATCGTTTCTTGTTTAATATATTTCACAGAAATTAGTTATTTGAATGGTTATTCAAAAGCTATTCATGGTGATTTTTTAAGATTCACCTGGTTGTTTTATAAATGGAAGTGTCTGCCTCAAGTATCACTGTGGTCTCCTTGAATCTTAGGTTTTCTTATAGCAGAAAGTGAAGCCCTCTCTGGCTCCTGGTGGGAAAATTGAAACACAACTCTGTTTTCTTGAGCTTGTCCTCTGTTTGGGTTTTGATTTGAGGTGACTTCTCATCATTTACAGCACTTAAATTTCTTTCAGTGCTCCAAATCCCCTTATTCTTTATCTTTGGGCATTTGTGTTAAATATAAGTATCAAAGTAAAGCTACCTGTATGATTACAAAGGGCAGTAGAGAGAAAAGAAAATACTAAATGTCTGCATTCATATTTAAATCTTGTGTCTAATTTGAAAGGCAGTTACATTGGCTTTAAGAAAAAGAGTCACCTTCTTTGGATTAACTCTTTAAGATAAGGTTTTTACTGGATTAGTTCTCCAGGAACAAGTTTTGATCTGTATTTATATCCAAGTTATTTAAGTTGCATTTTAATGGCGTTGATGTGTTCTTTTACCATTGTTGTACCTCTGCTTTGGATCAGCTCTCATGATAACCATGAAATAAATTAGCCTTTTTGCTAGAACAAATATCACCAGAAATGGCCAGAAGAATTATAACACAAAGAATAAATGAATGTAAGTTTTATCCCTTAGTGTGGTATCTTGGGAAAAAAAGTCCTTTGTGTAAGGGAAGAAAATTAACTCCCCCAAATAATATAAAAGGCGATTGTATTTGAATTAATTTGATTTTGGGATTTTCATAGTATTTCAAAGGAGTGTGTTTTGTAATACTTTTGATTTAAGGAGAGAATTTTCCATGAACGGTGGAAATATGTTTTATATATCCATGTGCAGAATATTGTAATCACTTTTATTTTTATTTCTTGTTTATTTCAACTTCCAGCTGTTTGGAGGTTAGGAGTATCTGAGCAGAAATCCTTCTTTTTAATTGATACCAAAGACTCTGGTAAAGAGGACTGGCTGAGTTGTTGAGGTGTTTTCTCTTCAGCATTGCTTAAGTTTCCATGTCAATAAGCCATACATTATATCAGTTTTTTTCAGTAGAAAATGATACAGCTAACAATTCTAATTATAGCATTATGTATCTGTTTATCAGTTAAAGCACTTATGTTCAGAAGCAAAACCACCTATTTTGAGAATCGGTGTTCATTTTACAAAGCTGAATAAAATATATTTTATTTTAATATCAAACAGAATCTTTTACAATGCTGTTTTGTCAGTTGCTTATTTCTCATAAAAAAATAAAACCTTTTTTTTTTTTTTTTTTTTTTTTTTAATGTACTCACTTTCCCTTCTGGCTGCAAACCAGGTATTTAAACAAAAATAAAGGATTGCCAGTTTTGCCAGCTGGGGATGAGAACCCGGCTGGTGAAATGTGGGTTCCGGAGGCAGTTAATCCAGCTTTTATGCTTTTTATGGTTTTATGAAAAAAGAGGTTAAATTTCACATTTGGCTCTTCTTGCATGTGTGCCACTGTTCTGTTTGTGGTGTAGGAATGCTGTAAAATGTTGCTTAGATTTGTACATTTTTGTTGTTAGGTAGAATCCTGTATCAATAAGATAAAGGCCCATGAACAGTGCATTCTCCTGATTGGCTATGATATAGGTTCTTGAATCATCTTCATAATTTTTAAAAGTCACTGGTATTTTAAAATTATATATACAGCACTTGATACACAGTAGAATTCCTTCTGTTGCTTTAGGTTATTTCTTGTTTTCTATTCTCTTTTACTTCTTTCAAACAAATGGAAATTTGAAATATTTTTGGCTAAAGATGAAAACTAGAATTTGTTGTTTTGTTCTTCCAGAAAATATTTTGCTTGTGATTTACAAAGGAGTTTTGTGAAAACTTAGGAACTGGACCTGTGTTCATGTCTTCTTGAGTCCAGAATAAACAACAATTCAATTGAATTAACGTCTTTTCATAGCTTTCCTAAAACATACACCGAATAGAGCTTTAAAGTAATGTAATTTTGGTTTTGAAATTATATCTTGCATTTTTTAAGTACCCTGTCTGCCAAAGTGCCTTTTATAGAATTTTGAGGTACGTACAATGTTACTGTCAAAAATATTATCTGCAATTCTTTGAAATTACTGGTAAATTTTCAATAAAAACTATATAGGAGCAATCATTAAAGTATTTAATTAATTTAGACCAAGACAGTTTAGAACATGAGTTTTACCCTCTTCTGCATCCGATTCTTTCTCTTATGTAATCAGGTAAAATGAGTTCTTAATTGAAAAATTCATGCATTTGTTTTCATTGATCTCATTCCCCCTAAGATGATAAGATCAAATAAAGTAAAGTAAGCTTTAAAATTATCCAAATATAGTAATTTAAAATAAAATATTGAAAATTCCATTGGATGTGGAACAAATCTAACAAAAAGGTAAAGACCAATTTTTTTTTCGTTATAAATATCAAGCTATAAGTTCCAATTCCAGCAGATTGCTCTAACATAGCCTAAGTGGTACTTTCATATAATTTCATACTAAACTTATTTTATATGTAATGTATTTTGGGAAACAAATTCAAGGACATGTACCACACAAAGATAAAACACATGGTTTCTACTGTTTGTGTATAACAGAGATTTTTATTATGAGGGACTAAAGCATTGTATACTAAATTTTATTGAAACCCAAACTTTTGTATTAAATTTCTTGATTAAATATTTCCTGAAAGAGTTGGACCTATAGCGGCCCCCAAGAGCTTTCGATGTATTTTGATGGTTGTCACGCCCTGCACCCTTCTCTATGGCTTGCCTTTGCTTGCTCTTGTCTTTCACTGTTCAATTTGTATTGCTTAGTTTTTCTTAGTACAAGAATGTGTAAAGTACCTGATACACCTTTTAGTCAGTATGGGCTGATTGCGGGTTGTTATTAGCCCACTTTAGTGGAACTAGAATGGAAAATTAATAGGCCTGTGAGAAAACAGGCAATGGGAGGGCCCTTTCATTTGCTCCTTAGTATGCTCCTCTGCTCACTTGCTTGGCATTTTGGGATAGAGGTTCTGTCCCCTTTTTTTGTACTCTGGTCATTTCTGAATACGTATTAACTCTTTTACTTATCTTTTGAAGGATGCTTCATAGTTTGAATGCCAAGGTCTCAGAATAGCCTGCCCGGGCTTTTTAAGTTACAATTCATTTTTTTGTAAAAATCTTGTATTTTTTTGCAGAGTCCTTTAAAAATTAATGGGTAATGATTACTCTTTTTTACTGGTTTCTCTTTTAGGTGTTAGAAGATAACGACTATGGCCGAGCAGTAGACTGGTGGGGCCTTGGGGTTGTCATGTATGAGATGATGTGTGGGAGGTTACCTTTCTACAACCAGGATCATGAGAAACTTTTTGAACTAATATTAATGGAGGATATTAAATTTCCTCGAACACTCTCTTCAGATGCAAAGTCATTGCTTTCGGGGCTCTTGATAAAGGATCCAAACAAACGGTAAGCTTCGAATAACACTCGGTGAGTTAGTGATGAATGTGGTTAGAAATTGTGATATGGAAGTTAATTCAAGTATAACTAACTCCAAGAAGAAATGTATTTATTTGGTGTAGACATCTTCCCACTGAGATACTGACTTATTTTTAGCACATAACAGAACATTTAAAAACTTTGCTCAGTTTTTCCCCAGCTTGGAAATTTCAGGCAGATTTTACCAAATGAGGACCTTGAGAGTATCATTATTTAAATTGTGAGTGAGTAATTTCTTCGTTGCCCTGTGGCTTGATATTTCAGTCTCTGGGTCTATACATTTCTGCTGATTTATATTGTAAAATAATTGACCTGTTTCTAAATGCTCCCCTGCCCCCACCCAGGCCAACATACGTAACTAGTGTTTTGTTTGTCATTTGAAAATATTCTTTTCCATGCATGGCTAAAAGGATGGGGCAAAAAATCTTTCCAGACTTTGCATTCCTGTGGTTGCAGCTACGGCCATGTATGAAGAGTACTCCAGCTTCACTGTTGCTCAGAGAGCTGCAGGAGGCTTTGTTCCTATTTATATATCCCTTTACGCTCACATTTTCTAACTCCTACGTGGAGCCACTCTTGAGTTTCACATGTCCCTTACCTTGATGTGTGCACGTGTGGGTGTGTGTACGCCCTTCTCTTTGATATCGGGGTGCATCTGGTAGTCTGTTAGAGCCCCTCGTCTTGAGGGTAGGGACCATTGCATATACTGTTGAACCTTTCATAGCACCTCACGTAATGTTTTGTTACAAACTTCTGTTTGTGGTTCTGTTCAATATATATTTTTTGACAGTCTAGATAAGTGAGTGAAGAAATAACAAATTCTAAATTTGAGCTTTGTTTACCTTCCATTGCATGCATCTAGATTTTCAGTTTATAAGGAAAATGATTTCACCTTCAGCAGAAACAAGCAAGCATAATAGAAGAGGCACCACCTTTTTGCTTTGTAAAGAACCATTTAAAACCCGTTTTGTAATCATAGTAATTGGGGTGTTTCTTTATATTTATAAAGTGCTTTTATTTTCTTTTTCAGAGGACTTTCACATCTGTTAACTCCCTTGTTCCTTTCCGCAGTCTTTAGAGTAAATAATGCAGAGGTTATTGTTGTCTCTCTTTGAGCAGAGAACAGAGAGGCCAGGAGAGACTTCAGTGATTTATCCAAGGTCTCACAGAAAATCCATGCAGAAGCCAGAGTGGAAACCAAGCCTCCTGGTGCCTGTGCAGTGTTTCTTCTTCATCTTATTTATAGTCCATCAATTTCCCCATTGGTTCAGGTTTTGAAATGTGTGCCATTCAGTGTGGTTTTTTCACAATTAGTGAAATGATTTACACTGGGTGATAGGTAGTCTTTAAATAAAGCTATTTTTTTCATCTCATATACCTGATTTGGGGGATCTAATATTTGTTTTACTTTGTCAAAGGCTTGCCAATGCAAAGTACCAGAAATCAGTTGGTGTTTATAATGGGAATTTTATTTAGGGTAAAAGTTTACAATTATGAGGCCATGAAATGTCCAAATCAAAGTACCATCAGAGGTGCTTTCTCAGCGAAATCAGCTGCCACTTACCTGGTGAAGCAAGATGGCGGTGGTCTCTGCCAAGATCCTTGCCTTCCCCTCCAGGCTCACCGTGCCTTGGAGCCCCGCTGTGGGCATCCAGGCATAGCGCTCATCTCTTTTGGGGTCTCTTTTCTCTGTCTCTTGGGGATCCTCTCCTTGCAGCTCAGCTATGGGTGAACCTGGAGTCCTTGCTCTCACATGGCAGTATCAAATGTGGCAGCTTCCTTTTCCTCTGTGTGTCTGCCTCTCTATGTGTCTCTGTTTATAGCAGACCCAGCCAGAGGGTGGAGACTCCACCTGAGCCTCACCTCAGTGACTCAGTCCAGTCAAAAGAGCCTCACACTCACAGGAATAGGTTAGTTCAAAAACATAATCTTTCTCTTTTTGGGACTTTCACACTTGGGCTTTAAGGGCAGTGCATCTTTATCCCATCCTTTCCTGACTTCTCCAGGTAACCCACCATCCTTTGCTTTGTGGCCCCTCTATTAGTGGCTGGTAAAGCAAAATTGTAATTGTGGTTTACACGTCTGTGTCCCATTCATTTTTTTACTTCTTTCCCCCATCCCTGTGGATAGCTTTCACATAGGAACTTAGTAATGGTTGAATAAATGTGAGTTCAGTTTCTAAAATGTTAGTGGTTGGTTTGTCCATCTACAGCTGTTGTTTCAAGTGATGAGATTATTTTCAGTTACCTCACATTTCCTTTGATAATAGCTGTATCAGGCCTGCCTGCCACTGCTGCTTTAAACCTTGGGAAAGCAGGGGTGAGCAGGGAAGTCTCTGCTCTAGATAGTCGTGGGATAATGTGGGGCACAGAACACATTCACAATTAAATATAGAAAATGCTTTGATCAAGTTATTTACAGGTTGCTGTTGAAATTATTAGTTGTTTTAGGGGAGTGGAGGACTTGAGCTGGTTTATGAGGGAATTGGAATTTGCAGAGAGGAGAGTGGCATCCTAAGCAGAGAAATTTGTGTGTAAAGTTCAGCTAGATTTGCAAATGAACATGGCATTTGATAAGTTCAGTAACTGGAGTGTGGAATAAGAGTTGGGTAACATTGGGAGATGAAACTGATATGCTCGATTGTAAAGGACCTTATGTTTCTTAGAAAATATTTAATCTTTATTCAGAAAGAGATGAGAAGCCCCTGTAGTATTTAAAGCAAGAGATGGTATAATCCATTTGTGTTTTGAAACGGTAACTGTGCAGCTTTGTGGAGGCTGGATTAGAAGAGTGAAGAGCCGAGGACAAGGAGGCAAAGCAGTTAACTGAATAAGTATGGAATTGTCCTCTGGAAGCAATGGAGAAGAGCAGTAGAACCTTGTGAGTGATCAAAAGGAAACTGTAAGGTAGAGGGAGGGGTCACAGAGCCTCCGATCGCTAGCTTGGGTGACTGCTTTGGGTAGAGGTGGGGAGGTACTAAGCAGGCAGGAGAGCACGCGTTGTGTTGACTCTGGACGTGTGGAATCTGAGGTTTCCATGGAAAACCTAGATGGATGTGTCAGGTGAACACCTGCAGCTAGGAGAAGCACAGGAGATGAGTGTGTGGATGGCAGTAAGGATTCAGGAGCCACGGAGTAGTCCAGAGGGTGGGAAAAGAGGAGAGGGCTTAGGGCAGAATCCTGGGAAGCATCAACATTTCAGAGGTAGAGAGAAGAGAAAGAACCCACAAAGGACTCCCATATTCTTCAGAAATATAGTCACTTAGGTGTATTATAGTATACTTCTTCTTACTCCCATTCAGCTGTTTTAAACAGTGCCTCAGTTTTTCTGCTACTCTTTACTGAATTTGTCAGTTCTATAAAAGGCTCAACTGTTCTGCTTTTATTATTCCCCATGACTTTATGGTCATTCTGTTAGTTTCTCTCTCATGTTGACGTTGTAGGAAAAGGATAACCTCATGTTGCATTCACTGAAACTAGAAAAATAGGATCTCCGTGATGTCCTAAAAGCGACGATTCCACAGTGGTTTGGGATTTTGTTTGGCATTCTCATGTTGGAGTTCAGTATCCTTAGATATAAATACCTCAGTTTAAAGCCCTTTGATATTATGTTGAAGCCCTAAATTGTCTATTAGGGAGTCACTGACACTGGAATTTTTGACAGTTCCCTACTTTAAGGAACTTTGTGATGCAGAGTCTAGCCCAGCTCCTGAAATGGCAGCCTAAGTTCATATTCTTAGACTTTGCATAGTGTTCATTGCCTGGATTTTAATTTTATACGTATTTAATAAATATATGGACTAAATTTACGTCCAAGGCCAAACTGTTACTAGAGAACTGAGGGCTTATACAAAAGTGAATAACCAAAGCTGGATTAAAACCTTTAGAAGCTCTAAATAATAAAATGATTATGGCTTTCCAGTCAAATTCTCTTCTCACCTACCACTACAAATCTTAGTTCAAAATGAAAACAATGTTGCAGTTAACTATAACATAAGTGTAAAAAAATACAAGGAAGTTCTGGTTTTTCTCAGCAGACAACTTTGATGCATACTTTGAAATATTAAATTCCTTACAAAAAATGTGTTCTGGTGTTTCTGATTTCTGGTTCCCTGAGCACAAGCTTAGAATGCCTTTTGGAGAATTGAGTTCTGATCTCTGCCCTTAAAAGATTTGCAGTCAAGTTGAGACACACACAACTTGAAATGCAGTGAAAAGGGCTAGGGCAAGGTGTGGAGTGCTGTGTTAGCTAAATAAAAATCGCCAACCTCAAGGTTCCCATGGGAACAAAGCTAGTAGGATCTGACCCATTGTAAAAGTTCCACAGCAGGGATGTGGTTAATTTAGAGAATTCCGTAGGGATCTGGCATAGGAGACCAGGTTGCAGGAACCACTTACCATTACAGAAGTTATCCAGATACCAGCTAAATTTTTAATTTTCCATTCAGACAGGATGTCAGAGGATCTGATATCCTTTCCAGTCATTTGTTTCCTATACCTGATAGGACCAGAATTCATTAGGAATTGTACATTTTTCTCTTTGACCTATTTGGTTTTCTTCTTATCCAGTGGTTTTTGGAGCCACCACATTCCAGTTCAGGAGAGCCAGTTAAGTTTTCAGGAGTTTTTTTGAACTGGTTGTTAGAGTTATTATTCAAAATGAAATTATACAAACTTACAGTTAAATCAAGTGTGTTAAAACCAAAGATGATAAATTCTCAAAACACATCACTTCTTAATAATTCTCTTTCATTTTACTATTATCTCTGTGTGCTTGCAATTAATAATATCTGTTGTATATGTATGGAAATGCTGTATAATGGCATATTACAGTGCCTTTCTTTCCACCTCCATGCTGAGTGACATCATGTTGGTAGCAAGAAATTGGCCATGGCGAGAGTATTGGCATCACTGAAATCAGCAAACACAAAATAAACCAGGGCTTGCTTTATTGTTTTGTTGATAGTTTAGACTTAAGAAAGTGGAAAAAATGTTAATGATGCAGATTAAATTTAAAAGTCTGTTGTG
Organism: Tolypeutes matacus; assembly: GCA_026826555.1. NCBI lineage: Eukaryota > Metazoa > Chordata > Mammalia > Cingulata > Chlamyphoridae > Tolypeutes > Tolypeutes matacus. The sequence goes on along the minus strand of JAKSZT010026446.1, from coordinate 12,698,382 downwards.
TCAATAGCCACTACATTTTGAATAGGACAAAAACTGGAGGAAACATTCTTCCACTCTTCAAAAACTATTAGCTGTGTGACAGAGCAGTCACTCACGTCTTTGACAAACAAGGCATGTCCTGATGTATGTCTGTTGTGTCACTTTCACCTCATTCTTTAACATAAACAAAAATATCAACCAGTTGTCATGTTGGAACTGCTCATAAGTCAGTTGTATCCATAGATTGGCTTTGTAATGAAAGTTCAGCAAAAATCAACAAACAGTTTCTGTGAGAATAAGTTGGCTAATCTAGAACATTGTATATTTTATTGTTCTTTTAAATTTTGCGCTACACGTCCTTTATATCAATAAAGTACACAATAAGCTTGTGTGTGTGTGTGTACACACATATAATTTCCCCCAGAAAGCTGAGTGTTAAGCATTCACCAACACACCATTGTTCCTAACCCATGAGCAAATCCAAATAAAACTTGCCATATGAAATTCACATTTAAGTAAGTTCTCTTTGCTTTCCTTTCTTCTTTCTGTTCTTGTTTTTTACTCTTTTCTGCCCACCTCTTTTTCTTCTCTTTCTCTTCCTCTCTGTCTTCCCGCCTCCTTCCTTCTCTCCCTTAATGACTGATGTGTTCTATATTGTTAGTTTAAAAAATACACAATTTACAAGCATATAAAGAAGAGTCAATAACGCATGCCAAATAATACTAAATTATCACATAGTCTGATTTGGAACTGTGATTTCCAGAAATTTCGTATTATAAACTGTTAAAGCTAGAAAACACCTGATATCAGTATTGTGTTCAGGTATCAGTTCTGTAAGAGAACCTTCAAAAATTTGGGGGTTGCTGTTTTTTTTCATTTTTCATTGGCAATGGTGTTTCATAGATTGGAAATTCTTTTGGAATATGAAAATAACCCCTGAGTTTCTATTAGTACTACTCCATAAATTGTTTTTCTAAAAAATTATTTCGGCATTTCAGAATTTCTAATTCTAAAAGGAACTTGGTTTATAGAATTTGTGATGATAAAGCTACCATTTATTGTCCTGGGCAGTCACCTGTGTCAGTAGCCCGTAAGATTGTTTTTATTGTTTCCACTTGACATGAGAAAGCTGAGGGTGAGCAGCTTTCCACTGCCACACATCTAAGAAGTGCTAAAGTTGGTTTGTCTTTTGGGTCTGACTCCAAAGCCTGTGCTGTTTTCAGAATACCACATTAAGGCTAGAGCTTTTTAATAGCGTATGAGGTAAATTAGGTCGTACAACATCTTTTTACTTTTATAGCTATCTAACAGAAGTGCTGTTTGTCACACAGAAAATTACACTTTAACGAAAATTTTTTGTTAGGCATTGGACTTATGTAAATGTTTTATAGTCATTTAATTTTGTTTCTGTCCTCATAGCCTTGGTGGAGGACCAGATGATGCAAAAGAAATTATGAGACACAGCTTCTTTTCTGGAGTAAACTGGCAGGATGTATATGATAAAAAGGTAGGCTATCTTTATGGCATGGTGTTTATATAATTTGACTGCTCTGCTAAAATCAATTTACGGCAAAAAGCAATTGAAAAGTAAATAAGATTTGATGGTGCAATGGTATTTTTCATTTGAAGTTTCACTGACTGCTGAATTTCTTAATGCAAAATTTTATTCATAATTTTGACTCCCAAAATGCATTGTGACATTTTATTCAACATGCGCAAACAACAGATAATTCTCCTTTGAGAATTTTCGTAATGATTTGTTAGTTTGCCTCTCTTTGTTTCCTTACTAAAAAAAGACAACCAATGCTATGTGATTTTTTAGGAAACTAGCAAAATGCAAAAAATTTTTATTTGCCCTTATGTCTTTAATTTTCAAATGAATATTTCAGATTTATTTATAAAAAATCTTATTTTAGAAGGAATGTAAAGAAATTTAGTATTAATGTTTATCAAAGTAATACATTTATTTGTCTTATTTGGGACTTCTCTGTTATTTGAAACTGAATTTTATTGCCCACAAAATGGATACTAATTATGTAACTATTTTTATTGTAGTCTCCTTATTTTGTAATACTGCAATTTTTTTTTATTAAATACAGGAACAGGAAATTATTTTGTCTGTTCCATCCTTTTTCTTTTTTTCTGAAACACAGACTAATCTTGGCCTCTTTTTAACACAAAACCTGGGTTAACCTTTGGTTTGTATTTAGTCACGTTGTTCCCAGGAAAAGAATTCTTGTGTCATGGTTTTTTAATTTTGTGTGTGTTAAGGGAGAATTAGCCCTACTATTCATTTATTTATATAGTTTTATATGAAGAAATTGTTTTTTTAATATTTCACGTATTGTTAATATAGACATTGATTTTGATATTTTGATTTTCAAATGCTTGTGTAAAAACATTTCACTATGACATTTTTATCTAATCAGTAGTTTCCTTGGAATTTTTATTTAGTTATCTTTTTTAGTTATTCAATACATTTCCATTTATTCCATCTTCATATATTTTTTCCTGAAACGTTTATCAATCAACAACATTCATGTAGTGCCTGTTTTGTGTAAAGTATTCTCGTCTATTAAGCCCTAAAGTAAAGATAGAATAATATCATATTAATTATGAGTAATGCAAGTACTTCATTTCTCTATTATTTTGCTATGATAATGGAGGGAGTATGTTGATTTTCCATCAATTTCTTATAACTAGGAGTTTAAAATAGTTGCATTGTATTCAACAACTCTGCTCAAAAGTTCAGTTCAATTAAACTCCCATCTCTTGAGTTTCTCCTCTTTATAAGGTACTGTGTATTAGAACCATCAGAACCCTTATGGGAAGGAAGGGACCATTCTTAACTATCCTAAGTGTTTATCAACTTCATGCAGACGTTTCTGAGTCTACTTTATTGCACCAGTGATGAGCCTTAGGAGTTGCCTGCAAACACAGGAGCATTGGCTTTATTAAGAAGTGCTCTGTTGATTTTCCAAATATTTGGATTTTCAGTCATCTTTTTGTTGTTGATTCCTAACTTAATTCTCTTGTATGGAGAACATACTTTATTGAGATTTGTTTTATGGCCCAGAAGATGGTTTATCTTGGTGTATGATCCATGTATACTGGAAATGAATGTGTATTCTGCTTTTACTGCGTAAGATGTTCTCTCAGTGCCGTGGTTAGGTCGAGATGGCTGATGGTGTTGGTCATGGCTTCTGTATTCTTACTGATTCTCTGTCTGCTTGTTCTATCAGTTATTGGGAAATCTTTAACTGCAATTGTGGATTTATTTCTTCTTTCAATTATTACATTTTGTTTCCACTATTGTCTTATTAGTTATATATCTTTATTTTATTGTTTTGAAGGTGTTTCTAGGGTTTGAAATTTATTTAACTTATTACAGTATATTTTCAATTAATATTATAACCACTTCACATTCAACAGTATATTTGTTTCCCCCTTCCATCCTTTATGCACTTATTTTCATGCATTCTATTTTTACATATAAACATCACAATACATGGTAAATGAGAAAAACAAATATAGTGCTGAGTAAAGTGCATGAAGATATGCTGATGGGAGGAATCAGCAGTTCATGGTATGTAGAAATGGGATGCAGAAAAATGAGGAGGCAGGCCTGCTGATGTAGTATAGTTTCTTTAAAGTTTGGCTTATCTGTTTGACCCTGTTACTAGAATTATAGGTCCTGAATAGGAAAATGACATGAAGTAATTGGACCTTCTCAAGTTTTGTTGTATAGATTTCTAGGGAGAAGAGTCTGGAAAAGAGAATCCGGGTAAGAGATTCCTGCAGTTACATAACTGTGAAGTGACAGAGCAGAACAATGGCAGAGAGGAGAGAAAAGGAGGCATGGATTCCAGAAACATTATAAAGAAATAAGAACTGGCAATTTAGTTTGACAATACTGGGAGGATGGGAGCAAGTTTAATGGGGAAGATTATAGTCAGTTTGGTAATATTGAATTCCAATAGAATGATCTCAGAACTAGAAATACCACCATAACATTTGGGAGTGAGAACAGGAATGGAAATGGAAATCTGGAAATTCAGAGTAAAAGTAGAGTTGTGAGAATGGATTTCTTCATAGCGAGGAGGGGGGATGAGCTGGGAAGGGAACGAGGAAACAGAGGACCAGGAATTTCTGTTTTGGGAAGTATCCATGGTCAGGAAAGGTATTTGGTTTGAGGACACATTTTTGTTAGGTGTGTCAAAGTCCCTTTTTAAAGTAGCATACACATGTTGCAGTGGAACCCGGCTGACAAATCATGACTTTCCACTTCCTTGTTGAAAAATTCAGCTTAAACAGTGTTGCCTTTTGTTGGACTTCGTTGGATTATTCTTTATTTGATTGATTTATTTTCTTTGGGGTCTTTGAGCTTTATTTCATAGTTATGTGGGATGCTAACAGAGTAGCTGGTTGAGGGGTGTGCAGGAACTCTTTGTACAATCTTTGCAACTGTCCTGAAAGTCTAAAATTATTTCAAAATTGAAAAAAAAAATGGTTCATGGATGGGAAGGAGGTAGAAATGAAAACTTTCTGGTTCTTCCTCTCAGCCCCGTTAGAGTCACTTTTTTTCCTTATTCTTTCAAAAGAACTTTGCTATTATCTCTTTTTACAAGCTCCATTTTCTTTTTTATTTTGATTACATTTGCATCTCTCTAACTTTTTTTATTTTTAGAAATTTGCTTTTCATATTTGATATCTTTGAATCTAGGGTTTCTTGGGTCTCTCTGGGATCTCAATTACACGTACGTTAGAGCTTTTGGTGTTGTCCTGGAGCCAGTCAGTACTTTGTTCTCTCTTGTTATGATACGTTGTTTGGTTTTGTGGCTGTTCCCTTTTTTATTCTTGTCTAGATGGATTTCTTCATCTTTGATATTGTTTATTTTTTATTTCTTTGCTTTTCCATTTGTAGTTTCCAGCTCTCTGCTAAAATTCTCCATCTGTTCATGCATGTTGTCCATTTTTTCTATTAGAGCCTTTAATGTGTTAATCATAGTCATTTTAAAATCCCCGTCAGATGGTTCCAACGTCTGGATCTTGTCTGGATTTGATTGTGTTCATTACTTTTTTTCCCTCTGACAGTAGGTTATCTTTTCTTGCTTTACTGGTACCTCTTATTTTTGGCTAAATGTCCACAATCATGATTAGAGTAATAGTGACTGGTGTAATTCATATTTGTGCCCAGAAACTGGCATGTCTCTTATTCTCGGAGACCGTTCCTATGGGGAATTGCATCAGTTTAGTCCTTGGGTTGGCAAAGTTTTTGACTAAAGGCCAGATAGTAACCATATTTGGCTTTGCAGGCCCCATGTGGTTTCTGCTGCATATCCTTTGTTTTTTCCCTCTGTAGCTCTTAAAAAAAAATCACCACCATGATTAGCTTATGGGCCATACCCAAACAGGCCATAGGTGGGTTTGGTCCGAGGGCCATCGCTTGACAGTCCCCGGGCTAGTTAGTAGCTGCTGCATTACCTTCAGTGCACTATGCGTTGGTGTCTTTTAGCAGAGGACCTCTGTTACCCTGTGTTCGTGTGGTGCTGAGGTGTTGGGGGGCCTCCCAGCACAGGGCTCCTGCTCCACCGCAGCCGTCGCCAGGACCTGCAGCCCTGCACCGCACAGAACTTCTCTCTCACAGTGCACTGCTTTTCCATTTACTAGGGGTTAGGCTTGTAGTGGGGGCAAGGAGGGGTTTTGGTTCTCCTGGTCCAGTTTCTGACCGAGGCAGGGCCTCTGCACTGGCACCTCAGGGCTGGGTTTTCTCAGTGCTCCTCTCCGTCCCCTGGGGAACTCTGCCTTGACTCTGTGGTGGCTCTTAGTTGGGAGAGTTTCCTTCCCCTTGGCAATATTGCACCTCTGCTTTTATCAGAGCAGGATCCTGGGCCCCAGAGTGTTCCTTACCCCTCTCCCAGAAACAAGCATGTTATCTTCTACCCTTCTCCCAGATGTATTGGCTCTGAGCCTGGGCCCTGGGGCAGCGGCTAAAGTCTTGATTCACATGAAAGAAAGGTCTGGTGAAGTGGGTGGAGTTTCTTGTCCATGCCCCACTGAGCCTCTTTCTCAGAAGCTGCCTGTGGACAGAGCTTTTTAGTGAGTGCATACTTGTGTGTTTGGGTCTCCATGCTAGTCCTTAAGAATTCTAAAATAGAACTTTCTCACCCACTAGGGCTCTATTCCATTACCTTTCAAACTTTTTAAAAAAGTTTTAAGCTAGTGACCTTAAGAATTAATTAAACTTTTAGCTGTTTTCTTCTTAGGTGGCAACCTCTTGTTCTCATGTTTGGGAAGGTAAAAAAGGTCACCTGTCCTCTCTCTTTTCAAAGGAATTGTCACTCTTGGAGACTCAAGTTTACTGCTACTACCTTAGTTCTTTTACTGACTCATGATTTTGTAGATTACACAGCTTTTTCACACTGTTGGGGTGGGAGTGAAGTCTCCTATAGTCTAAGAAGAAGTTGAACTCTAAATTCACTTTATTGATCTGGCATAACACCGATTTCTAAACCTGACAAAGCAAACACAGAAAGAAAAAATAATACAATATACATTTGAGAATCCTAAAAAAATACTAATACTGTAGAAGCACCAATTCTGTGTACAGGTATTAATATACCCAGGTTGGGTGGGTTTAGCATCAGTGATCTATTTTACTGGCGGTATGTACTGAGCACGGTTACATGCGGGCGTGTGTGAGTGCTATGAAGAGCACCGTGGACGAGAAAGCTCCAACCACTGCTCTTGACAAATTTATATTCAAGAGAGAAGAGGCAGACTCTAAAACGGTAAACATAATGCAGATTTTTTAAAAAAAATCTTGCTAAGAGGTATTAAAAAAAAGTTAAAAAGGTAATGGAATAGAGCCCTAGTGGGTGAGAAAATTCCCCTTTGGAGTGGTGAGGAAAGACTTCTCTGTATAGGTGATGTTTGAAGTGACGTGGATAGTGAGAAGAAACCAGTCATGCAAGGATGTGGGGCAAGAGTAGTCCAGGCATAGAAACGGCAAGTGTAAATGCCCTAAGGCAAGAACAAGAAAAGTAGAGGAATAGAAAAAGGCCACTGAATTTAGAGTGGAGTAATCAAAGGGAAATGGAGAGAGATCTGGATTAAAACGCATTAATAAAATTCAGCAATTACTTAAAATAAGCTAAAATTTTCCTATTACAATCAGCAAGGAACACTGGATTAAAACATAACCAAAAAAGTGTTTTTGTAAATGCATGGCTGAACTTGCAAAAAACAAGGGAAACTCCTCAGCTCATTAAACCAGCTCTAGCCATTGTGATAACTGTTCAAATGGAATGGACTTTATCTCAGATTTTATTTTGATGATTACAAAGGGATATGAGATGAGTCTGGCTTCAGAATGATAAAGAGCTGGGACTGAGTATCTTGCAAAACACTGTAACCACGGTGAGATAGGAACTATTAAAACACTACTTTTTAACCCAGGGAAAGATTTTTTCTTTGCCAAATCTCTGGGTAGGGGAAATCAAGATGCCTATGATGAATACAAACCACAGCTCTGCACCTTTCCTGGGTTTGGAGTCTAAATTTATAGCATATGCATTGTGTGGGAGAATCTAAGCTGTGAAATAAACATAAAAATGATAATCCTGAAACAATCAATCCTGAAACTAATGTAGAATAACTTTGAGGAACAAGTCAACATCAGAAACCACCTAAAGATTTTCAAAAGTGAAAAATGTCCTAATTAAAATGAGCTTAATTTTAATAAAAATTACAAAAATATATGGCAAAACAAAACCAAGTGACTTGAACCCTAAGAATAATAGGAAGTAGGATAATAATAAGAGACTGTATGGTAAGTTTAAAAATGACTAAAGAGATAAAAGATGTTTAAAAAGGTATAGGGAAAAACCAAATCCATTGAAAAACTGAACAGACAGATTTGCAAAACAATGAAATGGAACTTCTTGAAATGAAAAATAGTAATTAATTTAAAAAATTAATTGCAGGGTTTACATCAGGTTTTGGCAAATTGTGGCCCAAATCTGCCCACAGACTTTTAGTATGATCCATAAGCAAACAATGGTTTTCATAATTTTCAAGGATTATAAGAAAACAAAGAAGAATGTAAGAAATTCTGTTTCTGTTTGCTAAAGCAGCTTAAGGCAATATATCAGAAATGGGTTGGTTTTTACAATGGGGATTTATTAGTTTACAAGCTTACAGTTCTGAGGCCATGAAAATGTCCAAATCTAGGCATCATCAGGCAATGCTTTCTCCCTGAAGAAGCGATCCTGGACCCCTCTGTCACATGGCAAGGCACATAGCAGCATCTGTGGGTCTCTCCCTTCTCTTCCATGTTTCCTTGCTTTCACTGTCTGGCTTTTGTGACTTTCTCCTCTGTGTCTGAATTTCATTTCTTATGATGGACTCTAGTAGGAGGATTAAGACCCACCCTGGGCCACGCCTTAACAAAGTGACTTAATTAAAAGGTCCTACTTATAGTAGGTTTACATGCATAGGAAAGGGTTAGCAAGAACCTGATCTTCTGGGGTACATACAAGTTCAAGCCATCACAGATTCCGTGTGGTCTGCAAAGCCTAAAATGTATACTGTCCAGCACTTTCTTGACCCCTGGATTGAACCACATATTAAGTAGATCTAAAAGGAAGTAATTGAATTACAAGATAGAGCTGAAAAAAATTATCTGAAAATGTAGCACAAATAGATGGATAATGTGCAAGAGAGATTAAGAAGCCTGGAAAATAGAAGAAAAGGCCAAACATATGTCTAGAAGGAGTTTTAGGAATAGATAATAGAATTATGAAGGAGAGGAAATATTAAAAGTGGTAATAGCTAAGAATTTTCCAAAATTGCTTAAAGACATGAATTTCCAAGTTCAAGAAGCAGGAATTCTGTGAAGGATAAGTGAAAATGAATCCATATCTAGAAGTCATAGTGAAACTGCAGAACACCAAATACAGCAGGAGCAGAAATTAACCAAAGAGAAAAGACAAACCTCTACAAAGGAATAGCAATTATCCTTACAGCATCAGCACTCGGAAAACTCTAGGACTTTGAAAGTGCTAAGGGAAAACAACTTTCATCCTAATCTTCTAAATCCAGTTATGTTATCACTGAAGGGTGAGTTTGTGAAATCAAGATTTTTTACCATTTAGATCCCTTGCCAAAATTAATCACTTTACTTCAAGAAGAAGGCTAATAAGCCAAGAAATAGTAAGATGAAAGAAATATTTGATGAAGGAATTTGCCAAACATGTTGGCAAATCTAAATAAGCAGTGACCTTAAAACTGAAGAACATTCTTATTGGCTAAGTTTGTAGATATTTAAAACCAAGGTGGTTTTAATGTATTTGACTTGACTGGGATAATGGGATTTAAGATATTCATGTTTCATATACTTTTTTTTAAAGGTATAAACATTGATTAACTTGGATTTGCATGTTAAAAATGAAGGGTAACTATTAAAAAATAGAATGTATTAATTCCTTGTGAGTAGAACTAAGAAAAGGAAAGATAAAAATGCAGTTAATTGAGTATAAAACAAGAAAAAAGAAATAAGTATAAAGAATTATTAACTAACAGATTGTCAAGGTGAATAAATGAACCAAGTCCAGCATTCAGCTTACTTACAAGAGATAGTTTTAAAAGAAAAATGACTTACCTTGACAGTAAAATGTTGGTTGAAGGCATACTACCAACTGCTGTTGCAAAGAACAAGGAGGAGCTCTGAAAGCTGCAAGACAGCAGCAACATGTAGTGTACAAGGAGTCCCAGTTAAATTAGGTACTGATTTCTTATCAGAAACCATGGAGGCAAGAAGGTAGTGGGTTGAGGTACTTGAAGTGCTGAAAGAAAATAATTGTTAACCAAGAATTTCCTATCTGGCTAGACTTGCTTTAAAAAACGTGAAGAGCTAGAACATTCCAAGATAAACAAAAGAGTTCATTACCATTAGACCTGCCCTACAAGCAGTGCTAAAGGGAGTTCTTCAGACTGAAAGGAAAGGACACTATAAATAGTGGTTCAAAATGGCATAAAGAAATAAAGACCTCCAGTAAAATTAATTTGGGTAATTATAAATGCCAGTATTAGTGTGTTGTATTTTTTGGTATATAACTCCACTTCTTATTTCCTACAAGTACTAAAATGCAGAGGTGTAAAAAGTCATGGTAAGTCTATGTTTTTGGACACACATTGTACAAAGATATAATTTGTAACAAGCACAAAAACTTTGGGGGGACAGAGGGGAACAGGAACAGTGTATGTGTGTACTATTGAAGTCAAGTTGCTATCAAATCATACATGATTGTTATATATTTAGGATGTTAAGTTTTAACGCCCACAGGAAAATATATGAAATATATATCCAGATTGAAATGGTACAATAAATCAATACAATTTTAAAAAATCAAATAAATATGAAAGGTATTAATGGAAGAATGGAGGGCCAAAAAGGTATAAGACATAAAAAGACAAAATACCAAAATTGTAGAAGACAGCCTTGCAGTATCAGCAGTGACATTAAATATGACTGGATTAACCTCTTTAGTCAAAAGGCAGTGATTGGCAGAATGGATAAAAAAGCATGGCCCAACTATATACTGTCTACAAGAGACTCACATTAAATTCAAAGATATAAGTAGGTTGAAAGTGAAAAGATAGAAAGATATATCATGGAACTAGTAACCAAAAGAGATGTTGGATAGCTGTAGAATAGATAAAATGGGCTTTAAGTCAGAAAAACAGTTATGAGAGACAAAGACAGTCATTATAAACTGATAAAAGTGTCAATTCAATAAGATGATGTAACAATTATAAATATATATGCATCTAACAGCAGAGCCACAAAATACATGGAGCCAAATACTGGACATATTTTCAGGGAGAAATTGATGGTTCTACATTAATAGTAAGAGACTATAATATACCACTCTTAATAATGGATCGAACATCTAGTCAGAAGATCAATAAGGAATTGCAAGCCTCAATTGTGACAGAATGAAAGCTTTCCCTCTAAGATCCAGAACAAGACAAGGATGCCCAATGTCACCAGTGTTGTTTAGTATTGTACTGTGAAAGTTCTATTTACAGATGACATGCTACTATATACAAAAAATTCTGAAAAATCCATAGCAAAGCCTCTAGAGCTAATAAATAAATTCAGCAACGTGGCAGGGTACAAGATCAACATGTACAAATCAATAGTGTTTCTATACACTAGCAATAAATGATTGGAAGAAGAAATCAAGAAAAAAATTCCATTTACAATAGCAACTAAAAGAATCACATATCTTTGAATAAATTTAACTAAGGATGTAAAGGACTTGTACACAGAAAACTATAAAACATTGCTAAAAGAAATTTTTAAAAGACTGAAATAAATGGAAGGACATTCTGTGTTCATTGATTGATAGACTAAATATTGTTAAGATTCAGTTCTACCCAAAGCGATTTAAAGATTCAGTGCAATCCCAATCAAAGTTCCAACAGCGATCTTTCCAGAAATGGAAAAGCCAATCATCAATTTTATATGGAAGGTTAGGGGTCTCAGATATCCCCAAGCCATCTGGAAAAAAGATGAAGTTGGAGGACTCACACTTGCTGATCTTAAAAAGCTTATTACAAAGCCACAGTAATCAAAATAGCATGGTACTGGCATAAGGACACACATAGACCAATGCAGTCGAATTGAGAGCCTAGAAATCATCCCTTACTTTTAAGGCCAACTGATTTTTGAAAAGGGGAGAAGATCACTGAGTTGTGAAAGAATAGTCTGTTCAATAATGGTGCTGAGAAATATGATCTCCGTTTGCAAAAGAATGAAGGTAGATTCCTGCCTCACATCATATACAGAAATCTACTCAAAATGGCTCAGAGACCTAAATATAAGAGGCAGAACTGTGAAACTCCTAGAGGAAAGCGTAAGTTAACATCTTTTGGATCTGGTGTTTGGCAATGATTTCTTAGTACCCAAAGCACAAGCAACAAAAGAAAAATAAATGAGACCTCATCAAAATGAAAAACTTTGTGCCTCACGGGGCTTTATCATGAAGGTATAATGACACACTCCACAATGGGAGAACATATTTGGAAGCCACATATCCAGTAAAGGTTTAGCATCCAGAATCTTGAATTGAATTGAATTGAAGGTGAAATCTTCAATTTATAAATGAGCAAAAGACTTGAATAGATGCTTCTCCTAAGAGGATATACAAATGGCCAAAAAACACATGAAAAGATGCTCAACATCATTAACCATTAGGAAAATGAAAATCAAAACCAAGAGATACCACTTCACACCCACCAGAGTTGCTGCTCATAAAGAGTTGTTATGGGGGCAGGTGTCACTCAGTGGTTTGAGCACCTGCTTCTCATACATGAGGTCCCAGATTCAGTCTCCTGTACTTACTAAAAAAAAAAAAACTTGTTACTATTATTTAAAAAACAAGTGTTGAAGAGGATGTGGAGAAATGGGAATACTCATTCATTGCTGTCTGAAATAAAATGGTATAGCTGCTGTGGAAGACAGTTTGGTAGTTCCTCGGAAAGTTAAGTGTAGAATTTCCATGTGACCCTGCAATCCTACTTCTAGGTATATACCCAAAAGAATTGAAAGCAGGGACTCAGATATTTGCACACCAATGTTCATAGTGACATTATTCACCATTGCTAAAGATGGAAGTAACCCAACCGTCTATCACCCAATGAATGGATAAACAAAATGTGGTATATACATACATGGAATATTATTCAGCTGTAGAAAGGAATGAAGTTCTTATACATGCGACAACTTGAATGAACCTTGAAAACAGCATGTTGAGTGAAATAAACCAGATATGAAAGGACACTTATTATATGATAGGACTGATAAATGTTCTGAGTATAGCAGGGAACCATGTAAAATGGCAGCTTCCCACCGAACTGAGAGGGATAGGTCAGGCCAAAGAAAGACCCGGACAAGTCCAGCTTGGCGAGCAAGTGAGCCTTTACTGGGGGCTCAGGTGGGGCCTCGGTGGTCGGAGGTGATCCTGGCCTGTCTCCTGCAGAGTCCGAGCCTGGTCCTGGCCTAGGTCCGCGTGTGTGGCAGCGGAAGCACAGAGGGGCACTTTGGTGGCTCAACGTCCGCACTCATGGCAAAACCAGAGGGGTCTTCTTTACTGTCTGTGCGGATGGGAGGGCGTGTGTGGGGGGCTAGTCCCACAGGATACAGCGTTAGGAACAGGCATTTGCAGTGTTTCTTAGCAGGGCGGAAGTTGCATTTTTACAGTAACTACATAGCAGGCAGCTCAACAGATTGTCCTTAGAGTTTCCTGGAGAGAAGTCTACGCACACAAGATTTACTTCTCATCCCGAGTTCATGGTTACTTCTCAAGGCTTGCTGCATAACTATTAAGAAATGAAAGAACTGGAAGGGTTGTGGGAAAAATGCAAAGCCACATATGCTACATGAAATAATTAGAATAAGCAAACTCCCAGAGTCGGAATCTAGAAAACACATCACCAGGGGGCGGGATGGCCGTAGGGGACAAGGCGCTGTGGCTTAAGAATGCGCAGCATCTCTGTTGGGCAAGATGGGAAAGCCTCAGCAGTGGGTGTCAGTGGTGGTGCACAGCATTGTGCGTGTAGTCACGAGCGCTGAATCACACGTCTGAGCGGTTAAAAGGGGAAATGTTGGGTTGTGTATATGGTAGTAGAGTAAATGCTTTTTAAGCAATCCAAGGAACCTGCACAACAGAAACAGAGAACTGTAAGTTAAACCGTGGCCTGTAGTTAATAGTACAGTTATAAAAACGTGCTTTCATCAATTGTAATAGATGTACTGCACCCAGGGTGTTAGTAATAGGGTGGTATATGGGAATCCCGTATTGTATGTATGATTGTTCTGTAAACTCACAACTTCTGTCTAAAAAAAAAATACGCATAAAAGAAGATAAAAAGGGGACATTGGTGTGGCTATATTAATTCTAGACAAATTAATACAAAAAGTGCTAGTGAAGATAAAGAGCATCAATACATAATGAAAACAATCTAGAACCTATTTATACATAAAGTCATTGCTTCAGAATTCGTAAAGCAATTTTGACAGTATAAGAAGAAATTAATCCTAATTATAATGGAATTTCAATGTATCTCTTAATAATTGATAAATCAAACAGACAAAAATGCTTGAAGGCTAAAGAATAGGGGCTAGCAAACTTTTTCTTAAAGAGCCAGAGAATAAAAGAAATAAATTTATATTTTCTGGGACAATTGTCAAAATGGAGGTTGTATGACAAGGTACTTATGTGACCATTTAAAATATAGCCATTTAAAAATACAACAACGACTCCTAGCTCATGGGCCACAAAAACAGCGACAACGGCACAGCCATTCCCTGATGTAAAAGATCCAGGCACAGTCGGGTTTTCTCCAATGGACATATATTGAGCCTGCATCCAAGAGTGTGCATTTTTTTTCAAGGCAACAAAGCATATCTCAATAAAACCCAAAGATACTGTACAACTCAGACCATATTCTCTAATCATACGGCAATAAAATTAGGACTAATCAACAAGTATTATCTAAACCCCAAGTGTTTGAAAGCTTTAAAGTAAACTTTAAAATAATTTATAGGTAAAGTAGACTGCCATGTAATTTAGAAAATATTTAAAACGGAATGGCCAAATGTACGCTATGGGCCATTGTGGTATTAGTCTGATGATGATATCATAATCTGTAACAAATGTTCCACAATGGTGTGGTGTGTTTGTGAAGGGTTGTTGTGTGGGAATTCTACACATGTGCATGGTGCTTTTGTCAGTTCACAACTTCTGTCATAAAAATATATATATAGCAAAAAACTGAATGACAGTGAAAATTTGTGAGATGTGGCCAAAAGATTCTTAAATACTTGTATTGGGAAGGAAAAAGAAAAAAAAAAAAAAACAAAAACAGACAAAAACTAATTAGTGAAAATTGAGGGGGGGGGTATAAAAACATAAACCTGAAGAAATTAAGTAGAAGCACACAATAAAGACAAAGGCAAAAGTGAATGAAATAGAAAGCAAACAGTTGAGAGGATCAACAAAACCAACATTTTCACCGTTTTAAGTGTACAGTTAGTGGTGTTAAATACATTTACAATCTTTTATTACCATTACCATCATCCACTGCCTGAAGTGTCTTTACCCCAGTCCCCTCCTCTATCTGTGGTGAGTAGGCATCAAATAGCTGTCATCAGAGACCCTCCTAAGAGTATTTTCCAGCGTTCAGGCCACAAGGAGAGATTGCTTGTCTGCTTTGTAAACCTGTGTGCTGGACATAGGGAGAGAAGCAAGTTAGGATCCCTGCCCTCTAGGAGGGGCTGCAGCTAAGCGAGCAGACTGCATCTCAGTGTGAGGAGGGCGGTGGGCTTTGAACGTCAGCTGTGGAGCCTGCACTTCAGGGCTGGATGAAGATTACTTGGAAATTTACTCATATCATGCTTCGGGATAACTTTGACTAGCATAAACATTGGTGGCTTCAGATTTTTCCTTTTAAAATGAAAAGATTAGATCTATAAGATTCTTTTCAGTGCAAATGTTTTATAATTCAGTAAAAATACTTTGAAAAGAAGAGACAGGCAAAAACCCATTTCTCTGTTCTGTTTAGGAGGCTCTTCTATCCATATCGGATGGAGAGTCCCCTGATCCCAGTTTCTCTTCTTGTCTTATTCTTTCTTATCCGCAGCACCATTTTCACGGACCCAGGTCCTGACCAGCAACATACGGCAGGTGGGAGCCCAGGGCACCCACGGGGGAGGTGGTGTGGGCTCAGACCCTGTTCTGCTGCCTCTGCTCTTTTCCCTTCTTTCTGGAGTGAAGCCTATACAGCTGTTGCTCACTAGAGCCAGTGCCTTCCAAACCCAGCTCCTTCCTTTTG
This sequence comes from Tolypeutes matacus, assembly GCA_026826555.1. Lineage (NCBI taxonomy): Eukaryota > Metazoa > Chordata > Mammalia > Cingulata > Chlamyphoridae > Tolypeutes > Tolypeutes matacus. Next base: position 12,682,503 of record JAKSZT010026446.1, on the reverse strand, counting down.
GATCCTTCCTGAAATTGCAGTTCGTTTCCAAAAATCACTTAATTAGCACATGCCTGGACATAGTAGCTCCCAATAAATTTAAGTTCTGTCTTCCCGTAGTTTTCTAGACTATCATAAAAACTGCTTTCTGCCCTTCTCTCTTAAATGGAACTTCCATCTCTTCCTCCCCACTTCCAAAGCCCCTACCTTTCCTTCTCATCAAAATATTATCCTCTGTCTGTCCCTATTGCTAGATCACTCATAGGGAGCAGTGATTTGATGTGGGAGGATGGCATTGCTGGGATTTGGGCAGAAGGAGGTTGGTTCTTAGTCATCTTCACTTAGATATATAATAGGAACTTCTCTATAAAAATAATGTTATAAATATCGGTTGGGCTCTTTAATATTATCACTATTGCACTTTTTCCCTGTATTTTAGGTTTAACAGTCCTTCACATTATTGCCTGGGAGGCTATGTACATACACAGCTTTTTTTTTTTTTTTTTTTTGATCTGTTGAAATAGTTTCCGTGTTTTCTCCATCTTAAATGCAGCCTCTTGTAATATAACCGGTTTATAAGTTGAGAATTATCTATGCCTCAGTTCTCCCCAGTTTACAATCTCTTTCAAGTTTTGCTCCTGTTCTTGAGCATTTCTAATCAGAAATAGTGATTAGTTGTTACCTCATTGCTGATGCATGACAGAACCTGTTATAGCAGGTGGAAGAGAGAGGAAAAGCAGAATGTTTTACCAGGGCCTAAGTTAAATCCACAGTTTGCCACACACATTATAGGTTCAAATAAAGGCCCTTGGCTTTCAGTAGTGAGAGCCCTTTTACCTTTATAAGCAACCTCTCTCCAAGGATACCTGAGGCTTTCACATAGTGTAATGTACCTGTGAATGTTTGTAGCATCGCCTGCCCACTGCCCTTCAGTCAGTGGAAGGAGTGCTTGCAAAGTTCTCTTTAAACAGGAAAAGTTATCAAGGAAGAGAAAACATAACTTCAAATGTCTGGGGATTCCTTTTTTTTAAATTTTAAATTTTTATTTTTAAGGAACCCTTAGATTACATAAATGTTACATAAAAAATATAGGGGATTCCCATATGCCCCATTCCCTCCGCCTCCTACACTTTCCCCCATTAACAACATCCTTCATTAGTGTGGCCCATTTGCTATAATTGGTGAGCACATATTGAAGCATTGCTACTAAGCATGGACTAGAGTTTACATTATAGTTTATACTCTTTCCTATACAACTTTGTAGGTTATGACAAAACATATAATGGTCTGTACCCATCACTGCAGTGTCATGCAGGACAATTCCAATGTCCCAAAAATGTCCCCATGTTTCAGCTATTCTTCATCTCCCTCCCTCAGAACCTCTGGTGGTCATTGCCTTTATATCAATGATAAAAGTTCTTCCATTGCTAGAATAATAACTAAGTCTGTAATAGAATAATAATAAGTCTACTTTAGTCCATTGTTTGTTCCCCAATCTTGAGGACTTTGGGGTGGTGATGCCCACTCTGTTTCTAATTGAGAGGGGGCTTAGAGCCCATGGGGCAGATGGATGGAACTATCTTGCTTGCAGTTGCAGACTCTCTCTGTTCCTTAGGATGGGCGTTGTCCATCATCATCTCCTTGTTAGTTGGCCTGGATGAGTCCAATGAACTGGAGAGTAGGTGATGCAACACTGCTGAAATTCAGGGGTCAAACAACACATGTACGGAGCAAAGATTTAAGTCTCTGGGACATATATTTAACAAATATAGTGCTAGTTATAGGTTCAAATAAAGGGGGCTGAAGAGCCATGTGTAGGGAAACTATAAAGGAGTCTAAGTCTGTTACACTGAGGAGTATAAATTCCAAAGAAAGGCCCACTGACAGGGTGCCGAATTCCTGAGCTGTCTGCCCTGCTTATAGTTCCTGGATGTCTCTAGAGCCCTTAGGAGCCCGACTGTTTGAGGCACTGTTTACTGTGGCAGTGGGGATTACTTTTAAAGCAGTCTAAATCACTCGTCTTATATAGTACAGATCCCTTCTAAATTCCAACCAGGAAAGCAGACTACTAATTAAATATTTGTTGTTCACTATAGCTAATGTGTACATTCTGATGGGCCCAATTTTATGGTACTTGGTATGTTAGTGTGGTATATAGACCTTTGGCCCTTGGTCCATTTCTTATAGGATCAATGTGAACATCAGTTACTATTGTGTGGTTTTGTAAAAACAAAATATAGTTTTCAGTCTCAAGAAGGATTAATTGCTGTTGTAAAGCTTAGCAGATAATGTGATTAAATAACTGTATGCCATGAGTCTCTTGGTTTTTTTAGAAATATATCCTCTCTTATATTCCCGCTTTCCAGTACATATGCAAGTGTATATTTACAAAGCATAAATATATATATACACACACAAAGGGAAATAATATATATATATATATATATATTTATACAAAGGAGAAATAGAGCTTTAAAAAATGAGAATACCTACTTTAAGCTTAGCTACCCTGATGCTCTTTCAAAGAGGTGGAAATTAAAGCGCCATATTATTGTCTGTGGCAAATCTACGCATTGACTAGTTAGACATTTGCACTGCTGATATCTCTGCTCACGTATTTTTGGTCTGTGTATACCAACACAGAGTGGCGGAGCGAGCACAGTGTTGGTGGAGATGTAAGGCCTCGTAATCGCTTTTGAGGTCAGCTCTCACTCCAGGTTTGAGGCCCTCCTCTCCATTTCTGGAGCATCTAGACCTAAAAATGTAAGAAAGAGGGTAGAGATCTGGTGGCAGTGGCTGGCGCCGTGCCTCGAAGGCCGGGGCAGACTGACCTCACGAGCCATGCTGCTCTGCCAGCCGTGCCAGGCGAAGGGGTGTGCTGTGCGCCCACAAGTGCAAGGAAGCTTTCTTTTTTCTTTCAGTTATGCAGAAAAGAAACACGCAGAATTTGCTTTTAGTAAGAATGCAAATGGTAGAGTGACTTGGCAACATTTAAAATCTGGTACGAAGATTCATAGTGACTTGATGTGTAATAGCCCCAGAGCGGAAACAGCCTCGATAGCCGCCGCATGTGAACGGAGAAGCAAATTGTGGTACATCTGTCACGCGGCCATAAAGTCGATGAATTATTGATACTCGCAATGACACGGAGAGATGACAAAACAATAGTACTGAATGGAACAACCCAGACGACTCCGTTTTTAGAAAAATCGAGAAAATACAAACTCCTATTGTGATAGAAAGCATGTCAGTCGTGGCCTGTGGCAGCAGGGATGGGGGGAATGGAGGCATTTCAGGGGCACAAGGAAAACTTGGGGGTGATAGTTACATGGAGATTTACATAGGTCAAAACTTAACAATTTGTTCACTCAATATTTATAGTTATGTCGGTTCTACCCCAACACCACTGTTTTTACAAAAAACCCAAAGTCCTTCCCCTCATGGAACTTAAGATTTTATTAGAGTAGGGCATTATGTAACGGTGATGGCAGTCAGCAAGCATGCTTATTTTCATAAGAGAGTGAGAGCGTGTGTTAGGTGTTGAAAGTCTTTTGAAGAAAAACAAAGCAGTGTGAGGCTAGGCAGTGATGGGGAGGGTACCTGGTATAGGATGTCAGGGAGATCATTCCTCTTGATAACATGGTGTTTGAGCAGACTCTTTTAAGCTCCCCTGTAATTTTTTAAAAACTGATTTATGATAGGTTTCAGTTTTCTTAAAGTTACAGGTAACCATTCTCTCATTGTCTAAAAGAACAGCCTAACTGCCGGGTATTGTAGTTATATATATACTGTAGATATCTATATCTATATATCTGTATCTATATATCATAAAATTTGCCATTTTAACCATTAACAGTTTCCCCTAAACTGAAGGCAGACTTAAATTTTTAACATCTGGAGGAAGCAGATGGTAAGGGTGGGACAGAGGTGAGCAAAGCCTACTCTAAATGCCCAAGAATAGAAGCCCATTTCTGCTGAAATAATTCATAGTGGTTAGATTTTCCTTGGAAAGATGATCTGTTTTGTGACTGTCAGTAGAACAGTTAGTCAGAAGGAGAATCACAACCTGAATCACAGTTTCCCAATTTCCTGCCAGGTAGGGGTAGTTACCCCCCTGGTATTTGAGAAAGAAAACCAAAAATTCTCCATTCCGTTTCACCTCTGTTATTTCTGTGTGCATGAATGTGGTGCTGAAGAGAACGTGCTGGTCTCTGAATGGAAGAGATCGCCATCACTGGGGCTGGACTGCTTGCCGACGTGACATCATCCTAACAGAACAGCTAGAGAGAAATCAATTCTGGCACAACAGCAGGTTTCACTTAAAACTGCATGGCAGAGGAGCTTGTTTCAGGTGGGAGATTAAAGGATCCTGAGTAAGGAGCCGTATTGTTCTTTAGTAATTATTAGCAGCAGGTAAATGGAAGTTGAGTTTGGCTCCACCTCTGAGAAGAGTGCTTGCTAATTTGGGACATTTTAGAATGTTTTGAGGATGAACAGAAAGAAGGCTAAAAAGAAAAGACGTGGAAAGTGTTCTGTAAGATGTGCCATAAACTGAACTGTGGTCCTTTATTTTGAAAATATGCTTTTAGCTCTGCTCATTCATCCCCCAGTTTTACAAACATGGTCTGTTTAAAGTATAAGATTTTTACCTTATTATTTAATAAAAATTTGGTGACAGAAAGTATGGGGAAATGCACTGATCTAAAGGCAATTGTGTATATTATTACTTTTTATTTTGTGGTAACATATATAACAAAATGTAATCTTAACCATTTTTAAGTGGACAATTGAGTGGTATTAGTTACCTTTACAATGTTGTGCTCCATCACCACCCATCTATTACCAAACCTTTTCATCACCCCAAACAGAAACTTTCTACCCATTATTAGCTCCCCTTCCCCCTCCCTCCTAACCCCTGGTAACCTGTAATATATTTTATATCTCTATGAATTTGCTTTTTCTAGCTATTTCCTAGAAGTGGAGTTATACAGTATTGGTCCTTTATCTCTTGCTTATCTCACTCAGCAAGATGTCTTCAAGGTTCATCTTTGTTGTAATGTGTATCAGAAGACAGTCCTTTTTATGGCTGAGTAATACTCCATTTTATGTATATGCCCCATTTTGTTTATCCATCCAGCTGTTAGTGGGCACTTGAGGCTCTGAAGAAAGCAAAGAACAAAACATTTGTATGTATCTGGAGGGGCTGCCAGGAAGTCCTGTTTCAGGGCAGGAGCTCTCCTGAAGGCCCAGCCTCTCAAGGAAGCAGAGCAGCTTTCGCTCTCTGTTAAGGACAGAAGCAGCCACTTGATCTGTCACCTAGGAAGTAACTGTGCTGTTCAAATTGTGGCTTTGATAGTAAGCTGTGCAGCCAAGCAGTAGGAAGAAAGAGAGAAGCCAGCGAGTCTGTGCTTCCGTTGCACTCAGAAGAGCCCACTTTTCACTGCAGTCGTCTACATCCAGATGAGTTTGTATGTCATGAGGAAAAATATCAGGACAGATCTCTCAACACCCCCATCCTTCTCTGTGGTTTCCTCTGGCTCTGTTTGGCATGCCCTCAGACTGTGTCTAAAGCACCAGCACCCGCCCTTCTGCTTAGCTTGTTGACTGGCAGCCACACCACATCCACCACACAGCGGGCTCAGCAGTCCAGGCTTCTGCGCTATTCAGTTAATTGTTTGCTTTCTGACTTTATCCTAGGTACAAGTCTTCCTGCATCAAGACATTTATTTATTTATTTATTTATTTATCTAAGGATTTATTTACTTTTATCAAATTTTATCCCCCCCCCCCGGTTTCTGCTGTTTCTGTGTCCATTCGCTGGGCAGCTCTCTGTGTCCGTTTCCTGCCCTCTCTTCTCATCCTTCTCCTCCTTTCTTCACTGGGATTTGATCCTGGGAGACTCCGATGTGGTAGAGAGGCGTCCTATCGCCTGCGCCACCTTAGTTCCTGGTTTCTCGGAGTGTCTCGTCTTGGCTCTCCCTTGTGTCACTCTCCTGTTACGTCATCATCTTGCTGCGTGGCTCACGAGCCTGGGGAGCTCACCCACTTGCAGGGCCTGATGGCACACTCGCATACAGGGCCTGGTGGCCCACACGCCTTCTATATTTTTCTTTTTTAAAATTTTTACCGGGAGATCCTGGGGATCAAACCCAGGTCCTTCCATATGGGAGACAGACACCCAACCATTTGAGCCACATCCATCCCCCTGCTATATCTCTTAAGGTTGACCAGAGATACCTAGAGTTACAGTCTTTTCCCATACAGGATGGTCATATAATAAATCAGGCTTAGTTTATCACCAGCATTCTAAAAACCAGACCTAGGGAGAAAAACTAGGTCTGGGGACAACACAAGCATGGTTTCTAATATAGCAAATGTTTAGCCTACCCTGATTATCACAAAATCAGGACAGCAAAAATATTTGCATGAAATCTTAACTGTACTCTTTTTCTTTCTTCCTATAGCTTGTACCTCCTTTTAAGCCTCAAGTAACATCTGAAACAGATACCAGATATTTTGATGAAGAATTTACAGCTCAGACGATTACAATAACACCTCCTGAAAAATGTAAGTCTAGAAGACAACTGATAAAACTTTCAACTCTGAGCGAAGGTATCAGTCATTTTTAAAATCATTTGATATTTTCACAGTCAAATTCCACAGTGACTTATTCTGGTCAATTTAATGATGTATAGTTTCCAGTGTGAAAATATCAAAAGACACGGAGCTGAGAGAAAAGCCTTTCTAGGTAGGAAGAAATGTCAACTTAGAATTATAAACTAAATTACAAACTGATTAGCCTTCCTTACTGTTTTCCAGTACATTCTTTTGACATCACCTGTGAACGGGTTCTGATATGGAGACTTCCAATATTTCCCAGACATTGCTCATCCATGCAACACCTTCATAACTTTTCTCATTTCTGGTCTCCTACTTACTTAATAGTTTTTAAATTCACTTTAAATTGAGTAATGCTTTTTTATTTAGCTTTGTCTTAAGTGATAATTCCTGCAAAGTCATTATTTACTAGTAAAAATTTTTTTGAAGAATATTAAAGTTTATTTTCAAGACTTAATGTGGTAGTACTCTTTGATACATATAAATTAAATTACATCTATATTAAAACTAAATGTTCATGCAGCACTTAAAATCAATCCACATATATTGGTATGTGCCCTGCACTTTGAGAAATACCCTAATTAAGTGGACTCTTACAGAAGAAAAAGTTATCAGATATATTTTATAAGCATTCTCATATGCTGACAAATATCAGTTCTCAAAGGTTTGTATATGTCATCATTAGTTCAGGAATGAGGATAAGACTGAGTTTCAGTATGATATTTGGATGGCTAAAAGAATTCTTCAAGTCACATATCTTTTAACTCAAAAATGATGTTTTTTCCCCTTTTCTTTCAATTCCTGCTGTTCTTCTCTCCTTTTTTTTTTCCTTAAGAGAAGTTGTAGGCTTACAGAAAAATAATGTATAAAATATAGAATTCCATATAACCCCCCTTTACAGTCACTATTTTCTCTATTATTAATACTTTGCATTGGGGTGATACCTTAGTTACAATTTATGAAGCAATACTATTATAGTTACACTATTAACTATAGTTCATAGTTTACCATAGGGTTCACTGTTTATATTGTACAGTACTGTGATTTTTTAAAAAAGCTTATTCTAATAACATATATACAACCTAACATCTCCCCTTTTAGCCACATTCATACATACAATTCAGTGGGATTACTTCCATTGGCAATTTTCTGAAACTTTCACCCCTAAGAGAAATTCTGTACAAATTAAGCATTAACTCCTTGTTCCGTACCCCCATCCTGGCCCCTGGTACCCTGTATTCTAGTTTCTGCCTCTGTGAATTTGCTTATTCTAATTATTTCATATCATTGAAATCATTCAATATTTGTCCTTATGTGACTGGCTTATTTCATTCAACATGATGTCTTCAAAGCTATTGCATATCATTGCATGTATTAGAACTTCATTCCTTTTTTTTTTTTTTTTTTTTAAAGATTTTATTTATTTATTCATTTATCCCCCCCTTGCTGCTTGTGCTCGCTGGGTCAGCTAACCACGCCGTGCGGGCGGGCTTGCCTTCACCAGGAGGCCCCGGGAACCGAACCCGGGGCCTCCCATATGGTAAACGGGAGCCCTACTGATTGAGCCACAGCCGCTTCCCTCATTCCTTTTTAAAGCTGAATAATACTCCATTGTGTGTAAATACATTTTGTTTGTCCATTCATCTTGTTGATGGACACTTGGGTTGTTTCCACCTTTTGGCAATTGTGAATAATAGTTATGAACATTGGTATACAAGTGTCAGTTCAAGTCCCAGCTTCCAGTTATTTTGGGTATATACCAAGAGTGGAATTGCCAGGTCATATGGTAATTCTATACTTAATGTTCTGAGGAACCACCAAAATGTCTTCCACAGCAGCTGCACCATTTTACATTCCCACCAGCAATGAGCAAGCGTTCCTACTTCTCTGCATCCTCTCCTATACTTGTTATTTTCTGTTATTTTAATAGTAGCCATATTAGTGGGTATGAAATATTATTGCATTTGGTTTTGATTTGCATTTCCCTAATGGCTAATGAGGTTGAGCATCTTTTCATTTGTATATCTTCTTTAGAGAAATGTCTATCCATGTCTTTTGCCCATTTTTAATTGGACAGTCTTTTTGTTGTTGAGTTATAGTGTTTCTTTACATATTATGGATATTAAGCTCTTATTGGATATGTAATTCCCAAATAGTTTCTCACATTCTCTAGGTTTCCTTTTTACTTTAATGATGAAGTTCTTTGATGCACAGAAGTTTTTAATCTTGATTGAGGGCCCATTTATCTATTTTTTTCCCTTTTTGTATAAAGTCTAAGAAACCATCACCTAACACAAGGTCCTAAATATGCTTCCCTATATTTTCTTCTAGGAGATTTATAGTTTTTGGCCTTATATTTAGTTCTTTGATCCATTTTGAGTTAATTTTTCTATATGGTGTGAGGTAGATGTTCACCTTCATTCTTTTGCATATGGATATCCAGTTTTCCCAGCACTATTGTTGAAGACACTATTCCTTCCCCATTGAATGGACTTGGCACTCTTGTCAAAGATCAATTGGTCAAGACACAAAAGGAAAAATATTGCATGGTCTCGCTAATATGAACTAAATATGAAGAATAAACACATGGATTTAAAACCTGGAGTATAGGTTAAGAGGAGGTCTGTGAAGGAGTACTGATACTTAATGTATGTAGAAATGGATAGAGTTGATGGTAACACATTATAATGGGTAGCAGCTGGTTTATAAATGGGATTGTGGCTGGAAAGGGTAGTCTAGGGATGTAAATGTCAATTGAAAGAAAGCTAGAGAGTAATCTAGGGACTGAATAACACAGTGAACCCTGAGGTGGATGAGAATTGTGCTTGATAGTACAAATGCAAGAATGTCCTTCTGTGAATTAGAACAGATATACATCACTATTGAAGGGTGATGAGAATGTGGAGAAGCATGGGAAAAGTACAATTAATGTAACCTGTGGACTAAAGTTAGCAGCCATATTGTTATATGCTTGCATCACTGCCAAGGGGGTACTTTGTCAATAGAGGGGTATAGAAAAAAATATGCCAAATGTATGTTTATAGACTATAGTTAGTGGTAACAGTCTGATATTACCTCATAATCCATAACAAATGTTCTACAATGGTGTGGTGTGTTGGTGAAGGGTTGTTGTATGGGAATTCTGTACATGTGCATGATTGTTTTGTAAGTTCAGAACGTCTGTAATAAAAATATATTTTAAAAAAATCAATTGGCCATAAATGTGAGAATTTTTTCTGAACTCTCAATTTGGTTGCTTTGGTGTATATGTCTGTCCTTGTGTCAGTACCATGCTGTCTTAATTACTGTAACTTTGTAATAAGTTTTAAAATTGGCAAGTGTGAGTCTTCCAACTTCATTCTTCTTTTTCAAAATGGTTTCAGTTATTCAGGGCTCTTGCCCTTCCATAAAAATGTGATGATTGGCCTTTCCATTTCTGCAAAGAAGGCTGTTGGAATTTTTATTGGAATTGAGTTAAATTTGTAATCATGATGGGTAGTATTGACAACAATATTTACTCTTCCAATCTATAAACAAGGAATATCCTTCCATTTATTTTGGTCTTCTTTGATTTCTTTTAGCATTGTTTGAATTTTTCCATGTACAAGTCCTTTGTGTCCTTGGTTAGATTTATTCCTGGATATTTGGTTCTTTTAGTTTCTATTGTAAATGAAATGTTTTCTTGATATCCTCTTCAGCTTGTTTGTTCATTTTGGCAAATAGAAACACTGCTGATTTTTGCATGTTGATCTTGTACCCTGCCACTTTGCGAGTTCATTTATTAACTCTAGTAGCTTTGTTGTGGATTTTTTTAGGATTTTCTATATATAGAAATCATGTCATCTACAAATAGGGAAAGGTTTACTTCCTTTCCAATTTGGATGCTTTTTATTTCTTTTTCTTACCTAATTGCTCTGGCTAGAGCTTCTAGCACAATGTTGAATAACAGTGGTGACGGTGGGCATCCTTGTCCCTATTTTAGAGGGAAAGTTTTCAACCTTTCCCCATTGAGCACAGTATTAGCTGTGGATTTTTTTCATATATGCAATTTATCATGTTGAGGAAGTTCCTTCTATTCCTATTATTCTGAGTATTTTTATCAGGAAGGGCTGCTGGGTTTTGTCAGATGCCTTTTCTGCATCAGCGAAATGATCATATATTTTCCCCTTCATTCTGTTAATGTGATTTGTTACATTAACTGATTTTCATATGTTGACCCACCCTTGCATACCTAGGATAAATCTAACTTTATTATGGTATATAATTGTTTTAATGTGCTGTTGGAATTGGTTTGTCAGCATTTTGCTGAGAGTTTTGCATCTTTATTCATTAGGAATATTGGTCTGTGATTTTCTTTTCTTGTGGTATCTTTATCTGGCTTTGGTATTAAGGTAATGCTGGCCTCACAGAATGAGTGAGGAAGTGTTCCCTGCTCTTTAGTTTTTATGAAAGAGTTTGAGTAGGATTTGTGTTAATTCTCTTGCAGTGTTTGGTAAAATTCCCCTGTGAAGCCGTCTAGTCCTGGGCTTTTCTTTGTTGGGAGGTTTTTGATGACTCATTAAATCTTTTTGTTGTTGTTCTTTTGAAATCTTTAATTTCTTCTTGAATCAGTGTAGATGGTTGGTATGTTTCTGGGAATTTGTCTGTTTCATCTAGGTTATCATTCATAATATCCCCTCGGATCCTTTTTATTTCAGAAGGGTGAGTCTTAATGGCCCGTTTCCTTTTTTTTGTTTGTTTAGGAGGTACCAGGGATTGAACCCAGGACCTCACACGTGGGAAGCAGGTGCTCAGCTACTGAGCTACATCTGTTCCCCAATGAAAGTTGTTTTTTTTGTTTGTTTTTAGGAGGTACCAGGGGTCAAACCCGGGACCCTCATACATAGGAAGCAGGTGCCCAACCATCTGAGCTACATCTGCTCCCCCATCCTTTTCTTTTTGACTGTAGTTACTTATGTCTTTTTGCTTCTTTTACTTTGTCTAGGTAAAATATTGTTGATATTATTGATCTTTTCAAAGAACCATCTTTGATTCGGTTTTTTCTCTTTATTGTTTTTATTTTCTATTTCATTCATCTCTGTTCTAATCTCTTTATACCTCCCCCCCCCCCATTCTGCTTCCTTTGGGTTTAATTTGCTTTTCTTTTTCTTAATCCTTCAGTTGTGAGGTTAGGTCTCTGATATGAGTGCTTGCTTCTTTTTTCTTTTCTTTTTTTTTAGGAGGTACTGGGGATTGAACCCTGGGCCTTGTACATGGGGAGCAGGCGCTCAAACCATTGAGCTACACCCACTCCCCCTTACTTCTGTTTTTAATGTAAGCATTTAGACTTATAAATTTCCCTCTCAGCACTGCCTTTGCTGCATTCCGTAAGTTTTCCTATCCTGTCTTTTCATTTTCATTCTTTTCAAGATATTTCCTAATTTTCCTGATTTCTCCTTTGAATCTTTGGTTAAGATTGTGTTATTTCCATGTATTTCTGAATTGTCTAGTTCTCCCTATGTTAATTCATTTCTAGCTTCATTCCCTTGTAGTTGGAGAAGATACATTGTATGATTTCAAATATTTAAAATATTTTGAAGTCTTTTGGGACTCGTTTTGTGGCCTGTCATATATGTTCAATTGGAAAATGACCTGTGTGCACTAGAGGAGAGTGTTTATTCTGCTGCTGTAGAGTGAAGTGCTCTGTTTGTGTCTGTAGGGTATAACTGGCTCCTTATTGATCTTTCTGTATGTTGTATTGAAAGTGGTGTATTGAAGTCTACTGCTATTAATGTAGAACTGTCTACCTCTCGCTTCAAATCTGTCCATATTAGCTTAATGCATTTTGAGGCTGTGCTGTTAGGTGCATATATGTTTATAATTATTATATTTTCTTTCTGAATTTACTCCTTGGTTAGTATATAGTGACCTTTTTTTGTCCCTCAGAACAATTTCTGACTTAACAGCTAGTAGCTACCCTAGCTCTATTGTGGTTACTATTTGCATGGTATATTTTTCTCCATCCTTTCACTTTCAACCTAGTTGTGTCTTTGAATTTAAGGTGAGTCTCTTGTACATAGCATATAGTTGGGTCATGCATTTTTATCCATTCTGTCTATCTTTGCCTTCTTTATATTTAAAGTAACTACTGATAATGCAGGATTTTGTTCTGCCATTTTACTATTTGATCTTTGTGCATCTTGTATCCCTTTTGTCCCTCAATTCTTCTATTCATGGCTACTTTCAATTTTTTTAAAAATATTTTTGTAGTGCATTATTTTGAACATATTGAGGAGCATCTTTGCCTACTATGTGCCAGTCCGACCTTCTTCATTGATGGTTTCTGGACTTTTTCTTGTTCCTTTGAATGAGCCATCATTTTCTGTTTCTTTGTTGTCGTACAATATACATTTTAATATTTTAAAGTGTTAATTCTGGGAGTTAGTCTGAACTGTCCCTTCGGTTTGTATCCAGCTAGTGATATGACAGAGATTTCCTAGAGTGTCAGGAGCCAACAAAACGAAACAAACCAATTCAAAAAACACCTTTCACCGTCTTCTCAGATTGTCTCTGCCTTGGCCGGTGCTCTCTCTCAGAGTGTGGCCTCCTGCCACCATCAGCTCAGGCAGATGGGCGTGCAGGGGCCTCTTTGTCTTAATCGAGCCTGTGTCTTGTCTTGGGCTTGTGCTTGCTTATTGCCTTGGGAATCTCCCATTTACAGGAATTTTGTAAACTTCTACTCTGTGGAATCTCCTTCTCTTGAATCCTCTATTATATGACTTAATGCAGGTAATCCTTTGCCCCAGGCCCCTTTGACTGACTTGTTTTTTAAACTGCTTTAGCTGTCTGCAAGCTGCTTCTGCCTGCAGGCAAGTCCTGGGCCCGTCAGCTCGAGAGCAGTTTCCTGGTTCAGTCTTGCAGGCTGCCACCCTGTAGACTGACACCAGCATACAGGCACCCTACTATGCGCATAAGGGTTATTCTGCTCCCTCCACAGCAGGGCCAGGGACCAGGGAAGGTGATAGGGTGGTGGCCAGGAAGGTACAAGCATCTCCCACCATTTTTCAAAGTTGTGCTTTCTTGATTTGGCCCTTGCCCAGTTACTGCAACCCTTTAACTCTTCTCCAGATTCTGAGGTGGCTCTGCTGGTTTTTCCTAGGTGTGGAGGGATTCCTGGGGGAGGGGCACCCTGGCGCATCCTGTGCTGCTGCCTCAGCGCACAGTTTAGTTGGTGGTGCTGATCCACACTGCGTGTGCATGGAAGACCTCCGCACTGGACAGCAAACTGTGATTGAGGCTTTCCATGAAGAAAGGTTTTTTAAGTGAAGAAACTGGAGCCCAGAGAGAACTCAGGCTGCTGAAGGCCCCATAATGAGTGTGAGCCATGGCCGGGAGCAGGACTTTCCAACTCTGCGGATGCCCAGGTCAGGCTGTGAAGTATCGGACGTTGCCGTGTTGCAGTGAGCTTCACTCTAAGTGCCACTGGTAGAGTCAGAAACCGTGTAGTCCAAGGACAGTGTTAGGAAGCCTGCAGTGTTGTGGAAAGCACGTAAGGGCTGTCTGAATGGAAGCGGTGGATGCAGGCCGTGGCGCCGTTTCCCGACCCCAGCATCAGCTCGTGATAGCGCCGTCTGAGTCGCTGGCTCAGGCCGTGGGTAGTTCACTCTCCGTGGCATTTGCTAGACCCCAGAACTTGGGTATAATCCTAATTGTGATCCGGCCACAGCCTTCTCCTACTTAGAACCCTGCAGTGGCTCCTGTCACACTTTATTTATTTATTAAATCATTTCAGGTCCGGTTTTATTGCTAAATGAGTTATAAGAAAGGGTGATTATCAGAGCTTTTTGGATTTCCAAATTGGAGAAAAGGAGGTGTGCACCCGTATCTGGCACGTGGCAGGCCCAGTGCACACCCAGTGGGCTTCTCCCTCTTCTTGTTACGGTTGTTCTTAAATTTTCAAAAAAAAATTTCATTTTTTAAAGCTACTTAGATTACATAAATGATACATAAAAAATGCAGAGGATTCCCATATACCCCACCCTTTCGCCCTCCCAAACTTTCCGACATTAACAACACCCTTCATCAGTGAGGTGCATTTGTTGCAATGGGTGAAACATTTTGGAGCGCTGCCACCAAGCATGGGTCACAGTTTCCATGGTGGCTTACACTCTCTCCCACACGATTTTGTAAGCTATGACCAGATATGTAATGGCCTGTGTCTGTCATTGCAGCGTCGTTCAGGACAATTCCAGTGTCCCGAAAATGCCTCCATCTTACACCTGTTTTCCCCTCTCCCTCCCTCAGAGCCTCCGGTGGCCACTGCCTCCTCGTCAGTGCCCACGGCACTTTACATACGCACTGCTCATGCCAGCTCGCCCAGCCCTGCTGCATCTGGGGCCTGCCCCATTCTTTGACCTCATCTTGCTTGTCTTCCCCCATCGTCCCTATGCGGCAGCCATGCCGCAAACACACCACACTTCACCTTCCGGGGGCTTTGCTATTTACTCTTCTCTCTGCCTAGAATGTTCTTTACCCAGCTACTTCCATGAGTGACTCCTCTTAACAGTTCTTTATCACAATGCCCTCTCTGGCCCCCTGATCTAAAGGGCAGTGGGGCCTGGCCCCTCTTACACTGCGCCTCCGCCTTCTCTACATTGGCTCCTCTACTCCATCTGGTTTGGGTTAGTTTGTTGTTGCTTTGGTTTTGGCCTGTTCCTCCCACTAGAGTGAACGTGCCTGAGCGAAGGGGCCTGTGTCATCCTTCTCGCTGCTGGCCAAGGCCTGACCACTGCAGGTGTGCAGGGACGGTGGCTGAGGTGCTGGGGAGCCAAGCACACGGACGCCGCAGTCCTCGGGGCAGTGGGGGGGTGGCCTCTGCACAGGGTGCACCTGGTGCCGCCCCCCTCGAGGGCTTTGGTGTCAGACCTCACAGGTGAGTCCCAGGCCTTGGCATCTTCAAGGCATTTTCCTCTCTTAAAAAGAGCTTTTAGCATTTGTGGACTCCTTTTAGGACAAATAAGTAGGTCATTTCAGAAGTTACAGAAGTAGGTTTAATCTTTAATGCAAAGCTGGGAGTAGATATTTTACTTTAAGAAGTTAAAAGCAAAATCCCAATTTGGGAGACAGAGTGGTAAAGATTAGAGAAGTCCTGGACTTGGACTTGGACTTGGGAAAATTGCTTTCTGTCCTTTCTCTGCTCCTTGGTAGCTATGACCTTGGGGGCTGGACCCTTTGCCCTCTGAGCCTGCGCATCCCTCACCTGTAAACCAGGGAGCCCAGGGCTGGAGAATGTCTGGGAGCCCCTCTTTCCCTTCTGCGCACCTGAGGAGTCAGCCCTTTAGGAACTAAAGCGCCTAGAGTTCTGCAAGTGTCAGTGCACAGCCTTCCTTTGCTGGGTGGCGATCTGAAGGGTGAAGAGGCCCCTGCGGTGTCCAGCTGGAGAGTGGGCATGAGGGCAGGGCGAGGGGTGGGGGAGAGACGGAATAAGCTGTGATGTTAATGCGTGTATGACTGAAGACACTGCCACGCTGCTTAGAAATCTATTTTGATTGCAGGGAAGTTAAATTGAGAGTGGTTTTTGTGTACATGGACACACACTCACATCCTTAGCTTGTCATCATTTTCTTGACAGTTGACTCGAATTTCATAGTCCCAGCTGCCAAGGACACCGTCTCTTCAAAATTCACCTTGCCTGCCTTATCCCTAACTCCAAGCTCTCACGCCCGTTGTCAGGATGACAATATATCACTAATAGGCTTTTTGTTGCTCAATCTTTAGAACTTCTAAAATGAGGCTGAAGTGTTAAAAGGTGTTGAGCATCCTCCAGCACAGCTTCTCAAACAATCTGAACCTGGTTCCTCAGGGTGCTTGATCAGCAGCATAAAGCCCCCAGCAGGGCCTTCGTCCTGGCGCGCCACATTGATCACTAACAGCAGCTCTGTTTTTAAAAGGGATACATGTCATCTTAGATGTGGGAAACACGTCATGAGCCCAGCGATCTAGATGTCTGCAGAGGATAATCTATTTCTAGATTGGGACAGGGATATTCCGGAAGCCCACACATTGCAGCAGTTTCCAGGTGGGCATCAGATGCACCTGCAGTGGTATGCCCTGCCCTGCCCGCAGCCTCTCAGGCCGCCACCCTGTGCCCTGCCTGCCCTGCCCTGCC
>JAKSZT010026446.1:12551829-12648410 GCA_026826555.1 Tolypeutes matacus | reverse complement strand
CTGGGGGGCCCTCTGCTCTGGGCCCCTCCTCTGGGGGGCCCTCTGCTCTGTGCCCCTCCTTTTGGGGGACCCTCTGCTCTGTCACTCTACACACAGCAATGAAGTCAGTCACAGGCCTGGAAAAGGGCAACCAACCAATAGCAACAACCCCAAATCTGTATTTGTAAAAAATAAAACTGAAAACCAGATTTTAGATAAAGGGGATCCTGTTAAGGAAATACAGTTTGTGGCAGCTATTTTTTTTTATTTTAGGGCGGTACCGGGGATTGAACCCAGGACCTCATGCGTGTGACGCGGGCGCTGGACGGCCGAGCCACCCCCGCTCCCCTCGGAGCTCTTTAAGTGCTGCCATAAACAAAAACCTCTTTAAACTAAAAAAACCATTTAAAAGCCGCCTTTTAACTAAAAAGTTCTCTTTGGCAAAGGCTTCCCCGGGCACCGCAGGACGCGGCCTGCGCAGCTGCAGGGGTGCCGAGCCCGCTGCGGGCACCACCGCGCCTGCGGTGCCGAGTGACAGCAGCCCACGTCCCCCAGCCGAGGGGCGGCTCGGGACAGGCCTGTGGGGCAGGCGTGGCAGCACGAGTCGTTACGTGAACTTGCGCACGTGGCAGGCTCGGGTTCAAGTCCAGGCGGTGCCCAGCTGGTCTTGACCACTGCTCGTGGCCCATAATTCATCAAGTTAGTGCAAAACACGAGCCAGGCCTTGGTGGGCCCCGTGGGCCGAGCGCTCCGGTGGGTCCTGGGAATGCTTCGGGAGTCCCGGATGGCCCTTCCTCAGGGCTCCCAGGCCGCTAAGGGCAGTGGGTGCTGGGGTCGCGCAGCCGTGCCGAGGCATGCAGGCCAGCGCTCGGGGCCGCGGGCAGGTCTGGGCAGGGTCTCCCTAGGACGCGGCTCAGCAGCCCCAGCACCTCGACAGGTAGCACCTGCGGAGCACTCGCTGTGCCGGGCCCGGGGCAGTGCCGTCAGCGGCCACAGCACTGCCGTGGGCAGGAGCTCTAAGGACCCCGCTTCGGCTGAGGGAGCTGAGGCGTTAGCAGGCTGCTGAGCTGGGCCGGCCGGGCCAGGGCACCCCACGGCCGTGCAGCCCAAGGGCAGGGAGGCTGTCGGTCTGCGGCCACTGGGAGGGGCGGAGGGGCCCTGGTGGCGCTGGCCCGAGGCACCCCCGCGGGCCTGGGGGTCGGGGCTGGCCTGTGCAGGTGGGACACGGGAAGTCCGCGGAAAGGCTGGCGGAGGTTCTCAGCCAGGGCGGCTTCCTCAAGCTACAGGTACAGGGTCCCCACCACCTGCTGGCTGACAGCTCTGCCAGAGCGAGGGAACAGGCCAAGGACAGCGACACTTCGAGGCTGGCAGAGGAAGAGAAGCCAGCAAGATGCTGAGGAGGATGAGCCAAGAGAAAGGAGGAAAACCAGGAGAGAAGAGCTGGGAGTCTAGAAGGAAAAGCCTCGCCAGCTGGTGGCCCCGGGGACGAGGTGAGGGCCGCAGGCGAGACGGGGGAGGCTCTCCAGTGAGGGGGCGCAGAGCAGGAAAAGGCCTGCCCGGAGGAGAGGGGCAGTGGGCTGCCCAGGGGAGGAAGGCCGGGGGCGGACGGAGCTCAGGGGTCCGGACAGAGGAGGTGGGGATCATCCCCGGTGCCCCCTGAAAACACACACACACACAAAGCCAGGAGGAAGGCTCCTCGGGCAGAAGACGCTCCCTTCTCCCGGGGGGGGCTCGTGCTGGCCAGGCCTCGCCGCCACAGCACCTTCCAGCACCCACCACGGCTGGCTGCGGAGCGGAGGGGAAGGCCAGGCCGGGGGCACACTCCCCGCTGAGGCTCGGGCCCTGGGCCGCAGCCCTGTGGCCCTCCGACGGCCCGCACCCCTCCTCCCACCCTGCAAGGCCTGCCCCGGCTCTGCTCCCTCCCCACCCCTGCACTCCGGCTCCTCCCCGCCTCTGCATGGACACTTCTAGCTTCACAGGGCGGGAAACAAGTCGATTTTCAGGTCTCAGCATAGCTGTTATTTCGATAGGTTTGTAATTTCTTTGTCTTTTTTGGTGTCTTTTGTCTTTAACCATTTCATCGACAGAGCCACTCGTAATGGCGTGACAGTGACATGAGCAGGCAGCCTCTGCAGGGCCTCCTGCAGGGGTCGAGCTCAGCCTCTGGTTCCCAAGACCGCCAGCTCTGGAACCGACAGGAGTTCTGGGCTCGCCCAGAGCCCCCAGGTGGACCCGGGGTCTGTGCTGTGGTGTCACGAGGCCGCGCACCCTGGGCTCCTGCCCTGCAGGGCGCTGCGGGGCCCTCTGCCTGCAGGGAAACGGCTCTGGGCTCTCGTTCCTGGGGCAGAGCTGGGGCGCCCGGGGAGAAGCGCAGCTGCCAAGACCCTGCACCACTGGCCCCGCAAAGGTCTCAGGACTCTCAGGAGCGGGAGTGGCCACGGTCACCATGGGAGCCAACAGCCCCAGGTTCCCCAAGCTGCAGCTGCAGGGAAATTCAGGGGCAGCCCTGGGGGCGGCTGGGGCAGGAGCAGAACCGGCTTTTTTTAATAGCCAAGACTTCAAGATAACTTTATAGATCTGAGTGGGCTGGGGAAAAAATCGTATGCAAAACAGAAGCAGTGCAAGCTGCCAGCTCTGGTCCT
Source organism: Tolypeutes matacus (assembly GCA_026826555.1). Classification (NCBI taxonomy): domain Eukaryota; kingdom Metazoa; phylum Chordata; class Mammalia; order Cingulata; family Chlamyphoridae; genus Tolypeutes; species Tolypeutes matacus. Next base: position 12,645,789 of record JAKSZT010026446.1, on the reverse strand, counting down.
GTGTTTCAGACACTCATTTGCTATGAATACTGTGAAAGCAGTGAATACATATATTTAAATTTTATTATGTTGTATATGATACATGCAAAATATATGCAGCGTATAAATAAGCTCCGAGGTAGAGCGATCAAGTGAGTGCCTGGGAGCCCAGCCCCACCAGGCCCGGGCCACCGCCACGCGCCTCCCTAGGAGGGACCGGCGGCCTCCGCACAGGCCGGACCGGGTGGCACTGCTGGGCGACCCTCGTCCCTGGACGCCGCTGGCTGGCTGCCCAGGGCGCTGGGTGCTGGACGCTGGGGTGGCTGGGGCGGTTTCTTACAGGGCAACAATCAAGTTTGTGGGCTCCTCCTTTCGCCTGAACACTCAGAGGCCACTGTGGGGTGATGAATCGGCCTAATTTCAATATCATTCTGTCTCAGGGAACAGGGAGGCCCAAGGAGAGGGAGAGGCGTGGGGGAGCGGCGGGCCGGAGCACGTGTTTAGCCACCAAGTTCGCCGTCTTACGTGAGCGCGGTCTGGGTGCCCCAAAACAATTGCCGAAGTGACATCACGGATCACGGACCTCCTCCACCTTCCTCCTCTCGCCCATCCCCTCCCCTCCATCAGGCCGTGGGCGTTCCCCCCCACACCCTGCCAGGATGCCTGCTTCCGCTTAGCCCTGTCCACGCTGCCAGCGCCAGCCTCTCAGAAGGACCCCTGAAGCAGGGCTCTGGCCGTGGCTGTCTGAAGGCTCCTGTAGCTCTAGGCAGGGGGCCCTGTACTAGCTGGGCCTCCCCCGCCCCGCCCCGCCAAGCCAGTCCCCAGGAGCGCCCCACGTCCGCTGCTGCCCAGCTCCTGCGTGGCCCCTGCCGGAGTGCCCTCTCTCCTTATGGGGCTCCTCCTGGCCCTGGAAGACGCGGCCTGATGGTCCCATCCTTGCAAAATTCTCCCCAGAAGATGTGGGTTCAGAATCTCCAGTGATTTTACCTTACGCAGGAACCTTGATCTCTCTCGGCCTCAGGTTCTCCATTTGCAAAACTGACCAAATAATACTTCCAGACCTACTGAACCAGAAACTCTGGGGGTGGGGCCCAGCAATCCGTGGTGCTTTGTCTGCATGTTTGTGTTTTTAGGAGGTGCCGCGGATCGAACCCGAGACCTCGTACATGGGAAGCAGGCGCTCAACCACCGCACTACACCCGCTCCCCATATATGTTCAAAGAAGCCCTCTAGATGATTCTCATCAACGCTCAACTTTAAGAGCCACTGATGTATTATAACCGACCATGTCAACCACGCATGCAGAATGAGTTCTCGTGGAGAATCATTTTTTTGTGTGGCTCCGAATTTGACCATCAAGACAAATGATGAAAACTCTTCTACTGTGCTCCTAAAATGTTTTGCCGTGTCAGGAGACCCTCTCACATCACAGGAAAACACCGAATCTCAGTTACGCTGCACGTAAAATGAGCCGACAGGCCACCACGCGGGTGGGCAAGCTTCAGCTCACAGGCCAGACCCCAGCCTGCCTGCTGCGCGGTTGCAGGGTCGGGGGCTTAAGGAGGGCCCCGATGCTGTGGGGGAAATGAGATGTTCACGGCCGTTCATGGCATCAAAGCATCATCTGGGATTCCGACTTCAGTGCGCACACAAAGGTGTGCTGGACGGAGCCCGTTCGCTGACCCACCGTCCAGCGGCCTTCGGGCTCTGCGGGCAGAGCCGAGCAGCTGTGGCAGACGGCGTCCAGGCCGCGAAGCCTGACACCTGTATACCTGACCCTTTACGGGAAAAGTTTGCCAGCCTCGGCTGTAAGACGACGACGTTCTCCTCCAGCTCCAAAGTCCTACAATATTACGACTTTCCAGACTTCTACCGTGTTCCTGTCTCCATAGGCCTAACAACACACCTCGGGCTCCCAAGCTGAAGTCTGGAAAACCCAGTTACTCTAATCGCTGCTCGAGCTAATCAATTTTGGTGGCTAAACCATAATAATTTGAAGTTGTACACTTTGTTCCAAAGCTTGAAAACCGCTGCCGCACGTTGGATGACCCCACGTCATCGGGCACACGCCAGGGGGCGAGAGTGAGCGCTGCGCCTGGCGCGGTGGCACCCTCTCAGCAGCCTTGCCACTCCCTACAGCCAGCTCCGTGGCTGCTCTCCCGTCTCCACTTCCTTTGCCCGAATCCACTGTTCAGGAATGGCTTCAAGAGAGGAATTCCATCCGAGAGTCGCCGACAAAGAAACCGATGTTCCTGAACTGCCCCTTCAAGCTTCCATGCCATCAAATCCCCAATTAGCCTTGGCTGCCTGAGCAGGTGGATCGGGGGCTGCTTAGGGTCAGTGGTGGGGGGAGAGACCCCCTGCTCTTCTCTCCCCAAGAATCATGTCATGTGAGAGCCGAGAGTCATCCTGGAGATGGTTCAGTCCAAGTCTGCTACGGGGAAGCGGAGGCCACACAGCACCAGGGGCCTGCCCAAGGCCAGCTGTCTGTCCAGCACATCTAGGACTAGAACCCGCGTCTCCACCCCAAATGCAGGCGCTCTGCAGCTTTTCCAAAACCCGTTTTAAAGGGCCTGACAAGCCTCACCACTGGTGGGGGCACCAATTACAGCTGCGGCCCCTCCCCGTAGCGCTAGCAGGGGGAGGAAGAGTTAACAGCCTAACAGGTGGCCTCACAGGCCAAAGCCTGCTCTCTCCGCCTAGGGGCCCTGCACCAGGTCTCGGTGCGTATTTCCGTCCTCTCCAGACAACGTCTCCTACTCCATACCAGAAAATCACGATTACGGTAAGCGGCTGAAGAAAGGTAACAAGCTCACGGGGAAATGGCTGACGTAGGGCCGTTTCCCGAGGCCTGGGGCTTTGAGAGAGGTGGAGGAAATCCCGAGGAAGCTGCTTCTCAAACCAACTTAGTGAAAAGGGCCAGTTTTGTGCTTTTTCTTTTTTTTAACAACTTTATCTGTAGCAGACTGATATTTTTGTGAAATACAATAAAAATGCTGTAGCAATGCCCAGTTCCTTTGGAGGTTTCACACCCTCAGTTTCCACCTTGTCACAGACTGCTCACAAGCAGCTCAAGGACTGGCCTCCGCCCAGAAGCCACACTTCGAGGAGCAGTGACCCTGTCCACAGTCTGGGGCTGCGGGGAAGGATGCACAAACGGGAGGCCGGAGGCTTCGAAGACCAGCCTGGGAAACCGCTGTTGCTGGGGTCCTCCTCGGCACCCCGCAGCCCCTGGTGGACACGGTGGGTGGCGGCTGGCCAGGGCCACACAGGCGGCTCTTCGGGCTGCCTCCAGCTGCCTCCTGAAGCCTTACAAGTCCCCCAGGCTCTCTCGCAGACCAAGCGCCCGAGACGGTGCTTCTCCTGGAAGTGGAGGTTCCGCTTCATTTTGGCTCACCCGAGCACATCTAGCACTGTGCTGCCTTGTCCTGGGCGTAAAGCGTTAAGTCTCATTTGACCAAGGCTGAGCCTGCAGTGTATCTTTGGAGGACTGGGTGCCATGAAACAAGAGCCAGGATTTGACAAGGCAAGAATCTTTGACTTCCAAGAACCTCAAAGACCACTATTTGCCTTAAGCCTGAGTTACTCTGAACCAGCTCTGTTTTGAAGCAAATGCAGGGTCATGGTGAACACAGGACTGAGAACTCGAAATTGTTGAGAACTGCTATCGTTGCAGAGTAGAACCCAGGCCGCCACACAGAAATGCCAGCAGGAAAACCCGCACTGCCCCTCGCACCCTACACAGCTCCAACCTATATTAAGCACCCCCTCCCCAAGCTTTTCAAAAGCTGTTCACTTGGTACTGGTTACCAGGGGTTCCGAGGGGAGGGGAGGGGCAGGGAAGAATGGATGGAGCCTGGGGTATTTTTTAGAGCAACGGAATTGTTCTGCATGATCTTGCAAGGACGGCTATGGGCCATTACGCATTTTGTTAGAGCGTGTAGACGCGAACGGCACAACCATGGTCCAGGGCGTACAGTTGGCTCACTTTTTCCATACGTGGTCGGTGGTCATAGACTGATGATATTATCTCATGATCCCTAACGGATGTTCCACCACTGTGTGGTGTGTTGGCGAAGGGGTGTTGTATGGGAATTCTGCACATGTATATGGTTGTTTTGCAAGTTCACAACCTCTGCAATAAAAATATATTTTTTAAAAATAGGGTGGGTTGGGGGGAAAAATGCACCAAATGTAGGATGGGGACGATGGTGGGTGGTGGTACTTTGACGATGCTCTGGCACGGTTTGTAACAAGTGTTTCACAGCAATGCAAAGGGTTGGTGGAGGGGTGATGTGTGAGAGCCCTGTATGCCGTTGTGTATGTTTGTTCTGTAAGTTCACAATCTTTACTATGCACTTATTGCTTATGCATGTTCATATATGAATGACAGACTTCAATAAAAGTTATAGTAATAAATAAAAAAAGTGAGCAGTACAGAATGTGAACCATGATGCAAACCATCGACCATGGTTAGTGACAATGCTTCAGTATTTGTTCATGAAGTGTAACAAATGTGCCACACTCATGGAAGATGTTACTAACAGGGGTGAATGTGAGAGGGGGAGGGGGTGGGGTATAAGGGAATCCCCTGTATTTTCTATGTGACTTTTCTGTTGCTTAAAGCTTCTTCGAAAATAAAGTGAAAAAAATAAATAAATAAATAAAACACTGGGGGAACATACAGAAGAAATAGTCACTGTATATAACAGATAACAGATCTTACAGGAATGAAGGACAATGTAAAAAAAAATTTTTTAATTTTTATGTATATGTTTTATTTTTTTAAATTTTGTATTATCTGTTATTTTTATTTATTTTTTGGCTTTGTTTTTGGGGAGGTTTGGGTTGCAGAAGAGTCGCAGCTGTGGTAGGGGAGCATCACTGCTGTGGGGTGTTGGTGGGAGGGGATGTGTGGGGAGGGGTGCACTTGGGGCATGCCTCTGTGGACTATGAATGTGTTCAATTGTTCATGGAGTGTTGTCTCAGTGGGCACTAACCCACACACTAACCAAAAGAGTATTGAATTCCTATCCTGGGGAGCCCTGCTACGTTCTCTAATAGAGTGGCAAGAATTCCTAGAGTACATGGGCAGTGCCTAGAGGACAGACCAATATGGCAGGCCGTTGATACTGATGGTTACACTTATGAACCTTGTTCTCAGGAAATGGAAACTTAGCCTAGTAATACATATTGCCTAAGCATTACCTCCTGAAAGCCTCTGTTGCTCAAATGTGGCCTCTCTCTAAGCCAAACTCAGCATACCTTCCCCCTGGCATGACTCCCAGGGATGAGCCTCCCTGGCACTGAGGGATTATTACCAAGAGACAACTAGTAATGCATTTAGAAAAAGACCTTGACCAAAAGGGGGAAATATTAAATACAAATGAATTTTTATAGCTAAAAGGCTTCAAAGTGAGTCGGGAGGTCATTCCAGAGGTTACACTCATACATGTCTTAGAAGGATCTCAGTGATTGCCACAGTAAGCAGTGCTTCAAGCAGGGGGACTCCTGAAGGCTCTAGAGACATCTGGACACTTTAGGGAGGGCAGACAACCCAAGGAATTTGGCATCCTGTTGGTGGGCCTTACCTTGGAATATATGATAACTTATCTCCCCAGTGTATCAGAGTTGGACTCATTTATAATTTTCCTACACGTGGTTCTTATGCCCCTTTTATTTGAACCAATAATTAACATTATACCCATTAAGTATGTGTCCCAGAGACTTAAATCTTCCTGCTGTTCATACACCTGTTGAGTCCTGAATCTCAGCAGAGTTGCAGCCAACACCTACTCTCCAGTTCATCGGACTCGCCCAGGACAACTAACAGCATGATGATGGATGATGCTCATCCCAAAGAACAGAAAGTATCTACAACTACAAGCAAGAAAGCTCCACCCGTCTGCCCCATGGGATCTAAGCCCCCTCTCAACTGGAAGCAGAGTCAGCACCACCATCCCCAAATCCTCAAGACTGAGGACTGAACAAACATAAGGGGGGAATGCAACTATGGCCTAAAGTAGACTTACTATTATTCTAGTAATGGAAGAACTTGTAATATTGATATAAAGACAGTGGCCAATATTTTGGCATTTTGGGGACATTGAAATTGTCCTGCATGACACTGCAGTGACGGATACAGGCCATTATAAATTTTGTCAAAACTTATAAAATTGTACAGTACAAATTGTAAACTATAATGTAAACTACAGACCACAGTTAGTAGCAATACTTCAAAATGTGTTCATCAATTGTAACAAATGTACCACACTAATGAAAGATGTTATAATGGGGGAAAGTGTGGCAGGGGTGGGGGTGAGGTATATGGGAATCCCCTCCATTTTCGATGTAATAGTTACATAATCTAAAGCTTCTTTTTAAAAATTAATAAAAAAATAAAAGGGAAAAAAGAAATAACTTCAAACGTATAAAAAAGTTGTAAGAAAAGTACAAAGAATACCCACGTCTCCTTGATCCAGAGTCATCTGTTACCATTTTGCCTCATGTGAGTTATCATACTCTAATATTTTCTCTGAACCATTTGCAAGTAAGTTGCATACGTCATTGCCCTTTGCCTCTGGATACTATTTACTAAATATTTCTTAAGGATAAAAATTTTCTCTCCTATGACCAAAGTATATTCTCAACTAGAGTAAAATTAACATTGACAAGTCTCTTTATCTAATCTACCAATTTTGTCCATTGACCCAATAATGTCCTTTTCCCCCTTCCAGAAAGGATCCTTTGCACTTTTTTTTTTTTTTAATCATGTCCCCTTTAGTCTGGAGCAGTTAAAAGACCTGCCTTTCTTTTGATGAATGCTTCTTGCAATGAGAACAGCCATAGTCTCAGAAGCAGACAGGGAACTGTCAGAATGCACGGGGAACTTGCTCAGATGCCATCTCGAGTTTCTGCAGCACAGTGCTGTGCTTTCAGGAAGTTTCAGTCCTAAGGAAGGCCCCCAGTGTTCCCCGAGACCCAGATGTCCCTGGAGTGGGCCTGGACAGGCCTTCGCTTTGCCAGGGCTCCTGCCTCAGTCAGGCCTCCTCCACCTCCTTTGTGTTTGACCGTCTTCAGTGTGGCCACACTGGTCCCAGGGGTGTGGCTGGTAAGAGTGAGCCCAGGGCAGCTAAGTCCCCAGATTCCACCGCACGGGCCCTTACTGGCACTGGCACACATCGTAACTAGGTTATAATGCAAGTGCTCTGATAACTACTCCCGGCCACCCACTACGGAACTGTCTGTGCTGCAAGCGTTTTACTTAGCTCCTCTTGTAGCTATACTGAGGCAGTCTGCCTGCTGACCCTTGTCAAAGAACCCCATCTGCTGGTTGCCACGGTAACTGAAGGCAACCAATTGAGCTGAACAGAGTGACTCAGAAATAAAATCTGCAGCCAAAGGAATTCTGCTAAGGGTAATAAATCATTTAGTAAAGGGGGTCCTCCAGACAGTGATGAGTGTTGGGATAATATGATGGCATAACTCTTGCAGCTAGAAGGTCCGTGACAGATCAGAGTGATTAGGCCTGCTGGAGGGGCTCATTTGCTTTCCAGTGGGCTCCAAATGCTGAAGAGACGGAGCCTGCCCAGCATGTGCCGCTGTGGGGAGAAGGCACGGCTAGGTCAATTTTTAACATTCGGGCTGCAGAATTTTGAATTTTAAGGAGTGGTAAGAGAACAAATCTAGGCTTCCAACCCCCCCGCTCCACTTATTTTTCTGAAGTGGCACATGTGAACAAAGTGCCTCACGCAGCCCAGGGACCCACTGTGGCCCTGAGGAAGGTGGCAAAGAGAACAAAGGTTACGGCTTCTTTGGAATAAGAGCCTAGCAACAGCTCTCTGTCATAAATCAACTTGTAGGTGCTCCAAGCAGAAACCAGCCGTGTACCCAAGACTCGTCCTTGAGATTGGAGGGGCGGTGCCGGGACTTAGCTCAAGGAGGCAGGGGCATCAGCGCAGGCTGCTCTCCGACAGGGTCCCGGATTTGCTCTCAACAGGATGTGGTCAGGGCTCCTTGTAGAGCAAAATACACACGGTTCCTAAAGTCAGCCAGGAACGCCAGGGCAGAGAAGGCGGGGAAGGAGACCCAGGTGACGCCACCCGAGCCCCCCAGCACCGGCGCCGGCTGCAGCTCCCCGACATGGCCCACCTCGCAGTGGGCCCCTGCTGTGCAGACACGCTGTGCCACCCCTTCAGCAGTCACTCTCAGCAGGGGCAGGACAAGGGGAAGCAGGGCAACAGCTGCCCCAGAGCAACGTGCCAAGGGGCCTGGGGGCTGGAGGCCACAGCGCAGCCGCTGGCCAGGAGGCAGGTCCCCACACCTCCCGACCCCGCGACCCCGTGGCAGCAGGGCTGCGCGGTGGACTAAGTCTTTCCCAGAGAGAATTTTCTGCCTAAGAAAAGAGCGACTGCCAAACAGGAGGTGCGTGCCCCCGCGCTGCTGCCAGTAGGCGGCTTGCGGCTTCGGGGCGGAGGTAGGGCCGGCGGGGTGCGCGCGGGCGAGCCTCTCCCGACCCAGCCAGGGCCCCCTGCGCCCCGGGACCCCCGCCCGCAGGGAGCTTTGGGGCCCGCCGAGCAGGTGCCGGGGCTAACGCGTGCCCCCCCACGCCAGCACCTGCTCCGGGCCCCCCGAGGCCCCGGGAGGGAGATGGCCCGTGGGCGCCCGGCTCCGGGGGGGCAGGGGCTGGGGCAGCCGCGAGCACGTCCGGCCCCGTGGCCTCCAGCAGGCGGCGGCTGGGGGCCGAGCATCTGGCTCGGGAGACCCGCGGGGGCTCGCGGGGCCTCTGGACTTTGGCAGAAGGAGAAGATTAAGCTGAGATGGCAGCTGAGGGGAGGAGACGGGTGAAAGCTTCATTAGCTCCGTGCTCACGTCCCGATTTCTTTCCGCTGAGAAGCAATGAGGAAAGTTTGATTTCCCTGTGATGTGAAAGGTGCTGCATGAATGTATTTGGTTTTCTAAGTCTTAACTCCTTACTTGTAAGCAAATAAATGAATCATTGTTTGCTGATGATCACGCAGGACTCAAATTTTAAACAGGAAGAAATATTGGCTAATATTATAATCTGTTTTAATTCCCGTGTCATGAGCAAGCGTCTCCTATGACCTAACGGCTCGCCGGGCCGCCGCCCCTCCGCCCCCTCCTCCTCTGCCACCCAGACTGGCTGGAAGGCGGCTTCTGGCTTCCAGGAGCACTGCGCCATGGCACATCCTTCACACACTAGTGCCCCCCCGCAAAGCCCCAGGAGCCTCACTTCCAGGCCCCGCTTCCAAGCCTTTGTCTCGGCTCGCTCTCCTAACTTCTCCTCCATATTTCAGTTGCCACACAGTCTTGAACTTTTGCACACGCTGCCAGTTTGAGCCTGCACAGAATAATCAGTGTATTAATTCCATTCGCAGACACTGATTTTCCTAACACAATCTGCCCGACCTGAAGTCTTTCCTTCAGAAACTCTTTCCTTCAGAAACACCCTGCCTTTAAAAAGAAACTCCCAGCATGAACCTCACAAGAAGCGACATGTAACAGACAGTGCATGTGGCACTGGGCATGCAGCACAGAATTAAAAGAGAATTTTTTTAACTTTGTTTCTTCAGTGCCATGTGCATAATGTACATGTGGACGAAACTGACATCAGACATTTAAAGCAAAAAAGGGGTGGGGGAGGGGGATGTGATGGCGGCAGGAAAGAGAGAGAGGAAAATATGTTGGTAAAAACAGTAACTTCTGTTAATCTACATTTTTCAGTCACTGTCTTAATTAAGAATGTTAGGAAATATGTTGCAGTTTAATTGCATTGTTTCGAGAGAGTCTAATGCTGACAAATCTGAGACCATGTACACTTGAGAGGGAAAGGATTAAAGTGGGAACTTCTGCCATCCAGGATAACCACCAAAATTATTTTTCCCATAGACCCCACCTCCTACCCCCTCCCATCCTAAACTCAGAAGACAAAATAGGAATATCCTAACACTTAACGTGTTCAACTGCAATAGCTCCGAAAGAAAAAAAATCAGGAAAGTGTTTTTAACCTATGCTGATGAGAAGAGAATACATAGTCTTCATATAAATACAAAGAAGTCACGAAAATCAAATGGCATTTTATTTGGATTTCTGGGTGACATCAGTATCCTTGCAGAAAATAGCTGTTTGTGAAGGAAGTCGGCGGCGGTCTTCAAATGCTCCTCGGGTGGCCTAGTTTGGACGGTAAAAGTGGCTGGAGCCGCGCGTAGTCATGAAAAGGGCAGCCTGAGTTTGGGACTTCCCGACTCCGCAGCCTTGTGGCCACACGGTCGGGGGCCCCTGTGGCCGCGGGTGTGGACTCGGGAGGCCGCGGCTTCCCCACGCACAGCCGAAGTCAGAGCCCATCTCCATGGCTCCCGGTGCCTCCAGGAGGCGCCTCCTGCCACCCGCGGCTGCAGCGTTTCTGGGGCCCGCGCCGCTGGGGCCACACAGACCGTCAAGGGGAAGGCGCCGCTGGCGAGCGCCCTCTGCTCCGGGGGTGCGCAGCGACCTCATTCAGGCAGGTCTGGCGACCTGGACGGCGACCTGACCGGCTCTGTGAACCAACGAGCCCCTGCGCCTTCCCCTGGCCACGGCTCTGGCGCGCCCTGGGCTCAGCGCGGGGGAGCGGGCGGGGGAGGCGCTCTCCGGCCCCGAGCTCGGGCGCTGTGGGCGCTGCGGGCGCTGCGTGTGGGCGGCCCTGGCCCCGCATAACAGGCGATCTGCTCGCCCCACAGCGTGGCTGCGAGCCCAGGGGGCCGGGCCGGGGCAGGGCCCTGGCGATCTGCTCCGGCCGGGGCTCCCGAGCTCGCCCAGCGCCCGCGGGCCCCCGCTCTCAGGCGAGAGGCACGGTCTGCAGCCCTGACGTCCCCTGCCTCCGCTGCCACTGGCAGCGCCCCGGGTCTCACGCTTACATTTTTTATCAGGAAGGGGAGGCCCGAGGTCTCAAACTGCTGCTCAGACGGCACATGGGACCAGAGAGTCCAACAAGCTCACTGTCACGGATTTGGTACAATAAAAACACACGTGTGAGGTACCGAGAGCCAGTCCTGCCTGAGGACACTCTCGTCCTCGCGGGCTAAAGGGGCGGCCTCTCTTACGGCTCTGGCAGCGCCACCCGTGGGGCCGGGCGTGCCGTGGCCTCGCCGTGCCCACGCACCGTCACACAGGGTGAAAACCCCGCGGGGGCCCTGTGCAGTCACACACCCACTCTCAGAGCAGCCGCCCTCTGCCCTGGGCGCCCCTTACCCCCCACACCCGACGTCCAAATGAGGAAGGGGCACCCCCACGTGCTGGGCCCCAGGACCACCCCAGGCCCGGCTGACTGGCCGAGAGGAAAGCGCTTCCGTCCCCGGGGGATTCGGGGGGCTCCTCCCCGCGCTGGGCCGCCTGCGCCAGGAAAGCCCGGGCCAGGAGGGAGCCTGGGCCCTGCAGAGGGCGGCGCGCCTCAAAGGCCCACTGAGAGACGGAGAGGGAGAAGCGTCGGGGCGGACACGGTGTAATTTTATGTTGGAGAGTCCTGAGTCAATCCTGAGCTCAAAGAGCATCTGAAGAAGAATCCATAATACTGGGGGAGAGAAAGGAAGCAGTACCCGCCCGAGGGCCGACTGCGTCTCCAGCAGCGGCAAGGCTGTCCCTGGGCTCACAGGACCATTTGTTCCATTACACAACCTCCTGAAGCCATTTAGAGCGAGCTCGAACAACTGCCTGTACCAACGCGACACATGGCTTCCCATCCCGACTCCTTGCTAATCCAGACGCTCCAACCATCTTTCCTTAAGACGCCATATGGTTGGCAGAAGCCTGTAGATCTAGCGGCACATCTGCTTGTTCGCGTCGTCTCCCCTCCATCCCCCACCGAAAGGGGCACGGAGAGACGGCACGGCGAGCGCGCATCCCCGGGCCTGGGGAGACTGCCTTTCAGGCACTGCAACAAAGCGGGAGGACGACTCTGGAAGCATTCAGGGCTGGCTCATTTTTAACAAGACAACATGGCGATTTATTTGCTTGTCAATGATTTAAAGCAAGATTAGAAAAACAAAGGCTGGATGGCTGTTTCTCCAAAGAACGATTATTTTAAGATCACTGCAAAGCTGTCTCTTTCTGGGCATCACTGTGATGCTTTCCTGCCACAGGAGGAGGACAGCACCTTTCCCAAAGCCTTATTTCTCCTCTTCTTGTCGGTCAAAGACAACAGACAAGCTGAGAAAACTAGCAGCTACCCGGAGCCGGCTTTGTTAGCAAGCACAGCGCGCTGTATGCTAATGAGCCGGCACCCACACCCTGCTTTTCTGGTACGATGAGCAAAGACTGGTGACACTGTTGAAGTCCTGGCTCTCCGGGCCTGCGCAGGCACGGGCTGCTGCCTTGGAAGCCGGCGCCCCGTGAGACAGGCTGCAAGAAAACAACACAGTTGATGCTCCTGGTGAATGAAATCAGGCCACTCAAAACTCACAGCAGTTGGGAGGGTATTACAAAAACTCACTGTCAGGCCAGGATTCAAAAAGATACAGGTGACAAGCGGGTGTCCTCAGAACCTGCCGGGAAAGCCGGGAGACACCTGTACACGCTGACTGGTTTCAGGGTGAGCGAGGGGTGGCTGTTACAGCCCTAGCCCCATCAGGGCTGCGGGGTGTTCACTCGGCGGCCAGCACTCTGCAGGTGGGACGGCCCAATGGGTGGCATCACCTTGGCCCCAGGTGAAGATCAGCCAAGTGGCTGATCTTGTAAGTGTGTCTGACCACGGGCCGGGGAAATAGGATATGGCAGGAAAGCCAAGCAGGTACTCCATTGTCACAAAAGGGGATTTTTTAAGTCAGAGAACGGTGGAGAGAGAAATTGCATGCTTTAAGAGTGCTGAGCATATTACATGAAATATCTCCTTTACCTGCCAAGAACCTCTACCTTCCAATTTAACAGACAAGGAGACTGAGGCTTAGAAAGGTTAAAACAAAACACTTGACCAAGGCTAGCAAGCCGCCAAACTCAGAAGCCCACGCCTACGTCCCTTCAGTGACCAGCTGCTTCCAGGTCTGCAGGCCCAGCTCTCACACACACACGGCCTAGCTGGTCCCCTGGGCTGCACAGTCGCTGGGGCCCAGCGGGCAATGAGCTAGCTGTCACGAGTATGCAGGCAGGGGCATCAAACGGTCAATTCAGTTTACTTGTAATTGACAACATGCATGAAAATTCCCATAAGGAAACCGTAAAACCATGAGCAGTGGCCAGGAAAGCCTGGGAAATGATAGTAAGATGGCAGGCTCTGGCCATTCACAAAGCATGCCCTTCCAGGAGCCCACCTTGGGGACATCATCCACTTTGGGGACAGTGCATGTGTCCCACCCACATGGCTCTTACTTTGGACACTGCTGACATTCCTTTTCCTGGAAATGCTTCCCCAGCCTTGGGCTCAGCGGTGCAAATAGCTGTCTTTTGGGGCTGAAATCTATGCAAGTTCATGAATGATTTTGCATAAAGTGCATTTCATCAAAATCTCATGTTTTAATATAAAATACACGCAGTAGATGAGATCTTAATCAAAGATGACACACTGACCTAGATAGGTGATATAAGCCCACTTCCGTCATCAGGAAGAACCCCTCTATCGGCATCCTCAGGGCCATCACTATTTGTGCTCTCCGGCTATGCAGAATGACGAGCTGGAACTTAAAATAAAACAGCTGAGGGCGGGGGTCGGGGATCTGAGCATGAATCTCAGCCCTGCTATGAGCGGAGGCAAATGCTTCTGTGCCTGTTTCCTCGTCTGCAATATGACCTATGAACGGCTACCACCTCACAGGGCTGCTGTGAGAATTAGAGATGGTATAGAAAGTGACCGTCCCCAGTAAATGGGAACAATCGCTGTCGCTGTTATTTTTATCATAGTGCTTTTGACATACATTAGAGCATTTGATCTGAAAACAGCTCTGTCATTCAGAAAGTGTTTCTACTCTCTGATGAATTAGGTTAATCAAGACAGAATAAAAATAACTCGAGCTCCGAGCAACACGCTATGAGCCCTTTCTGCACTACTCACTCTACAGCCATTCACTAATCTCCACAGCAACCCTCTGAAGAAGGTTTTGTTGGTGTTGTGGGGAGCTTCGTGTCACGGGCTAGGAAACTGAGGCTAACTAAGAAGGTTACCCTTGGCTCGCCTAAGTTCACGGAGGTGATAGTGACAGACCTGGAAAACAATCCCAGGTCTGCGTCCTAAGCCCGCGATCCTAATGACAGCTCGGGAAACGTCTACAACTGCTGGACATCCGATGAGGAAATTTTCTAGCATAAAAATCCTTGTCCTTACCAAAGTGTTGTGTATTCTGGCAAATTCTACAGGACTCCTGGTTCAAGAGTCTTATGTGTTTACACAAACTCATTTTAGCCCAAATTTGGAGTGCTCCTTACAGCACAGTTAAATATTAAGGACATGCACAGTGGTCACCTAAGTGAGTGTCCTTGCTCTCAGGAAACATACGGGGAAGGGCTAAGTTTTAGAGGGGCCTGATGTATGCAACTTACTCTCAAATGTTTAGGAAACAGATGATAGATAAACAGAATTATATAACAAATGTGGCAAAATGCTAATGTTTGGTAAACTTGGTATCTGGGTAGGGGAGTACATAGGAGTTCCATGTCTTGTCTTACAACTTCCCTGTAAGTTTGAAGTTGTTTCAAGATGAATACACATACACCTACGCACATATATGTGTGCATACATAAATTAAAATTAAAGCAGTGTTCTTTACAAAATGGCAGGAACCAACAAAGCTGCCATGACATATTCGGAACCCAATTTAACATTGCTGGAGCTGTCAGCAATCCCTTATCAATAAGTCTTTCAGCACAAATTAACCACCAACAGAAGGCCTCCAAGTGAAACCGTTTGCAAGGGATGCTAGACGTCTTGGAGGCTGCTGATCAGATGCCGGCATGGAGAAATCCGGATTGACGGTGAAATGTGTGCTTGACTGGACGACGCTCCTCAAATAAAGGCCCTGGGCCCCTCCCGTGAACCCCCTCGTCATTTCTGATCTCACTGGACAGGAACGCTGTCACCTCAGGTGGGCTCTTCTCTATCCCTCTGCTCTCGCCCTCCCGGAGTGTCCCTTATCCGATTTGCCCTGGATGGGATTGCACAGGCTACGTCCCTTCCCTTCCGCTGGTTCTCTCCACTAGTATCACAGCCTCCAGGCACCAGATTTGCTTACTGACATCAATCCAGTTCAAAGAGGGACAGGACTTCAAACAAACAGAAAACCTACAAGCAAACAAAACGAGCCTCTGTTAGCACTGCAGCGCCTCCAGCTGCATAGGTCTTTGATTACAAGCATTACCACCCGAGGCTCAGGGGCGGTTTCGGTAGGGCCTGAGCACGGAGCTCGTGAATAGAGAGGTGCTCCCTGGAGCACAGTGCCGTGTAAGAGCAAGGGCGCCATGGGGTTTCAAACTCAGGCTACGGGTTCTGCAGCTGCCTTGAGAGCGTTTCTGGCGGCCTCTGATTTAGCAGCAGCCTCTGGTAGATGAGTGGCGAGCTGCACTTCACCAGGCCCCTGGAGATGGGCCAGGCCCCCGAGGCCGCCTTTACCCGTCTCCCTGGCTACAGTAGCTCTGGGTATGGCTAGAATAGAAATCCTCTTTTTCTCCAACTCTGCTAAAGGTCTGGGTGGCATGGCCTTTCCCCAACAGACTTGAGTTCGCCTTCCTGAGCCAGCCGGACACTCTGAACAGGTCCTGCTCACGCCCACATCCTGGAGAGTAATGCGAATCCTGGTTTCCTGTTGCTGCTGTCCCCGCGGGGAGCACCGTAGTGACTCACACAGCTTAGGTTCCTGTAGCCCTTACTAGGTGCTAGGTACTGTCAGGAAATTTTTTTGTGTAAGCACTCATTTAATCCTTAGAAGAGCAGTTCTTAACCCTTTTGGTTCCATAGACTCCTTTGCCGGTCAGGTGAAAACCATGGACCTCTTACTAAGTCCACACTATACTGTGCATTGTTTAATAAAAACATCACACCCACACCAACACGTCCCCACAAGAATAATGTGGGGTTTTTTTTTGTTTTTGTTTTTTAATTTCAGTTCAAGATCACAGACCCCTGGTTAAGAACCCCTGCTTTAGAAGAACCCTGTGAGGTAGATGACATAATTGTCATAAATTTACAGAGGAAGAAATTTAGGCTTGCCTTTAATACCGTGCCCTCTCCAAAAAAATCACATAGCACAGAAGTTGTAGAGCCAAGATTTGAACCCAAGCAGTTTGGCTCCAGAACTCAACCTCTTAACTACCCTTCCTCCAATGAGTCTCATTGGCATTAAGCAGGAGAGGTAATGAGGCCCAGCCAACTAGTCATGAGAATTTGGTGACACTGAACAATGTCACTCACTGAGACTTAATTTCCCCAGACTAAAATGAGAATTTTAATAACTCTTCTCCCACCTCTCTCACAGGGTCGTTGGTAGTGCAAATTATCCATATATATTTTAGTTGTCACCGTCTTCATCATAGCCCATAAACTGCCATCCTTTGGATGCTGACTGGGGCCACAGAGTGAGAAGCCAAGGGTCCTCTACTTTGCTAATTAAAGAGAGGGGCAAGGATTGGTTCGTACTACATGTGGTGTTTAAATGCCTTCATCAAAACTGCACCAGATTGAAAAGGCAGTAAAATTTGCCAGCCCCAAATCAGACAATGCTACTGTGGGGAATGAGATGAAGCCTTGGTCTGGACTGGATCAGGCCAGGGCAAGATGAGGAGCTTCTGAGAGTCCAGGGGTTGGGTTTGGAGTCAACCCCACAACAGATCGAAAACAGCTTAACACGAAGAAAAGGGTGACGAGATTTAAAAAACAAATGCTGCTCTTCCAGAGACAGAGAAAATTGTTAATACAAACGAACAGCTGTTTAGGAAGAAAACAGTATTTCCAAAATCCAGACAAAACTCTATTTATTACATTTCAGAGACACTTAAATTATAGTGTCTGAAAACGATTCAATCATGGGAATCTGTGGCACCTAAATTATCTGAAAGTCTGAAAGGTTAAGCCAAGATAGAGACTTCACTGAGAAAACGAACGTATAGGAAGGAAGCTCCTCTTTCTCCTCAAAGAAGCAGGTTAAAAAATACAATGTGTAAGATAACTGAATGAGTACTAAGTTCCAGCTCTAAACTTTTTGGAAATCCAATAGACTAGTAAACTCAAAATGTATTCAAAGATGCTAATATATGCTGTTTAAAAATTCCAAATGCAAAATCCACTCTTCCCATTGGTCTATTCAGAGTCTCGTGTTCAAATAGCTTTCTCTTGGCCGCTCACTACTGCATCAAGCTCCAGGGGCATCCTGAGTTCTCCGTGCGGTGTGCGCCCGGCTCAGGCACATTCTGGGCGGTGCCGGGTAAGGCAGGCCTGGCCTCTCATTTGCGCCAGCGGCTCTGCCCTCCCCACAGGAGGCCAGGCCAGGCTCAGCACTGCCTCCCCCGTGACCAACATGTGCCTGGCTGCCTCTCGGCATTTCCTGAGAATGGACTGTCACACTTCGGTTAAAAAAAAAAAAATCTGGCTAAGGAAAAATAAAGGAAATAGTACTTAGTTGGGCCTAGAGAACATTAAACAATGGCTCAAATGGCCGGATTAGGCCACTGCCGTAGCCCAGTGTGGAAAGTAAAATTCAGGCTTCAGCCAAGATTAGAAAAACAGCATGAAGCACACTAAAATCTCTTAGCACCTGTGAGCCTCACAGGTCTTTTCATTCCGAGTTTTTTCACTACGGGGTAACCCTAACTTGGCGCTGAAGAGCTCCCCAGCAGGAGTCAATTACCCTCTGCACGTGCACTCGCCTTTCCTCATCTCATTCACTTCCTACACACCTCACGGGGTGCTGTGCAGCTTAGTCAGTCAGCGAAGGCTGGAGATTTTCCTAATGAAAGGTGTTATGGTGTTATGTAAATACACAGTATTATTTTGTCTTTATTCCAGCACTACTGGTTTGAAATAGTTCAGTGTGTGTAAATATGTTTAATAATGTGTATTAATTTGATGTTTTTCAGTAATTCTTTGGCATCCCAGTTAACTAAGTGGTTAGCGGGCTTACTTGTACAATGAAATATTAAATAAAGTCTCAATTATTAGTTTTTGTCCCTTTTAAGTCAAATTCTGGCTAGATGAATCTACTGAGCACTTACATCATTTGCTTGAATACTAAACAGAATCACTAAGCTGTGACCTTCCACGAATATAACTGGAGGCAGATGCGAAAAGTGGAAACCCACAACAGAGCAACTAGCCCATCCCAGAGACTGGGCGCAAGTGTGCGAGCCCCCTGTAAACAACTGGCACAACTGAAAAGCCCAAGTATACAGTTTATAGTTTGTTTGTTTTGAAAAAGCACTACCATCACCATCATGTGCTTTAAGTTGGGAATTGTAAAAATAAAGCTCCCTCTGAGGACCACATGTCAATCAAGGTCCCGTTAGCTCTTGACAGCCACCGCTGTTTCACCCCGTGAACACCAGCTCATCCAACCACGTTAGCAACCCCAGGTCCAGAGGACCTGACCGCAGCAGCCCAGCTTCCGCCACGGCTCTGAATAATGCTCTCTTCCCGAATAACCCTCTCTCTAACCAACAGCCACCTACACCTGCCGACTCTCATAGGAACACTGAGGGTTCACATCAATTATTTGGGCAGTTATTTCCAAGAGGTATCATTATTCAAATAGCCTGTGTGGGCATGTGCCCATGTGGCACAGGGTCTCGTTATCCTTCCATCACAGATGGCAGAGCGTACCTTCCCATGCAAATGGAGTCAAAGGCAGAGAGAGGATCTAGAATTAGCATTAAGATGGGGAGAAGCTATCAATGGATTACTAAAAAAAAACATGCAAAACTCATCAAATGGTGAGTCTAATGAGTAATGTTACTATAGATACCACTTTCTGTTATCTATACCATTTTTTCCCCAAGATAAGCATCTGTCTAGAGGCCCACGCTGAGACTGGATTGTGCTGCACTGGCATTCTAAGAATCAACCTAAGTCAGGACAATCTTGGGGCTGGACAGCCACAGGCACACTTCCACGTTAGGTGGCTGGGCAGGCGGGAGGCCTACAAGGCCTGGAGCTGCTCCAGGATATTGGGAACTGGTCTAGTCTGCTAAAAGCTGCTGGAATGCAATATACCAGAAATGGGGTTTGGGGTTTATTAACTTATAAGCTTACAGTTATGAGGCTGAGAAAAATGTCAACATCAAGGCATCAGGTGAGGCTCTCACCTCAAAGACAGGGCTGCCGGCGATCCTGGACTCTGTCACGTGGCAGGCACTATGGCAGCACCTGCTGGTCTCTGCCTTCTCCTCCAGGCTCCGCTGCTTTCAGCTTCTGTCTGCTCCTTCTGTGGCTTTCTCTCTCCTGGGGTCCACTGGTTTCAGCTTCCTGCTCCCATGGCTTTCTTGCTTAGCTTCTGTGGGTTCCTCTCTGAGATTGTGGGTGTTTCCTCTCAGTAGTCATCCCATGTATAAAGGACTCCAGTAAGAGGATTAAGATCCACCCTGGGTCACGCTTTACTGAAGTAATCCGATCAAAGGCCCTTAACTGAAGTAATTTAATCAAAAGGTCCCACCTGCAATAGGTCCACACCCACGGGAATGTATTGAGCCCTAAGGACATGATCTTTTCTAGGGTACATACAGTCTCAAACTACCACAGGAATATGCTTCTTCTCACCCTGGGTTGTAAGTCTAAAATGGCTAAAAATGTGGCATCCAAAGAGTATTATTCCACTCTCTGCCTACACTCAGCATCTCCTGAGCAGTCGAGCGCCATTCCTTGACAGAGCCTTTTCTGGCCTCCTAACACTTGCTCTTTCTTCTGTGCGCCACACTACAGTGCGTATCTCATCGCATCCTTCACTAAAACATCAGCTCCGTGAGGGCAGGGCCTGAACCTAACTGGCTCCCACTGCATCCGGCACAAGGCCTGGCACAGGTGAGTTTGGGACGAGAGAGTGAATGTTAAAGACAGCATCACAGTGGATTTGACTGTGCTTCTAAAACACCTTCTGGTCCTGCTGAATTAGACGGTATCACGATGTAAATGTAGAGGCTTATTTAACCTTTTTATATAGATGGCTTTCAAAGGACCTCTGGCAAAAGCTGCCATTTCTACCTTCCATTGAAATAAAGAGTTGGTTGTGTTTGTAGCAGTCATGTCACTTATGCCTTCCAAAGATTCTGAACTATTTGTTTTGCTAAAAGAAAATGAAATGAGAGAGGGCAATGCCTTGGTGCAGGAAAGACCTTGGGGATTTTCTAGAAAAACAATTTCATTGGCAGCAGCTGGGGACCCAGCATATGATTTTGCTAAAGCTGTTTAAATGCAGTGCACACTATAGATGTTGCTGTGTTCTAGCTGACCAGAGGGCAGGAAGTTTCAGGCAATGAGAACAAAAGGCTACAATATTCATTTGTTCTACTTAGGCGCGTTCATTTGTTCAACACATATTTCCAGAGCACCTATGGCGTCTTATCTACTGGGTAACGGAATACAGTGGCAAACAAGACAGACGAGATTGTAGTCTCATGGAGGCATTTGTTAACAGGATCCCTATTTGTGGGAATTTCGCAAAGATGCTTCTATGAAAGCACCAGGAGAGAAGCTCACCTGTGAGTGTCCTCACTTCATAGCCACACAGCCCTTCTGAAAAGATGGCACTTTCTGTCACGCTCTCTATGCAAGAGTTTCACTTTGTGTATTGGGGGTGCTTTTTGGAGTCAGGGGTGGTGGGGCAGAGAATGCCAGAGCTCACCACTACCCAGGCTTCTCTTCTAGACCATGCGTCCTGGCCCTTGGCAGTTAGGTGGAACCATGTGGTGGCTTTCTGGCCAAGGGGGTATGGACAGAAAGAGACAGGCTCCATCCTGGGCCTGCAGCTAGGAAAAGGACTGAGATGTGGTGGAGAGAAGGTGAGCTAAACGTGACCTTTAGATTAAGGAATCATTTAACGGTCCCATCCCCCAAACGTTGTGTTTCAGTTAATTTCTTGAAACAAAAGTCCAAAATATATTTAATGGGTTCTGGCCACAGTGGCTATCAAAATGTATTAGATGTTGGCCCCTCCCTTCAAAGAGGTCACAACCCATTTGGGCCCAGATAAGGTCTTTCTTTGCCTTATCTAAGAAAACAGTACCTGTGTATGTGAGGGGAGAGTGGTCTCAGAATTCAGAAGGGGAATTCACTCAAAAAAAGTTCTATGATCCAAAAGCATCATATATGTATAATTGATAAAAATGCACAATGGTACATTTATATGCACCAGTAACCTAGAAACAAGGAATGGGATGAAAACCCAATAGGCTGTCCCACTGGCGGCAAAGGTCACAATGCAAGGAATTTCAAAACATGGTGGAATGGTGACATAGCTCAGTGCTGACTGTACGTGCCAAGAGAGAGAGGACGTTCCTCATCAATGCAGAGACTTCTGGAGACCAACAAAGTGCACTCCTAAAGCCTCTCAAAGATTCTGCAAGTCATGTCACAAACAGTTACAGGGAACTGGTAATTCCTGCACGCATGCTACAGGATTAAAGCCAAGACTTCCCAGGCCACTCTCCCCAAGCAGAACTCATGGGACCAAGGGGTCAGAGGCACCTTTCAGATCACATGCTGGAACAGGTGGACTGACCCAATGTACTTTCTCTTTGATCAACCTTATATTTGACTGTATTTTAGTAAATTATCCATGTAGTTGTATTTTGACAGCTCTCTTTACAGCAGTAAAACAAAATGTGTGCATTGCAAATGGCAAAGATTCAAATTTCAGCTATGTTTATCCAAAATAGCACTGAACTGCTTCTGTACTTATGCTATACTGCCTACAGCTTTATGGAAGGCAAGACAGATGGGATGAATTTAGCAGGGAAACAGCTGTGGCTTGAAGAAGAGACAAGCAAAAGTTTTGCTATCAGGCTTCATTATGTATCAAGGTACCAGTAAAACGTGCATCCGTAAGGCAGCCAAAAAACTGTTTTTCATTTGATTAGTGATAATTACCTCTCCTCAACAGCTGACAGTGTTCTAGTAGCATTAAATAGGTAGAATAATTAAGCAATACGATACAACGGGCAGTGCCTTGCTAGGAATCGTGGTTCCTCTCAGGTGTGCTGTGAGGCACAGGCCCACGGGACACAGACTTCGACCGCCAGAGGACCATAGGAAGCCCAAGAAGTTGCTCGTGGGAGCGCACCCAAGCAGGAAAAAGGAGGGAGGAAAGCGATGCAGAAAGACTGGGAGGTTGGGAGGTGGGGCTTCTTTGTGTGAACACGGCCTTTCTGAAAGAGTTCAGTCCACTTCCACCTTCAGCCTCTTCACCTGTGTCTTCATAATGAACACACATCATTCACACTTGGCCACAAATCAACTGGAGCTGCAATACCTTTACGTGTGAAAATGCAAAGCTGGGCTGTTTCATTGTCTGAATCGTCTTCATCCATGTTAAAATGTCCAATTACAAGTTCTTCAAGACTGATCTATGTCACCTTTCTGAGAAGAGGGGATTTCCAGTTTTCACAGTTTTGAAGAAGTGACCAATCACTGCGGGGGTCTGCCGTGCTCAGAGTGACCATTCCTGCCTGTCACCCATTCCATTCCACAGGCTGCCTCAGGGAACACCGACACACACACACTACTGCAAATCTTCCTGTACAAAGTAGTGATCACTGCACAAACTTTGTGTTAAAATAAGAAACCGTTTATTTTGTGGAAACATTATGCCTCTTTATTACCCTAAATTGAGGCCTCTATATTGGGCTACCAAAAAATAAACAAAAAATCATAAAATACATAATAAGCATTATTAACACCTGATAAATCACTCTCCGGAATAGATTCTTTACAATCTAATTTAGGCCATGCTGGTGAATAACATCCTGCTCTACCCAGATCAATAACATTAATATTGCCATGGCAACAGAAAGAAGAAAGGCAGAGCAAATCTAAAATAAGCAAAAATAAGACACATAGGCAATAAACGCTGCTGTGATGGTGATATTTGGTGGTACAAAATTTTTCCTAAAAAGTTTAGAATTACCACATCACCACTGAATGGTGATAAATAAAAAGCACTAACACTCAAAGGCACGTGCAAACTGATTAGAAACTTCATTACTTTACTCAGTATTTTACCATCACCTTCCATCCATACCTGCTGTTTCAAAATGTACATTTTCTTTCCTTTTAGAAAGTACAACTCTTTTTTCTCCTTGAGCCATTGTGTAATGCTTCTCTTCTCTAGTTTTCCAGAGACTTTTGATCCTGGCAACATTTGCTGAGCCTCAGGTCTCCATCTGACTATGCCCTGACAAGTCCCGGGCATCAACCAGTTTCTGGTTCCAATGGGATCAGCTTTTCCTTAGAGGCAGAAGGACAGGATGGTATTGTAGAGAGTGCAGGCGTTGTAGCCTAGCAAACCTGCTTAATTTCTAGCTTTATCTCCAGTGGACTGTGCAACTCTCATATTTCCTCATCTCGCTGAGCCTCCGTTTCCTCATCTGCAAGCTGAGGTAAACTTTGGAGGCCTGTTATAAAGCACCTAGTGAGATGTACAGTAAACTCTCAATAACCAGGAACTATTTTTTTATTATGGGAAGAAAAGACTACTGAATTTGACTTTCTGTCATTCTCTTATTCCTAATTATTGCTCTTCTTCGTTTTCTTCTCACTATCAATCTGCCCGAAGCTCCAAGTAACTAACATATTTGAAACTGCTAATATTTTATTCTCTCCATTATATTTTATTTCATCTCTCTGAAAACAGGAGTTTCACATACAGACACAAGACATGCTTAAGATATGTGTGTAACAGCAGCAGAAATGGCTTAGGTGCTCCTGGTGGGACATCGTGGGAAAGCAGCTCAGAGGGCACAGAAGATGGGGGCATAAAACGATGCCACAGCCTGATTGGAACTACCGGAGGAATTTGTCTTTAAAAATGGCTACGGGGAGATATAAAATACTCCTAACAGTCTTCACACCAACATGCCTCCTTCACAGACTTGGGAGCTACACAGCCTGGGTTCAGGTTCCACTTCTGTCGTGTACTAGCCGTGTGACTTTCAGCCAGTTACTTAATTCCACTGCGCCTCAGTTCTCCTCATCGTGAAATGGGGATAATGCTAGTGCTTGTCTTGGAGGGCTGTGACGGGAATTAAATGGGTTAATCAAGGTAAGTGCTTAGAACAGTCGCTGGAACACTGGGAGCCCTATCTAAAGTTAGCTGCCGCCATAGTAATGGAACAATGATACACTAATAACTACATTGTCAGGAGTGTCAGGGAAGTTTTACATGGTGGCAAGAGGTAGAATACAATGTCCAACGGCCATCAGACTATGGAAAGTAGAGAAACAAGCAGGGGCCAGGAACCAAGAGCTCTGAAGCACAAGATGAGAGCAGAGACAGGGTCCTGAGCCTCCCGTCAGGAAGGCTAAAGGTATGGCCGAACTTCTCTACAGCAAAGGTCTTAAGACTGCGTGTCATTATAAAGACACAGGTGAAAAGGCTGGAGGTGGAAGCTGACTTAACTCTCTTTCAGCCAGGGTTCTTCATAAGAAAAATGATCTTAAAATTAGAAACTTTTTTTTAGGAGGTACCACGGACTGAATGCAGAACTTGCTTTTGTGTAACAGTTGACTTGTGACCCATACAAAAGTCAAGATCAAATATAACTTTGTCTTGTGCCCCCTGAGCCTCTTTCTGGGATGGGTCCCAAAGGTTCCTACAAGGATATTTCTATCCACACCAGGGTATTTGATGACTACATTTTCCCAGAGAGAAAGAAAGAACAGGCATTGCAGGCAAATGTTTCCATCTACTTAGAAAAAGAGAAGAAAATGCATAAGTACAGACTAGCAGCAACCCTGTCTCACGGTGAAAGTCAGTAACCCTCTCTGTCTCGCGGTCTCCTCATATGGTAAATGGCAAGAACCATCCTTCAAGACTACCTAGCAGAGAGCAGGAGAATGCGAAATGAAATTCACAGAGCAGAGTCAAGGTGGCAATTGTGGAAGTACAGCAATGGGCTCTCATCTAAGAATCATTTGTGAGTGACTTACATCAGTGTATTAATGGCGAAAGCTTTATGAAACTAATGAAAAGTTGGACTTAGAGGACTTTGTCATCAGCCTTCAGCATTACAAATGTTACATTTGCTCAAAGTTCAGAAATAAATTGGAAAGTTCAGAAAAAAATACACTGTATTTGAAAAACTTTTTCTCAGTGCATGATGCCAATCAACAATGGGAACTCACTGCAAATGTGGAGAACGACTGGCCAAGCAAACCAAATACATTTTTTTAAAAAGAGTGATTTATCTCTCCCCACCCCCTTGCTGTTCTGTCAGCCTTCCTCGTTTCTTTGGGAGGCACTGGGAACCAAACCCGGGACCTGCGATGTGGGAGGGAGGCACCTAACCGCTTGAGCCACCTCCGCTCCCTGCTTCGTTGTGTCTCCCATCATGTTTCCCTCCGTGCGTCTCTTGCTGTGTCTTCTTGTTGTGTCATCTTGCCACGCCTACCCGTCGCGTCAGCTTGCTGTCTTGCTCATCTTCCTTTAGGAGGCACTGGGAACCTCCGCTCCCTGCTTTCGTTGTGTCTCTCGTTATGTTTTCCTTCTTGTGTCCCTTGTTGCGTCAGCTTGCTGCGCCTGCCCATCGCACCAGCTCGCTGTCTTCTTTAGGAGGCACCAGGAACCGAACCAGGGACCTCCCATGTGGTAGGCAGGAGCTCAGTCGATTGAACCACATCCACTTCCCACCAAATACATTTTTCCTTAAAGGATGGATTCTTTCCATATATTTTCCATAGGGTTGCTATATTACATTTAAAATGATCAGCTCTGAATGACCATGTTTTAAGAAGAAACACCTACACTTTAATCCAAAACCAATTATCAAACAAAGTGGATATCTGGATGAATTATTTTTGGTTTCATGCTAATTTTCACTGTTGGTATGACACAGAGAATGAAATTTCTTTCATATCTTCAGGATCGACACAAAAGACACACGCTGAATATGAATACTTATAAGATTTTCTCCACAAAGAAAAAGTATGAAACAATCAATAAGCTTGTTGCTACAAAGCAGGATGTTTCTAACAAAAAGAATAGAAGGTCTATTTATTACTCACAACACATTAATGTATCTAGCATGTGTGATAAGTACCTGCAATTCCTCGTCAAGTTTTCCTTTTGGAAGTTCATCACTGTATATTCTGTAACAATCTGCTCCCCTAGAATTTGGAATTTACATAAAGCAGATTTGTTTGCCTTTTTTCTTTTGGATGGATGCACAAAAACCCTTAAAAAGCAAGTGTTCTTTAAATGACAGTGTGATGAGTGTACTTAACATTTATTAAGAATACAGCCAAAAGATGTTCAGGTTGAACACTAGCTCTTGAAGCCCAATTCCACAACAGTAAGTTAAATATGAACAGAGTGAAAGGTCTAAGAAAAGCACATTAAGAAAGAAAGGAGAAAGACGGAAGACTGTTCCCAAAATAGAACCCCTTCCTCTTCACCAAAAAGAATCAATCAAACAAACAACAGCAACAAATACCCCTTCCTTTGTTTTTATGGTGGGAATGATCCCCTCTGAACCAGGCATACTGGTATTTTTTTTTTAAAAGCTAAAGACTGGTTCTCTTTCTGTTTACATGAAAATAATGTTCGGCATAACCAACAGCTCTGATTTCTCTATTGTAAGCAGATTTTCGTGGATTGGTTTATCAAATGCTTTAGATCATTAAAATTGGGGTCACCCGTTTTTAAAATGCTTTTTACTTTGCTATTATATCGCCACATTTATCATCCGACTATCTACCTGAAGGCCGTTTACACTAAACCCCCTTCAGGGTCCTGGATGGCCCCCACCTTGGCCAGCTGAGTTGCAGGTGCGTTTCCCTCCTGTCCAGGCAGCCGCAGGCTGAGGAGAGAAGCTGACGGCCCTGCTCAGACTTCTCATCAGGTAAGTGGACCCACCAAGGAGAGGGTGCTGAGGGGCAGGGCTTTCCACCTGGGAAACTGCATTCTCTTGGTTCATCCAGTGGACGAGGAGCTGGAAGAGGGAGAAGGAGGCTGGTGGAGGGCAAAGAATGGAGGCCCTGCTGCACCCCCCGGCCCTGGCACCGCCTCAGTGCCCTTACCCCATGCTCCCTGAGCATGCACGCCACCAGGACAGGGCCCAGCCCATAGGAGGGGCTCAAGACATGATGCCAGGCACGTGTGTGCACGTACATGACTATATATACATCAATATATATGCACAAATATACATGCTTAAATCCAACTATTTTGACAAATTAGCCACTTCTGGTTTGCTGGTTAACATTATCAAATGGACTTAGTACCTGAAATGTAGCACATAAGGAGGGTTCTAATAAATTGAATCACGTTTACAAGTATTACAAAGGAAACATACTATGATGAATTATATCAAGTGAAGAAAGACCACTTAACCATCTTGTAAATTTGGTTTTAATATATTGGGTTTGCTTAAAATGAGATATAGTAAGAACAGCTTGGCTTTCTATCAAGATGAATTTGAAGTAAGTCATTTTGAATCAGTCATTTATTAAGTATTGGAACCTCCAGTCTCATCACAACTGAGTATGAGGAACATAGATCAAAGTAAAGCAATAGCTCTTTAGCCACTGGCTCACCTTTTCATGTTAGTAAATTAAAACCTCAAAATTGCCTGGGAGTTTTTTGTTGCAGTTTTAAAGTTTTCATTTCTTCATTCTGAATAGAGATGTCCTCCTTTAAAAACGGTTGTGCTTCTCTTTAAACACCTGCCCTAGATTGTCTTGTGAATTGAGGTGTTTCTAGCCTAAGTAGTCTATGCACATAATTTTAAAATTTCCATTGACTTTGTTATTGAAACCACAGTGAACAGTGTCACAAAGTTACGTGATGGTGGCTTCAGCTCCCTCCAGTGAGCAGTCATTTTCACCTCCTCTAGAAAGCTGTCTCCCAGAGTGGCGCTGGCCCCCGGCCCCGTTTGTGGAAGGCGCCAATGGTGACTGGCCCAGGGCACAGTGCTGTGCTGCCCGTCTGTGAGACTCGGGGACAGACAAGAGGACTCTTTTCCATATCTGCTCACCCTCTGGAGGGTAACACGGGTCCAAGGAACCAGGAAGACAGCGGGAAAGCGGGCAGAGCCGGGCGCCAACTAACTTAGCTATTTGCTCCTCTGGAGAGCAAGGTCATTGTTGTAAGTAGTAAAACGAGGCAATGTGGTAAAAACCCTCAGCTGGAGCCAGGTCCACACCAGGTCCTCCAAGGACCCTGAGCGGGCACCCCGCACGCTGAGCTGCGCCAGGACTGCGGACAGGGCAGCTCCAGGAAAAGCCCGGCGGGGGAGGCGGGAGTCGCTGAACAGGAGACGAGTCTCATTCAAAGTCAGCTCCCAGGTGCTCTCCTTGGCCTCTGGGCTCTCAGAACCGTGATCTCGAAAGGCGGACAAGACGAATAACCCATGTTGCGCACACACATGAAAAGAAGTCTCTATTTCACGTTTTAAAGGTCGCTGAGTGTATAACAGCCAGAGAGTTGAAGCAAAATACCATATTCATCAGGAAGTAGAAGACTTTAGCAGCCTTCATCTGTCCTCATTTTAAATTTACCACAGCATGTAAATTAGAGGCTTTTAAAAAGCATCAGGCAAAAATCTGAGCTAGGTGCGAATGAAAAGCACAATCAGAAGCAAATTTGTGACTGCTTGAAGCGTAAGAGTTTGCCAAATGGGATGGTACTTAGATTTTACTACTAATCTGAGTTTACGTAAAGCCAGCAGAAAGATCCCAATTACTGTTAAACACCCAGAGTAGAAATTTGCTGCTAAACTGCTGTATAGTATCGGTCTCAGGCTGGCTTTTGTAAACAAGTTTATTTTATGCGCTGAAATTATCACAGGAGTACCACACACAAAGCTGGACTTTAAACACACAGGCCTGGTCATATATATTGTCTGGAGAAAGTAAAGCAAACACAGTTTAGGTTAGAGATTGAATTACTTGATTTTAAAAATATTTTGCTGTAGTTGAGAGAATCTATTTACCTAAGAACAGCAGTTTTTCTGCCAACTTAACGTTTAAAAACACTACTGATGGCAAAATGAGATAGCCTGATCCTTCCTAACAGGTTTTCTTGCACCCAGAACGTCCACACTATGTGAAAATGTAGGGGTGGAGTTGCGAGTCACACTCTTCGAGATGGGGACATCGAGCCCCCTATTTAAACAACACCTACAGAACAAACCACCTCTAAAGGCAAAACGAACCACCTTACGTGGAGCCAGAAGAGAATGGCAACCGCGAGCGCCGCCCGGTCCCCCAGACCCCGCACACTGCACCGACCCACCCGAGCCATCCGGGGACACTGCAGTCTTGGTCAGGAGGCCTAGGGCACCAGAGTGGGTCCTGATGGACAAGGAGACACACAGGGCGAACTGGAAGCCCCAGGCTGACTTCCCAGGACCGCAGACGCTTTCAATTACTTCCTGCCCCTCAATTTCACCCGCTTGGAAACACGGGATACTAATATGCGTCCTTCCTACTCATAACGGCCAAGCGTTTAAAGCTGGCATGCTTTGAGTGTCTGCTGTGCTCCAGGTAGCAGGATGCCAGCCGTGGCCAGGAGAGACCAGGTCCTCCGCTCGCAGCGCATTCCAGAGATGGATGCAAATGACCAACAAACAGGGCAGGTACAGGGAACTCTTAAATGTAGTTCTCAAATGTTTTGAGAGTCTGGTGAAGGATCGGCACCTCGAATCTTGCTTTGGCATAATGTCAGCACTCGAAAAATAACTGACTCTTCTCCTCAGTTAAAATGTGCAAACCCTTTCTGGAGGGCACGGCCCAACTATGGACTTCAGCCTAAGCATCTCATTGCAGGGGGACGGAGAAGAGGTCTATGACAGTAATGGACCAAAGGAACGAGGAGGAAGGCTCTGAGAATGAGGCGGAAAAGATGGCAAACAGATAATTAGAAGGCAAGGAGGCACGTGCAGACAGAAATCAAAAGGACAAAAGTGGAAGAAAGTGGGATCTAACTCTGTTTGGAGGGAGTTGTTCAGGAGAGGCAAAACCTGAGTGAGCTTGGTTTTTTACAGTTTGCATGTCTTTTTATCAATGTACCAGCATGCAAGTGCAGAAGACATAGATATTATTGGAAAGTGCGAAGGACAAAAACCCCCTAATAGAAGGCCTGCCCAAGAGAGCACACTGCCTCGTATTGGGCGGGTGTGCCTGTGCCTGCAGGTGCATGTGCATGTGCAGCAGGCGAGACCAGATGCAGACAGCTTTATTCCCCAGAGTTTGGAGGAAACAATTTGATGATCTGTGTGACAGTTTGACGTTATTTTGTGATTTCCAGAAAGGATCATGTTCTTAGAACTAACCCACTTCTGTGGGTGTGAGATGCTTTGATAGCATTAGATTCAAAACTAAGGGGCCATGGATTGGATCACCTGATCAGGTCGCTTTAGGGCATCTGATCGGACTACGCCAGCCAGTGAGGTAGGTTGGGTCCCCGCCTCTTGCCGGGGTCTTATGTAAACTGAGAACTGAAAGCAGAAACACACAGAGAAAGAGAGCCATGATCTCTACCCTGCCGTGGGAAAGAAGACTCCAGGATCGAGCAACCCTGAGAGGCCGAGAGAGCCCAGAGGCTGGAATCAGCAGGGAAGCAGAAGCAGCAAGGCCCCCAGGAGGCTGGGCCTGGGACAGCTTGAAGCTGAGGGAGAGGGTGAGCCTGGAGCAGGCACAGAGAGACCGGCAGACCCGCAGCTGTGCCTTGCCCCATGGCCAGCGTCCAGGGTCGCAGCTGACTTTTGGTGAAAAAGCATCCCTGATGATGCCTCGATTTGGACATTTTCACAGCCTCGGAACTGTAAGATTTTACCCTAATAAATTCCCTTTATAAGAGCCAAGCCATTTCTGGTATATTGCATTGAAGCCTTAGCAAACTAAAACAATCCGCTTGGGGTAAGAAGTGAGACTTCAAAGGGGCATGCTGAAGTGTTGTGGCCATCAGATAGCCTTCTATGGCAGGGTTGTTCCAACTCTGGCCATAATCCAATAGCAGGTCATAAAATTAATTTAGCAGGTCACAATCAGTTTTTAAAAAAAGAGAGAAAAAAATGAGAAAATATGGACTGCAAAGTCCAAAGTAAGGGTAAGTGCTGCCCCAAGATTATTTTAGCATGTGTGTGTGGGTGTGTGCATGCAGGCCCAAGGTTGCCATGTTAAATTTACTTCTTACTCGCAATCCAGGCTAGTGTAAGTATATGTTCACTTGAGGTAAGAGCTGGGGCAGCGTTGGATTATTTGTGTGGTTCCCAGGAGTATGAGAAGTCAAGGAATCTGAATGCTACCTTAGGGGCTGGAGGGAGGAGAAAGGAGGAAAAAACTTCCTGAGGATGAATACAGCCTGGAAAAGAAGTTGGAGGAGAGAATTAAGTATCAGTGGGCTGTAGCATTATTTCTGAGGTCTGTGCACACCACCATCCTCCGTCTCCTTTCTTATAACATCTTCAGCCAAGGCCACCCTGCACAGCTGCACTTTCATGCTTATGAAGTCGAGGAGTGAGGAGTTTACACACACGTTGGCACAGGACAAAACCTGAGTCCACATGTGCGAGGTATGCAAGCTAGAGTATGGAGAAGACATTTTGGGTTTATATCTAACACATATGTTTCTTCTTTTGCAAAATGCAATCAGATAATATGTACTACTTTTACCCTGTTTCCCCATGGAAGTGTATTTTGAATATTTTTTTTTTTTTGTCATGTCAATAAAACACTATCTTTCAATAAGTGAGTTTAATGGCATTCTAGAATTCCACTGTAGGGAATTTAGGTAACCTGTTTATGTAACTGATTGCCTAACATTGGGCATTTTCAACCTTTAGACTACATTTAATGTTCTTCTCTTTGAAATCATACTGTTGCTTGGAATCACAATTGGTGGGTCTGTCAAAGAAAAGTATCCTTCTACCCATCACACTGCATCGCACTATCTAAGTGTCTGCCCTATAGGGCAGGACTCTTATCTAGCACCAAGGACAGTGCTAGCTGTATTGTCAGGTGTTTCAGAAATGGATGCACAGGTAGAAAATTCCACCATGAAGCAGGAAGGACAGATCAGCCCGCCTGAGAGGTGAGGGAAGGCTCTACGTTGGCCATGTTAGTAGCTGGAGAAAGTACAGTCAATAAGTCAGCTACTGCCCCTCTCCAGATACAATCCATGAGACCCATTTTTGGAGGATTTAAAATACTCCTTGTAAAAACTATACATTTAGTTGAATGGTCATACGAATAAGGAATACACAAAATCTGACAATAAAAATGTCGACTTAGGTCAGGAAGATTTAAACCTGATGAACACACAACTGACAAATGATTTTTCAAGTATGGGCTTCTAAGGCATCCTACAGCAATATAAAGAATGTCATTGGGAATCAGACCAAAGGAACGGATACTAACAGCAATAGGAAAAAAAACACTGGATTTCCCTTTTCCTCACCTCTCGGATACCCTGTCAGTCACTAAACAGTTTTACCTCCTATATATTTCTCCAATCCGTCCTCTACTCTGTATCCCTATTTTAGGCCTTTTCCTAAATTTCCTGGTTTCCTCCTCTGGCTCCCTAAATTCATCCTTTATGCTGCCATCAGAGTGGGCTATCTGAAGTACCATTTTGCTGTTATGCCCTGTTTCAAATCCCAACACTGACAGGACAAAAGCCAGGGCCCTGCTGTGGACCTTCCTTGCACGCCCTGTTTCCCACCTCCGCTCCCCAACACTGACTGACTG
Organism: Tolypeutes matacus; assembly: GCA_026826555.1. Classification (NCBI taxonomy): domain Eukaryota; kingdom Metazoa; phylum Chordata; class Mammalia; order Cingulata; family Chlamyphoridae; genus Tolypeutes; species Tolypeutes matacus. Next base: position 12,612,953 of record JAKSZT010026446.1, on the reverse strand, counting down.
TAGCTCCTGGACCATGCACTGTGGTCTCTCTTCAGAGCTCTCCTCCAGGCTTCCTCTTAAGAAACACCTGCAAGTCCTCTAAAGCTACGCTCTGACATCCCTTCCTCCACCACGTTTCCCGGCTGGGTTTGTGCCTCTCTTCAAGGGATCCTGTGCTGCTACGTTCATCTCTCTACTACTGTCTCTACCACTTGGGGCTATGGGGCTCCAGTGTAGGCTTTGTACCTCTCTCCTATCCATGCATCCCTGGACGTCAGTGCCTAGTTTATCTTCTTTATCTCCATGGTCTCCCACTGTTCCTGTCATGTAAGAGGTATTCGCTTTTTTCCTCATGGATGAGACTATACTGTAGTTTAAAATAGCTAGTAAGAGCAGAATCTTAATAATAGATGAAAATAACTGAAGACATATAGAATTAGCATATATGAATCCTAACTATTAGCTAGCAGCTTATAAATGAAAACAATCTCAGTTCATAGGGCATTATTCATTAATTCATCATTTACTGGGTTTCTATTAAGTTTTTTTTCCCTCCAAATGTAATTTAAAAAAAAATTTTACAAGGTAGAAAATTAATACCCAAAGAGTTGAGTTGATTTGTTCAGTATCTACTAAGTTTTATGTATTGGGACTTCAGAGATTAGTAACACATGGTTCTCAATGAAGAGTCTCACAATGTAATGAGATAAAAGGACATAAAATGCCATGAAATACACAAAGAAGGTGGAATGTGGAGACCTAGAACCCTAAGGCTGGCGTGAGGGCCTATGGGAAAAGGGCCACTGAGGCCATGCTGGGCTGCCCACTTGCCGCCGCGCAGGCCTCCCTGTCCTAGGCAACGAGCCAGAAGGCGCCCAGGAGCGCCAGGTGACCCCATAGGCCCAGCAGGAGGTGGCCCTGCTTCTGAGCAGGGGCATCGCTCAAAATAAGAAACAGGAAAGGCAACACTAACACTTAATATTTTAAGGGACAAGTGGTAAAACTGAATCATTTCCATGTGGGTGGAAAAACTGAAAGATCCCTTTCACATGGGCCACAAAAATTAGTATTTTAAAGCAGAGGGGAAACGGGTTATGTTTATTTGGTCTGAGCAAGAAAAGGTGATCTCTTTCCAAGGATTGTCTTCTAAGGGCTGTTCTACCTGGTCATGCAAAAGAAGAAAAGTGTTTCCCAGCTTCAATTCTGTATTATCGCCTTAATCTATGGCACAGAAATCACTATCATTATTCAAAAAGTCAAATTTAGCTGATTAAAAAAAAAACTCACAAAATTTGCAGCTTATTCATTCATTAATACACCAGGCCACCAGGGAAACCAAAAGCTTGTAAACGTGTACAGCTCATTCCTAATGACTGTCATAAAATTTATAAAGACAAAGTCATTTATGTAACTGCTAACTACCTTAACAAGCAACTCCATTAAATGTGACCTAAAACCTTGAAAAATAAGAAACAAGTAATAACACAACGAGTAGTTAAATGGCCTAAACGGAGTGAGGGAGCCATTCTGGATTTAATGAGATCAAAGCATATTTAACAGTTGTGATTAATATTTACTGAGTGCTCACTACATGCGCATCACTATATAATAAAACTTTACCTTTATATTACTTAGTGACAATAATTATACACACATAAGTTGAGTAGTTTTTCCAAATGTGAGGCTATAGATGAGTGGACATAAGTTATTTTTTAAAATCTTGTACACATACATCAAGCTCTGCTTTTGCCTCCCTATTTTTTCCCTCTTACAGTTTTAGGAGACTGAAGAGGATCAGTGAGAAGATAAGAAAACCTGCGGATTCATTCAGTGGGTATCTTCTGAGTGCCCGGCATTGTGCCACGTACTGGAAACACAAGGATGACCACGACAAGGGTCCTATTCTTGAGAGTTCATGGTTAGAAATTCCAAGCATTGAGGTGTCCTCTACGTTTGAGCCAGGTGCCGTTTGAGCAAAGTGCTGAGTAACGCAGGAAGTGGAGTCGAGGAAGGCTTCCCTGGAGAGAGAACAGCTGACCTGCTGCTGAGAAAGAAGAGGCTCCGCAAAGAAGGCAAAGGCCCTGCAGGCTGTAGGCAGCACAGGCAAGGGCCTCCTGACCTTGAGCTCTCAAAGGTAAGGGGTGAGTCTTCTGCATCTTTTCAGTCCCAAGGCCAGCCATGGTTCCAGTTATCGTAGATGACACTCACTAAATATCCAAAGACTGTATGTATAGCAGTGAATGGACAAATTAATGAATGAATGAATATCTTTCTCCCTTCTGTATACATTCGGAAATTATTCTGGATTCTGGAGAAGGAAGAACGTAATGACAACAAATCCTGTACCATGAACTCAGGCCATGACCTGAGGAAAAAACTGGATGTTTACCCTCCTTGCTCATCATAGCCAGATGGGTGGCAAGAGAGCTAAGCAAGCCCTGAGGGACCTACTCCTGTCTTACTTCCTTCCCTGGCACAGTCCCAGCGGCTTGGGTGAATCACGCCTCAAGCTTGGCCTCCTAAGGCTTGGCAGTGGTGCAGGTATTTGCAACTGCTATAGCCCACGACTTAAGAACTGTGGACTTGGTAACCATGCCACAAACCAGAGGATAAAGGAAAGAAAGTGAAAATGACAACCAGGGTTGGGACAGGAGAGGTGAATGAGGGAAAGACTGCCACAGAGCTAGAGAGAAAACATCAGTTCTTCTAAGAGAAGCCAAGAGTGGCTAATTTCCAAGCTTAGACTGGCCACGTCTCCAACAGCAGCCCACTGTGTAGCCCTTCACACCACATCCTCTCACCACCATTTGTAAAGTTTTACATTTTCACAGACGTTTTATTTATATTGTTGCTTTAATTAAAATTAACTTAAACCTTAAAAATAATTAATAATTCTAAGACTTACCAAGGCTTCTAATCTATTAATGTGCATTCTGACTCTCCAAAAGGGGGATAGTTCAAGCAATATGTCCCCAAATGAAAACATCATGCAATCCCTTTTTCAAATAGAACACGTTTGCAAAATGTTCTATCCTTTGGGCCACAGGCACAGAAAGTGTTGCAAGGGAATGAGAAGCCAGTTAAACAGTGCCCCCACCCCTATTTATTTGTTAAATCTATGTGCTATAATCGTCATCTTGATAAGTACTATGTCCCAATTACAAAAAGAAAATGGAATGAATGCTTGAACCAAGAAAACGATTAAAGGAGAAGTGGAAGGATCACATCCACCCGATTTAAAGAGAGGACTGCTGTCCATTACTTGTTGATTTGTTCATCTGCTACTTAGAAACAAGCCCTTATTGCAGTCATAGCACCCTATGAGTATCAGGCATGAGTTCTTAATCCAAAATTTATCTAAACCACTTTTGAAGCCATTTAGGTTTTCAGCAGCACAGCCTCCTAAGAAAGTAGCCCTTCCTGGACTTTGTGCACGGAGTAGACCATTTCCCCATCTGCGCAAACACGGCTGCAGTCTCAAGCATCCCTGATGGGCAGGAGGTTGCCGGGAACCCTGCACACGAGGGGTGGTTTTCTGGGCTCAACTGTGGCCACTGCTTTTACTGCCAAGCACAGCTTGGTCTAAGAACGCTCCCCTGGCCCAGCTTCTGGGTGGTGGGAGGCTGGCCACCTTCACTGAGGGTAAGAGAAAGCAAAAAGGGATCAGAAAATGTTCCCTTTCTGCTGCCTTCAGGTGGGTCTCTCTGAAACAAAGGGAAAGACTGTGCATGGAGAAAGCAGAGCCTTCTTATAAAACCAGTTACTATGTCCTAAGTCTTCATGTGTGTGACTCCTGCGGTCCCTTCCAAAGTACAGTGGAATCTCTCTAAATGGACCACTACCTGTTCTGACCATCCAATTAGCCAGCACTTTCCTCTTCTGTCTGTAAAATGTATTGAATGATGTCTAGAGTACACTCAATACTTCTGGCCAGTGGCTGCTACTCTCTAGTACAAGTGTATACTTCTGCTCCCTTACATCCAAGAGTCAGTTGTGTTTCTTCCCAAGCCTTTTCATGCTGGCTACAGAAACATAATTTAAAGTTTATTGAACTCAGAAATATGATTGCCAAATATAGGGTTGCTGATGCTATGAAAACAAAGTAGAACGATTTAGAAATATGCAACAAAGGTACATTTCCTTTAAAAAAGGTCTGTCAAATTAGATGTACATGAAAGAAGTGTAAAAGACTTGATGGGGTGGTGGTCTGTGTTAATTCAGAGAATTCTGCATGGAGGCAGCTTCACAGGGTTTTTATGTCTTCACTTGGTGTATTAGTCAGCCAAAGGGGTGCTGATGCAAAGTACCAGAACTCTGTTGGCTTTTGTAAAGGGTATTTATTTGGGGTAGAAGCTTAGAGTCACAAGGCCCTAAAGAGTCCAACTCAAGGTACCATAAGAGGTACTTTCTCACCCAAAGTTATTTGCCTCATGTTGAAGAAAGATGGTGAGTGACGTCTGCAAGGGTTCAGCTTCCTCTTCCTCTTAAGGCTCCATGGTCCCAGCTTCTTCCAATCTCAGCTGCAGGCTGGCATAAAGCTAGTCTCTCTTCCTAGGGCTTGTTTCTTTTGGGTTCAGCTACTCTGCTCTCTCCACAAGGCCAGCTGTAGACTATCAGGCGAAGTGCTCGGCTCTCTCCCTCGAACTCCAGCATCAAAACTCAGCTCTCTGTGTTCTCCTTCTCCACGTGTTTACTTCTGTGTGAGAGTCTCTTTTATCCTCACCAAGGGGGTGGGGACTCAACTCTGCATACCTTAATGACATGGTCGAATAAAAGCTCTAATCTTGATTTAATAAAGTAAAAGTGAAATCTCTGAATTTAATATGCCCAGAGGAACAGGCCAGTTTACAAACACAATCCAATATCTACTTTTGGAATTCATAAATAATACCAAACTGCCAACTTGGTTTAAAGAAACCAAAACTGGGTACAACAAAGATGCACTGTGGGTGTGGTTTGTCCAGGAAAAATCATGGGGCACTCCAAACCAGGTGATTCATACAAAAAGAAAAATCTTGGCCCAACATATATATCACTTCTTATGATTTCCTGACCTTTTAACTAACCATTCAACTTCTGGTCTCAATCTTACCAGGTAAGACAGTTTCTGCTAAACATCTAATTGCTACCTCCATTCAGTATTTTCCTTTTGATTAGTACTCCACCTCCCTGCTTCGAGGAATATATAAACTACTGAGTGGGTCCAGTAAAAAACACTAGACCAGAAGTCAGAAAAGACATTCTGGTCATTACCTAGACTACAGTCTTGGAAGTAACCTTACCTCTTTGGGCCTCAGTTTCCACATCTATAAAGTCTATGTGTGTGTGGGAGGTGGGGACAGCAGAATCTTTCAGGTCTCTTCTGGCTCTATAAAATGTCACTCTATGCAATTCAGCTCATAAGAGAAGGGCAGGGTTCCTTAAAACACGTATTAGTTTTTAGGGATACATTAGATTTTAAAAATTTGAAAAATATATAAATTCATTGTTAATGTTGAGAACAAATAAATTTTATAAAGTAAAATTATTTAGAAAATTTAAAAAGAAGAAAGTACTTTATATATATATATATATATATATATAGTGACTAAAATAAGATTTAGGTTACAAGCTGAAAACTAATAATTGATATCCTTATAATTTGAGAAGGGGAAAAACTCTGTAAGATGTTCCATCTTGACTGTCCATGCTTCCTGTACTAAACAACATTTGAAAGAAACTATTCTTATTAGTTGACAGTTTCAAAATGGATTACCAAGGCTACCTCTGGAAAGACATGCAATATATAATTGTCTAAATAAATTCACGTATTAATTTTAATTTTACAAATACAAAGTTAAAAGCAATTACCAGTTGGAGAAAATAAACTAACCAAAGAAACAAGTGCCTTCTCTACAATACAAATGCAACAGAACTAAAGTGAAAAGCTAAGCCCCAAGACTTAATTCAAGTCTTAATCGAATTTCTGTACCAACAATGTAGCTTGTAAAAAATATATTTCTAGGTAAAAGGGAAATTATTGGAGAGCACTGCACTGCTTAACAAATTGTTTTTATATTTCTTTCATACAAATAATTAATTAGAATGGTGCCTGAATAATCTATGCCACAAAAATTATACAACCTAGACGTGTTTACAAAGATAAGAGATTTAAATCTAAATACATGTCACCTTTTAAAATAACCATTTGCTATTTCTGAGTGGGAAAAAAGAACACAAGTGTAATAGTTTATATGGTACCTATATAGGGAGCCTCTATCAACTTCAAGTTATCTTTTTTGATTCAATTATTCCAAGAGTTCCAAGAGTCTGAAAATATTTCATTAAAAATTAATGTGTTATCCACACAAATGGCAAATATTGAAAAATAGGAATATAAATAAAAAATAATAAAAATAGTAAGTCTACTAATACTGAAAAGGAAGACAGGAGGGGGAGGAGAGCATGAGACAGGGAGAGAGATTTTAAGCATCCAGTTTCTATTCTGGACCGTTTATAGAAACAGACACAGCAAGCAGAAGCCAAATATATGCTCTGGCTCCGACAGGGTTTGTTTTCTACCTTGTCATTATTTTTACTATATTCTTCCTAATAATACTTCTCTGGTGTTCTGGGTTTCCTGACCTCAAGAGCTGACGGCTGAGAGGATGAAAACCCCGAGGGAGGAGGATTCGGGCTGCCGGCAAGGCTGCTGGCTGGGGCGTGACGCTTTCCCAGGAACTTTTCAGTACAAAAGCACAAAACCGCGGCCACTTCAGCATCCGCAGCACCCTTTCCAAGTCCCTTTGAATGACTTTCTTAGGAATCAGCACAAGATCCTAACAGAGAAACAGGCTCCTGCCCTGTTACAGAAAGGTGACGTGACAGAGTGAGCCCATTTCACTGACGCTGGCACCAAGGCCTCAGGCTCACTCAATGTGCATTCTCACTGTTTGCTTTTTAAAATAAGAATCATTATATGCTGACTAGCAAGCAAGCATCTACCTTATTCTATCTCGCCCCTTTGTCACACTGCTGATTAAATATGCATGATGGAGACACACTTGTCTCTACATCAAAATAAAGCACGATAGAGCTTCCCTACATCAAAGATAACGAGGAAACTATTTTGAAAATATGGAAGATTTGTTTAATGCAGACTATAAAAACCCCCCTTTGCATCAAAATAAGTGTCCCTCTTTATTGCACACTGATTATTTTCTATAGAATTTAAATTGTACATAAAATTATAATTGTGCCTTGTTTAATGCAAATTGATTGTCTCAATTATTGGGAAAGGATTTGAATTTTAATGGCCTATTTTGCTGGAGAAGTGCCAAGCAAATCAGCAAAAACTCGAATAGTTCTAACTGTGGAGGTACACGGCCAAACATTTACAAAAATCAGGAAGGACTATGTGACCTCAAGAATTGATTCTAACGTGGCTTTTCCCGTGAAGCAGCAGCCAGCAGCTTTCAAGGTGGGAGGACTCTGGGAGAGCGAGGCTGCAGTTTGGTTTCTCTCTTGGAGGATGGGGGGGGATCCACACATAATTAGAGAGGCTGTTTGAGGCTGTGCTGCTTGAAAACAGATTAGGTTCTCTGCGGAAGCCAGGAGTCCGCCCTGAAGGCGGGTCCTCGGGAGGGTGCTGGCCCTGTGTCGCTCAGCACCCACACGCGCCTGCCTGCGGGGGCCTCCGCGGGGAGCTGGCCGCAGACCGCACACTTACTGCTGGACAGGTCTCCTCATAAATCCGGCCCCTGTGAAGTCAAACAAACCCCCTCCATACTCAGAACAGGCAGGCGCAGCCCTCAGCCATTTTGCCACCCAGACGGCTGCATCGTCTCTGTAGTGAAATCACAGCCCGGGACGCAGAGGTCTAGATGCACAAGGGCCCCCAGCCGCCAGCCTTCCTTCTGGGCTCTTTCACTCAAGCCCTCAGTCTCAAGAAGCACTTGTTACAGGCGTAAAAATCACCTCTGGGAATAACATGGTGAACCATTTACTGCACTGCCAAATTTATAGCTCAGCTATGAACCGTCATGGATTTATTTTAAGTGTTATCAAATTGAGACAGTTCAGGAATACAAAGTTTTAATATTTTCAGTATTGACAGAGCCCCTTTACGCCCTGGAAGAGTGGCACTATTCATCTAGACATGCATTTCAAACCCCAGCTACAAAGTAAAGGTTAAGAGTTGAGCCAGTGCATCAAGATTTCTTCTTCTAGTCACTAAACTTTCTTGAATGAACTCCTATGCCACTGAAGAACCCAAAGCCTCTGTCTTATCACAAAGCCCAGAGGGGCAGCAACCATGACTGACTAGGCTGTGACCTGGCTCTTCCTTAGCACTGAGCTGGCTTGCAGAGGACCACCCCTACACTGAGAAGGTGCTCAGGGTCCCGTAGCTTTTCGTTATTACTATTACCAGAACCCAGAGACTTCTGGCAACTAGATGTTGGATTGAGATTCCGTGTCTCATAACTCCAGGCTCAGACTTGGTCAATGCAGCCAAACAGCATGATGTTTAATAAAATGCCACACCCCAGACACATCACTTCACTGTATAAGAAATCTGGCCACAAGTGGGTATTCTAGAAATGAAGAGCCAAAAGCAGCAGAACCAAGTAAAAGAGAGAAGGAAAGTAAAAGAGGGGAGTACCAGACAAAGAGGAAGATGATGAAGAAATGGCAGGTAAATATAGAGTTCAGTGCAAAGAGCACGGTGTGGTCTGGCAATACCCATCCACCCCCGTAACCACATTTGCAGATAGCTGGAGCTTCACTTACCAGCTAGACAGATGTCTACTTTCTTCCTTCCTTTTTTTTTTTTTTGAGGTACTAGGGGCCGGGGATTGAACCAGGGACCTCATATGTGGTGGGGAGCTGGTGCTCAACCACAGGGCCACATCAGCTTCCCTGAGTTGTTTTTTTATCATTTGTTTCGCTTGTTTGCTCTTTTTTTTTTTTTTTGCTTTTTCAGGAGGAACCAGGGACCTCTCACTTGGGAAGCAGGAGCTCAACTGCTTGAGCCACATCCGCTCCCCCGTTTCTTTTAATGACATGTTTGCCTAGCACATAAACATTAAAATTTGCATTTAGTGGGAAAGAGTAACTCAAAAGCCACTTTAAGGAGCAGATGTGCCTCAAGCAGTTGAGTGCACCCCTCCCACATGGGAGGCCCCAGGTTCTGCTCCCAGTGCCTCCGGAAAAAACAACAACAAACAACAAAGCCAAACAAACGAAAAACCAACTCAGGGAAGCCAACGGGGCTCAGTGGTTGAGCAGTGGCTTCCCAATTATGAGGTCCTGGTTCATTCCCTGGCCCTCGGTACCTCAAAAAAAAAAAAAACAAGAAAGAAAAAAAAAGAAGAAAAGCCACATCAGTGTTACTTTTCTGTATTTGTAAAAAATGTCCTTAAAATACCTGCTTTTTCAACTGCTGCATATTTCCCATGGATAATAAGGAGAATGGTTCTGCCCACCTTCATATATCAAAAAATTATTTCATGGATAATAGCAGTTTTTTAAAACCAATTAATTTCTAGAAAACAAAAACCAAGAAAAAAATCACTATACATCACAAAGTCAAACATTCTCTTTAATCTGTTAAGTTTCCATCACCAGCAGTCTGCATGCAAAACATGGCCAAAGCAACACATGAAATGACTTCTTTCACCCTAAATATATGCATTCAACGAAACAAAGATAAACACTTTTTAAAGGGAATAAGGCATTGCTCTCATTATGTAATCACCTCGGAAATTATTTTGTTCAAAATTACCAAAGAAACGTCAAAAACAACAAAGGAATTAGTTCATTAGACTCTAAATTTCTATCTTTGGTGCAATGTCAACCAGCCGAGGGAGCGCGACGGCAGGCAGGCGGGGAGCGCGGTGACGGGCTGAGGGGCAGGGGCCGCGCCAACTCAACCCAAGCAGCCCCACCCCTGCCTGGCTGTTGCTGAGACTTCCAGCAATTCTCCCTTTAACTGACCTATAAGCTCCCTGACAGACAAATTTAACTTCCCTTCCCAAGTCAGGTGAAGAACATCTGCTCTTTTGGAGCAAACTCCACAAAAGCAGCCTAAAACAGAGTGTTCCCTGAGATAAATGTAAGTTTTTTTGCAGTCCTGTCAGTGGAGCTTATTCAGTTTTATAGCAAGACTTGCTCATTGGTATTTTTCTTTTCCTTTGTTTTTTTAGCTTTTAATTGTAGTAACATGATTTTTAAAAATTAAATATTGATACACTATTAGGCTTGAACTACAAACTAAAACCCATGAATGTATTCTTTTAACAAAAGCAAGTATTGGTTTCTCTGTGCTAGGCAGGTTCTAAGCTCATTTAAGTCTCCTAGCAGCCCTTGGAGCTGGGGACTGTTACTTGCCCCACTTTACAGGCCAGGAGGCAGAGCCTCCCAGAGGTGAGTGGTGGGGCTGGGATCAGAACCTAGGCAGACGGGTCCAGAAACTGCATATTCTCAACCACCACGCACCTCATGCTCCGTCAGTAAGTTAAGACTCTCTCTACAAGGACATTTAGCCTTGCTGTAACCTGGTGAGATCTCTGAGGCACAACGTCAGCCAGAAAGTCCCCAGAACAGAATTTGCCTCTGGGATGTAATTCTGTCATTAGCAAGTTGGAATGGGGAAAATCAGCCAGGGAACGTCCCGGACTGGGAACTGGGGGACCCGGATGGCAAGCCTGGTGAGCTGGGGAAACTCAGATAAGCAGGACAGCACTGTGGGTACGAGCAGGGCTCTGCTGTCAGACAACCCTGTGCTCCAGGATGCCATTATATTAGCTATGGGACCTTGTAAAGTTACATAACCTCTCCGGGCCTCAGTTTCCACATTTGAAAAATAGGAGACAATGATACCATTGCAATAGAATTGCTGTGATTAATTTAAGATGGCCTCCCTGCTACAGATTCTTCAGTTATAAAGCTGCAGTCTTGTCTTGGAGATCTAGAAGTCCTGCCTGTGCACCTCACCTATATTGTGAGTCCACGATGCTGTGCCTGTAAGACAGTTAATTATAATACTGTACTAGATTTCCTTCTGACAACTCGCTGTGATTCCACAGGAGACAGGATGCCCACCTTCAATGTGCTTACACTCCAGATGGTAAGAGTGAAAGAATGTGAAAAAGGGAGAAGTATGCGCTCAGCTGCTCCGGATCGGGGAGAGAATGGAGCAGCTGCCTCTGGCTGAGGCGAGTCACACAGGAAGGAGAGTGCAGCAGCCATGCTTGTTGGGGGCTGATAAGAAGCCCAGGTAAGGAGTCCAAGAGGAGGAAGAAGGAAAGGAATAGAGGGATGTCCAACCTGAGGGACACCTGCAGACATGCTCTAAGCAGCGGGTAGCCGAGGGCTCTGGAAGGGAAGGGAGGCAGCCCAGAGGGGAAGCATAAGGAAGCACCAGACGAGGGCTCCTCCTGCACCCTCAGCCCTGCCCTCGGCCTCGGCTGCTGTCCAGCTCAGGGATTCCATGTTCCCTCTTGGCTCTGTCACCTGGGGTCCGCTGCCTCCACCTCAAGTCACGGGCTCCCCCCTGCCACCTGGAGTCCAGTGACGTGTCAAACCCTGGAACTAACGATGTGGCTACTGAAGCAGCTGCTGAAAAGACTGGTCAACACAATCTAAGTGCAGGAGCCTGGCCTCGGAGCAGTGGCCAATTTCGGTAACACACTGTATATTGTTTCCTACCCTGTCATGCCTTACCTTCCTTTTCAATCTCACCGCTCTGGAATTAAGCCAAATTAATCATTAGCCCTTAAACTTTGCTCAGGTCCTAAGGCAAGAGGAATGAAGGAAATGGCAAAATCTTCATTGAAACCACCTACCGCGTTAGTTAATATACCTGAAAACAGATTTAGGATGATTCAAATGGAAAAATAATTCATAGAAATGGAAGTAGCCTGATAATGCAAGCAAAATGACTGATGAAAAATTCAGTAAACTCAGGATCAGAAACACACTACAAATCATTGCTGATTTTAAACTACATGATGTTCTGAACTACACGATTTTTCTAAAAATTTAATAATCAGCCCCAGCAAACCTCTGCATCTGACCCGAAGGAAGCAGCAGGAGATCACAACTCCATCTCCACCATAAGCCACAATGACAGTCAAATGGAAAGGCTGGGGGTGGGGGGCACACAGCATCAGAAGTCCTTTGATGGGACTAGCAGCAGAATGGATACGGCAGAGGAAAAAATCATTAAATTTGAATACTGCTTGTATTAGCCAAAGGGGTGCTGATGCAAAATACCAGAAATTGGTTGGTTTTTATTTATTTGGGGTAGAAGCTTACAGTTACCAGGCCATAAAGCATAAGTTTCTTCCCTCACCAAAGTTTATTGCCACGTGTTGGAGAAAGACAGCTGCTGACATCTGTCAGGGTTCAGGCTTCCTGGGTGCCTCTCTTTCTGGAACTCTGTTTCTCTCCAGACTCAGCTCCTCTGGTTCCTCCACAAGGCCAGCTGTAGACTATGAGGCTCTGTAGCCTTTGCCTCTCTGCACAAGGCCAGCTGTGAACTGTCAGGCGAATGGCTCGTCTCTTTTCCTGGGGCCTTCTCCCCTTCCTCACGACCAAGCTCCTCTGTGTGCTCACTTCCCAGGGCTCCAGCTCAATACTCCGCATCAGAACTCCAACTCAAAAACTCCAACTCTGTCCTTTGCCACGTCTTTTACCTTTGAGACCCCACCCACCAAGGGGTGGGGCTCAATGCCCTACTGACGTGGCCCGGTCAAAGCCCCAATCATAACCTAATCATGCCCAGAGGAACAGACCAGTTTACAAGCATAACCCAATATCTATTTTTGGAATTCATTAACTATATCAAACTGCCACACTGGTCAATAGAAAGTATCCAAGCTAAAATACAAAGAAGAAAAGAGTGGGGCAGAATAAAAAAAAAAAAAAAAAAAAAAAAAAAAAAGATCAAAACAGTGTGTCCAAGAGCCCATGGGACAATATCAAATGGTCTAACAAATGTGTAATTGGGAAGGTTTAATTAACCCCTGTTTACTGCTCTGCCTCAATTACTGTAGCCTCCCTTTCTATTTTAAAGCCTAAGTATTGGCTCCTTGCCCCCTAGGTGCTTCGAGCATGCACTCCTTTTCTCTGTTGAGATCCAGGTAGGTACTGCTTTTCTAAGGGAGGGTGCTGGGCTGATGTGCCCTCAGAGCACAGGGGCTGCATCCCATGATTGCTGTCTGCTGCACCCCCACCCCACCCCCCCGGATTGGAAGCTCCTTAAAGGTACAGACTATGCCTCTGCTTATGTATTCCCAATGTTTAGTACATGCTGAGAAATGCAGGGATTTATTAATAAGCTAGAAGATGCAAAATAGAGTACAAGCCAGCAATCTCGTTCAGCTTTGCCCATTTAATATGTAATGTTTAAATTATAGTCTAAGGAAAAGCACAAACATGATTGCAGAAATAAGGGGTAGAGTATAGTTGCATATTGAAGGATAGGAGAGATGGGTAGTGATATTACTGGGTTTGGGGGTGCAGAGTTGACAGGTGGGTAGATTAGGAAGGGCAGGTTGGAATACCCAGGGCATGTAACTATCAATCTTGTCATGCCATGAGTCAAGACAGGGGAGTGTCATATGCCTCAGGGGGATGGGGAGGAAGGAACAGTTAAGATTAAAAGGCGGTATTTAGTGGTCATGGGAAAGGTTTTTCATTACCTTACAGTAATGGACACAGGACATGGTAAATATCATCAAAAATTATTAAACTGTACTGTCTAAATTGTAAACTATACTGTAAACCATTGACAATGTTTAGTTGCTATATTTTACTATCTGTATAACAGTTATAACAATGCTAACATCCATAAAAAAAAAAAAAAGATTTTAATATGGGGTGGGGAAGGGGGAGGGAGGTTGGGTATGTTGGAGTCTCTAGTATTCCGTGTGTGACTTTGCTGTGACCTAAAACTTCTTTGAAAATTAAATGAAAATTTGGGAGACACTGGGGAATGAGAGGGGGAAGGTGCCATGGTACACTGGACATCCGATAATACAGTGATAAAAGGAAAAAAGAATAATTTTTTTAAAAAAGGAATTTTTTTTTGTTTTTTTTTCCCCCATTTTTTTGAATGTCCCAATCCACTAATTATATTTTATTTTTAGTTTAGTTTTTTTTTTTTTTTCTGAGTTTCCTTGTACTTATCTCTTGCGTTTAAGCTTCTCATTATTATTTCTTTTTCCTATTAATTGTATTTGGTTATTATATGGGCTTCATCTTCAAGGAAGGTTAAGATCACAGAAGGGTTACAATGGGGGCTGCAGAGGATCATTGGTGGGGGGTGTCTGGGATGGGGGTTTCATGGGAGTAAGTTCATCTGAATATACATGAAAGATATATAAAATTGTTCAAATGATCAAGGGATGGGGCATGGTCACGGTGGGTAGACAATCGCTCAATAAATGAGGGAATCTGAATTCCCAGCCTGGAGAGCTCAGCCACATTCTCCAAGGAAGGAGCAACAGTCCCCTGAGTGCAGGGGCAGTGTCTGGCAAAAGAGGATGGCCCACTGATGAGTTCTTGTTATTGATGACTACCCTTATGAGTCTTTGCTCCTGTAATTGAAACTCAGCCTACTGTTATGGGGTACCTAAGGGTTGCCACCTGAGAGCCTCCTTGTTGCTCAGATGTGGCCTCTCTCTAAGCCAAACTCAGCATATGAATGCATTACCTTCCCTGCGACGTGGGACATGACTCCCGGGGATAAGCCTCCCTGGCAACGAGGGATTGCTACCAAGTGCCAACTGGCAACACGATTGGAAAAAGAGCTAGAATAAAAGGGGGAAAAGGCAAAAAAGAAATGAGTTCATGTGGCTAAGAGACTTCAAAGAGAGTCGGGAGGTCATCCCAGAGGTAATGCTTACGCACACCTCAGTAGGCTCTCATAGAACAGCAAAGTGGATATCACCCCACACAGAGGGGCTCCTGAGGGCTCTGGAGACACCCAGGTCCTATATAAGGGGGGATAGAACCAGAGATTGATGCCTTATTAGTGGGCTCTACTTTGGAATCTGTGCTCCTGAGAGTGACAGAGTTGGACTCAAATAAGTCCTCCCTGCACATGGTCCATCAGTCCCTTCTATTCAAACCTATATGTGATGCTGGAGTTTGTAGGTATACTTCCAGAGACTGGAGCCTCTGGCCTACCTAT
The DNA here is from genome assembly GCA_026826555.1 of Tolypeutes matacus. Taxonomy (NCBI): domain Eukaryota; kingdom Metazoa; phylum Chordata; class Mammalia; order Cingulata; family Chlamyphoridae; genus Tolypeutes; species Tolypeutes matacus. The sequence continues at coordinate 12,597,796 of JAKSZT010026446.1, read as the reverse complement.
GTGCCAGCTGGGCCTGGAATCTCGGTGGAGCTGCAACTCCTACCCTACAGCTCAATGAACTCATCCAAGTCACCTAGCGAGCAGACGACGCTGGGCAACGGCCATCCCAGGGAATGGAGAAGGCCTGCAGCTGCAGGCAGGATAATCCCATCCACCATATCCATGGGATATAAGCCCTCTCTCAGTTGGAGGTGGAGTGGACGTCACCAACCCAGTCCCCTCAGGACTGGGGGAAGAGCTATGGACTAGAGTGGACTTAATGGTATTTTGTTGTAGACATATTGTGATGGAAGAAATTATAACAGTGAGGTGGAGCCAGTGGCTTTCGGGGCAGGGAGGGGAAGGACAGTTGAAATACAGGGGCTTTTTCGGGACTTGGGGGTTGTCCTGAGTGGCGTTGCGGTGACAGATGTAGGCCATTTTACATCAGCATATACCATGCAGAACTGTGTGGGAGAGAGTGTGGTCTATGATGTGAACTGTGGCCTATGCTTGGTGGCAAGGCCCCAGGATGTGTATATCCATTGCGGGTGATGTGCCACATTGATGAAGGATGTTTGTGTGGGATGTTGTGGGAGGTGTGGGAGGTGGGGAACATGGGAATCCCTGTAATTTCTGTGTAATATAGGTAATCTAAGCACCTTTAAATATATATATATAAAATTTTAAAAACTGAAAATTAAATTAAATTTAAAAATTTGGATATCAACAAATAATATTAAAATTTTTTTTGACGTTAAAAAAAAAAAAGAAATGAATGATATTACCTCATTTAACTTAAAAGCATTAAAATGCATTTTAAATACAAGGGTTAGGATCATGAAAACGCTAATCAGAAGTTCTCAACCTTCTTAAAAGGCAAAATCAGAGAAATATGGCTTTAATGAGTGCCCTGAGAGAGGTTTACATTTCAAGACGTTTTTAAAGGATTTTAAGCACAGAAATATACATTTGTCCTCTAATTGAACAGAAATTTACCTGCTCAGTCTTCAGCAGCAACCCTGGCTAAGATAGATGTTCAATACTCAGAGCCTCTGGTTCTTTGCACAATTCTAATGTATACTCACCAATTTTTAAGTTAAATTGTTTTATTATCCAGAATTTATAGGACAGGCAAGCTTATTGTAAGAAACCTTCTAAGAATACTGAAGTTGTTTGGTTATAGACGTTTTGTCAGAATCTTTGCCTCCCAAAATTTCTTGGCATCTTATGCTCTTGAAATTTTTTTTCTTTAAAATTTTTAAATGTTGTAACTCCCGTTCCCGAATAAATGTGAAACTCTGTTAGCCTTTTTTTTTTTCTCTGTTTCTAAGAAAAGACCTAATGGATGAAAGTACAATTGGGAATTAAAAAAGTGTTCCTCTCTCCCAACGATGCTGAAAATATGGCCTTGTGTTTCAGTAGTTGTTTTTTCAAACAAGAAGGGGAAGCTATCCCCCCTTGACGTGAGGTGTGAGAGTCATGTTGAGAATCTCCGTACCTCAACAGGGGGCACACGCGTGCATTCGCCCACCCAGAGGCCCTGAGGGCGCCCCAGCCCCAGCCCCAGCTGCTGAAACTCCGGAGGGCAGTTTTGCTTGGAAACAACATTATATAATAAACACGGCATGTGGGCTCACGGGAGCAATCTAACCCATAAGGTAGGCACACGGTCCTCCGGGATGAAGGGAAGCCTCGTGAAGCTCCTGCCGCAGCCCTGGAATCCTGAGCGGCCGCAGTGCGCAGGGCCGGGAAGCCGCCGTCGAATGAGCGCTAGGAGCACCGGGCTCCCGTCCCGCACCTCCTCCACGCCAGGCACTGTTGTATGGACGTCTCAGGCGACCTCACAACCCTATGCAGGAGTGTGCTGTGAACGAGGACGTGAGGAAGGTGAGGAAGGGAAGAGGAAGGGAAGAGGAAGGAGCAGCCCCAGGACGCCTGGAGCGCACGGCCGGGGTGCCCCTCTCTGTCACTCTGCGGGCCGCCTCCACGCCTTCAGTTCCAGGTTTCCAGACAGAGGCACAGGGCTGAAGGCAGCTTCCAGAACGCACGTTCTCAGGGCAGGCCTAGCGCAGTTCTGCATGGTATATGCTACACACAGTGTCCTCGGGCGCTGCGAGGCCTCAGTCTGCACTTGCCTACTTGCTAAGGCGCATTTGAAACCCCCAACTGGTCCTCATGATGCTTTTGCAGCCCCTCGCAGACACGCACCAAGTGGCAAAAAAAAAGGTGAGGCCCTGGCCTGCACGCGCGCCCCGGAGGTCACACGGCGAGGCTCGGCCGCCCGGTCTCGGCGCTCTCGCCCGCCCTGAACACGCGTTCTTTTTTGCTGCGTGGTTAGTGCCGTGATTTCTGCCTTGGGTGATTTCGCTGTTTAGAACAGCCACAAGCATCGTGTTCTTAACCCAAGAAGGCTGTGACGCGCCTCCCAGAGGAGACGCACGGTTAGCTACGCTTCACCCAGGCATGAGCCACAGGGCTCCAGTGAGGTCGAGGCTACCGAGTCGGCAACAGACATTAAGTGAGGCGTCTAAGCAGAAACACACGTAAAACAAGCACATGAAAATGTGACCAGAGGCTACGAGCAATGGTTCAGTATTCACTCAGTCACTAAGCCACTGTTCTTGGCAACTTTATAAGATGACTCCTGGAAATAATGAGAATTGACCGTAATAAGCACTGAATGTACATCTGATGAATAAATGAACCGAAGCCCTCTCCCTTCTCCTGGGTACTGGGCCTATCCTAAGCACAGTGTAATTACTTTAGAAGGTCTTTGGCACATTCCTAACTCTCTTTTGGGTCCCTTTCCCATCAAACCTTCTCCCAGGTGATCTTTATATAATATTATATATTATAATAGCACCTGCCTTCTTCTATCTAAGATAACTGCACAGGCTGCTTTAAATAACTTATCATCCACTCCCAGATCAAAACTCTACCTCCTACAGGGTGGCAGATTTCCACTGTTATTGGGAGGAAAGCAATTTAATTTCAGGTCTTCAAAATCAAGTATAATCAAACCATGATTTCCAGTCCTCTTAGGAATTTATCAATAATGCTGAGCAACGGAATTTTAAAGACATTGCTTAGGAGCCCCAATTGGCTTCTAACTGGTATAATTTTAGGAGAAAAAGATAAACTTTTCTAAGCTGTTCCTGGTTCTCATAATTTCTTCCTTTCCTCTACACAATATTTGGAGTTTTTGTTCTTAGCCCCTTTAGGGGAGGCAGCTTACCTAATCCACACATTTCCAGTGGAAAAAATTTAGTGATAATGAAGAAAATTTTCAAAATGAATAAACTGAGTTTATTTTTTAAATAAATTTTAAACTCGTTAATTTGTTATGTTTCGATTGCTCCACAATTTCAGATACTGGTTTTTATGTATTCTATAGGAAAGCGGGAAAGTGCAAACGTGCGTGCCTGCCAGGGCAGCGAGGCTTGCTGGCGGTGGGATGTCGAGGCTGCCGGGCGCCGGAGTGCGGGACACCCCTCCGGGTCTGCTCACTCTGCGAGCGCTAAGGGCTGAGGGACTCCCATATGGTTCTGGTTTCTAGGAGGGGGCAGATGAATGAACACTGGTTCTTTTAAAATAGAAACTGGAAAAGAGGCCTTGACTATCAACTTCCCTGGACAACCTACATGGACACCAGGAGTCTCAAACCACCCGTTGGGAAACACAACTTTACTGGATCTTCACAATCAGCATTTAAGCCATTCACTTCTACTGCAGCTTAAAACAAAAATTCCCCGAAAACCCCCTCCAAATACATCCTCCCAACAGTACTTGGTCAGTGTGTCTCCATCCGTCCCCACTCCTCCTGAGAGCTGGATCTCATGAAAAGTGGTCTAAATTTGCTATTTTGGTTTTCAACGCACATTAACTTAGTTAACACAACTTAGTCCAGTTTCTGCACCCCTCTTGTAAAAATATTTTTGCCCAAGTAGCCAATAATGTCTGCGCCACCAAGTGCCATGGCTTCTTTGTGGTCTTCTTATTGCACTGCTGCGCAACGCTGGTAGAGGGCATCCTCTTTCCGGAAGCTTCCCATCCCGCAGCATGCACGATAACTTGCTCTTCCCTTTCCACTTACTTCGCCATTACTTGGTCTCGGTGTTTGCCAACCTCTGCCTTGTCTTGAGAAATGCTGGCTCTTTAGGATTCAATAAGCCCTCTTTTCCTCTTACTCTAGTATTTGCTCTAGGTGACCTCATTTACTCCCAAAGTTTTAAAGTATCTTCTATAGACCAATGCCCACGAGGTTTCTATCTCCCGAGCTTAGTCCCTGACATCCACCTGCGCTTGTACAGCGCCTGTGAATATGAAGTTCAGTGTGCACTGAGTGCAGGTCTATGCCTAGCCCAGGCCATCTTGATCACAAACCTACTTCCACTCAAGTGTTCTCCAGATCTCTTACTTATCTCTGTAAGGAGCATCACTGTCCACCCACTGCTCATGGCTGAGACTCAGGTGCCATCCTTGACATGTTCTTCTCCACCCAAGATATCCAATAACTGCTAAGTCCTGTTGATCCCACTTCCCTGACCTTTCGCCAGCCTGCCTGCATCTCCCCGTCACCAGCACCATCAACTCGGTCCAGGCCAGCACCCTCACTTGACTAGACCCCCTCGGCAGCTCCCCGATGGGCATGTGTCAATGCTATGGCTCTGCTTCAGCCCATGATGTCTGCTGGAGCTAGAACGCTGCTTTCAAAACGTCATTCTCCTCTGTTTTTACAAAACCTTTTCATCCCTTCCCATCAGTTACCGGAGAAACTAAAAGTCTGTGATGGAAACTCGAAGGCCCGGCGTCGGGTCTGGCCCGGCCAGTCTCCCCAGCCTCACTGCCTGCCATTCTTCTCCTATTTCCTGATGTTAGCCAGTTTTTTTCTCCTCCTCCAAGTACCTACCTTGGACCCTTCAATTCCACGTTTTTTCTTTCTCTACAACAGGAGTCAATGAACTTTTCTTTGGAAAGGGCCAGATAGTAAATATTTTAGGCTTTGTGGGCAAGAGGCACATATGGTCTCTCTCACAACCACTCAACTGTCTTTGTACCAAAAAAGCGCCCCAGGCAACAAGCAAATGCGTGAGCTGGGCTGCGTTTCTGGACCTTACCAAGCGGGTGTGGTTTGCCAGCTCCTGTTGTAGATGGCTAATAATCCCTCGCCCATCACTCAGAGACTCCTTTCAAGTGTCATTTTCTCAATGCAGGTTTTCCAAGTCAGGATAAGTCCCCTTACTAAATGTGTTCTTACAACAAAGAACTTTTTTTTCGTGGCAGTGAACATTGTAATTAATTAGATATTTGTGGAATTCTTTTGCCAAAAATCCATCTACCCTATAAGGCTATAAGCTCCATTAGAGGGGAATCATATCTATTTTGTTATTTTATTGCCAGCACATGGCAGAGAGTGTGGCACATAACAGCAATCAGTAAATATTTGTTGAATAAATGAATCATCAATTTGCTATCTGACCTTCATTTGGCAGGTTTATCTTTCTGAGCCTCAGTTCTCCATCTGGATAGATAGATGATAAGAGCAACTACTTCCCAGGTTTGCCTTGAAGTACAAAAGATGATGTGTCTAGGTGCATTTTGTCAACTCTAAGGCAATACACAAATGTTTATCTGTGAGCCTGAGTTTCCTCGTCTACAAAAAGAGAGCCATCAGCATCAGTGTAATTTATTAGCCGGCTCTTACGAGCCAGGTGCTTTACATGTCCTATATCTTATCTTTATGCCAACTGGCAAAGGAGGCCTTCTCAGCCCCGCTAGAAAGATGAAGCCCTGACACTCAGAGAGGATAAGTGACCTGCTCAAAGGAACACCGCTGGAAAGAAGCAAAGCGTGTGCCGTCAAATCCTTGTCCTAGCAATACTGCCAGTGCCACCTATGATAAGATTTTTAACATCTTTAGGCCTAGTGCATCTCTTATCTTACAAAAAGCATATAAAACCTACTTTCTGGAAGAGAAGCTTCAATATTCCCCCATGTTACAACATTAACAATTTATACCTATGATATTCTATATTAAATCTGATTCTATGTTTTTAAAGACAAGTTAGGAGAAGACGCTGCTCTCCTCTCTGTATGTAAGAACACCTTAAGCTGAGTAATCTCAGCAGCATTCTGCACATGTACCTCGAGTAGCATAATAATGATGCACTCTGTTTATTCCATGGACGTTCCATTTGGTTTATGGATCAAATACATTCAATATGTGGCACATCTGTTGATTATTAAACGCTTCTTACCTTTGCTTCATTGTCTCATGCACTTTCCCATGTTGGACACACTGTTCCTCCAATTCATCATTTCTTTTCTGTAACTTCTCCAGTCTGTCACATGTATACCTTTTTTCTTGACTGAGCTGAGCTATTTCAGATCTAGACAGGGGAAAGCAGAAATGATAGATGTTAAAGGTTTTTATTACTAGAGCATATTTTTACTGTATAATGTTAACATTATCCTAAATGCCATACTTAAGCATAACAGTGTAACCAAAAATTATTTTACATAAAAGAAAATATTTCAGAAATTGCATTATGTCTGTAGAGGAATAAACACATTGTAGGCACTCAAGTGTTAGATAAATGAATAACAACTTACTCTAATAGAGATGGCTTCTCCAAGGAAAGATACAAAAATAATAATGATCAGCTTGCTCTCTTTTTTAAAGACTATCATTCATCTAACAAATATTTACTGAGTGGCGATTACAGGCCAGCCACCATGCTGTTAAAGGAATAACCCCAGGCCTAATTTCCATAACAGAGAGTTGTTTCTTTTAATTAACATAGCTAATTTAATGGCACATAGTTAAAATCAAATAGTTCCAAAAGGCATAATAAAGAAAAACAGCAGTCCTCTGCCCCTGATCCCCCAATCCAGCTAGGCACCAAAACACACTCGCAATTTTTTTAAAAGCTATTTCTTCTGGTATTTACCTCCATATTTCTAATGCTTATATGATATTTCTTGTTCCATCAGTTTAAACATTTCTACTGACTTCCCATAGTAGGGAAGATTAAACTCTTTTATCTGCCCTTTCTCTTTCCTCAACTCCATCTTGTAGTGTAATTACCAGTGTTTACATTAAAATGACTACATAAATACTGGTCCTTGCTAGCCAAGTAGTGTATTATGATTCATTGCACACACGTGCACTTCTCCCCACATCAGCAGGCTTTAGTGGAGAGTGAGGAGCACTAAGCCATCTTTTCCAGTGAGAGAGTCCCAAATATCTGTACCAGCAATTCTTTTCTCCGTGGCCATTCTGTTTCTCAAGAGAAGGGTCCTCCAGCTTCCTGCCTCTTATGCAGAACCCTGGTTGTGGTGGTTCAGGTGCAGACTTCCACTTAAGCCTCTACTTGAACGTCACTGCCCTACTCAGGGGCCCGCTGGCTTAAAGTCTTCAGAGGAAAAACTCGTCTTCCCGGTGGGGAAGGGGTAATCAGTTGGCTGCACAGGGTGGGGGCGGAAATGTCAATATTCCACCCCTGCTTTCCAAGGCTTTTCTGGAATTTTGAGAGCAGATCAACCCGCTTCGTATATACAGATGCCCCTCTGTTGACACTTACGTTTCATCTTCCTCCTCTCTGCTGAGTCAGGCACCAGTTCTCTAACCTACTGTCTTCACATGTTTTATTGGGGCCACAGATATTTCCTCTGGTGATGGCTGAGGTCCCTCAGGAAATAAGCTACCTCTTCTGTGTCTCAGATGACGATATCAAGTCTCAAAATTTGAAAATCAGAAAAATGTCTATTTAAGAAAAATTGTATCCCTGTCCCTGTTTTATTTCGAAATGACTGCCCATTTCCCCCATTGTCACCAACTCCTCATGCTCGATTACCTCATCAGTTAGAACTGAAAGTTTAAAAACTCTTACATATTGTAATATAAGTAGTACTTTATCACTGATGGCTTGTTGCCTGATTTTTAAGGAAGACTCTTGATGTAGAAGTATTTCCTTTCAAAAAAGTATTCTGCCATTAAGGCAAGATAGCCTTTTTTTCCTGGTCAGGAATGGAATTGGATATGCTAAGGGCAATCTTACCTTATGAGTCATTCATCCCAAGTACCAAACTGCTTCACATGCATGGAGTGATCTCATTTTAGCTCATCTCACTCCTCATTTTGTTTTTGTCTTGGTTCAAGTGTCCTCTCAAAGGAAGCCTGTCCTGATTAATACCTCACAGTTCTCAATGAGTCAGCACATTTTTTTAAAATACCTCTAGCTTTTAGGCATACATTAGTTTATAAATTATTCCTTTGAGTTGTGCTTTATGCCCTATCTTTCTCTCTAGATTATACAGGAGGGCATGGATTATCTCGTTTTCAAGCTCAGATGAAGTGAGCCATCTGTACTTGCTACTCCTAATAAGAATTTACCTGTATTTGAAATAGTCTAAATCAGTTAATAATGATTTATGCTTCTTCTTTCAAATCACATATAATATAAAAGAATTTAGAAGGAGTTTTAATTGCTAATTTAGTACTCTTCCAAGATTACATATGCACTAAAACAAATTCCAAGAAGAAAAAAGTATCTTTAAACCAGATTAAGAAAAACTACGGAAGAATATGTATTCTCAGGTACTTGGTAAGCAAAAGGACACTTTTTAAAAGAAAAACTACAAAGGAAAAAATAGATTATACAGAATAAAAATATAAAATTTATACACATAAAAATCTTGTATGTTTGTACAAGAATGTTCATTGTAGCATTCTTTCTAGAAGCAACTTGCTCCTCAACCTAATACCCAGAAACTTAATCCAGAAATCTATCAACAGGAGATTGGTTACATTACTTATACAATGGAATATCAAAATGCTTTTTTGATAATGTGGTTATTTCTTGCTGTTATTTATTGATCCAAAATATGACATATTGATAAGAAGGAAAAATATTTAAAAATCAGCATGCCTAATGTGATTTCATTTTATAATTCAAAAATATTTATGTATATCAAAATATTAATTTTGATTATTTCCGGGTGGTGGGATTAGGAATATTTGTCTTTTCTTTATTCATCCCTTTTCATATTTTCTTGATTTTTACAATGGACATGTATTATATTTAAAACAAAAAATAAAATTAAATCCAATGCAGAGAACTGGGTAAACATTTATTAAAAAAAAATAAAGTGCTAACCCCATCCCCCATTTTTAAAAAAAGTACAAAGAGTGTTCACTTCATTTCCTCTGTGAGGTAATAAAAGATTTAATTACCTGCCTAAGGCCACCCAAATGGTGAGTAGCCGAGCCCAGATACCACTGCTGGTCTTGGACTGCTAAAGGAGCTGCCCTACCCACTGGGCAGTACTGCCTCCCACTTCTTTCAATGTCACATACTGATTTAGGTGCACATAATAAATAGGATTTAGAGCAGCACTTCAGCAAAGTAATAAGTAGTCTTTAAAAGGTTCACAAGTCTTTTAGGCATCTTTCAAGCATCTCTCCTAAGGGGAATCATCAAAAATTCAGATTTATGTACAAAGTTATTATACTATTATTCATAATAGTTAACAATTGGAAACACCTTAAATGTCTAATGAATTATTATGCATACAAATTATTCAATTAAAATTGTTTCCAGAGTATGTAATGATGTAGAAAAATGTTCATGAAATGATATCAAGTGAAAAAGCAGTATGCAAAACCGTACATATAGCATAATCTCAATCGCAATATGAATGTATGTATACATACACAGTTACATACACATAGAAAATGACTGAAAGGAAATATGTCAAAGTTAACAGTAGTAATCTCTGGGTGCTAAAGTCATAGGAAATTTTCTCTTTAAAAATAGAAACATTATTTTTAAAGCACATATTACTATCAAGTGTGTTATTACAACAATTGTTTTTTCTTTTGCTCTGTGTACATACATATATCTTTCTTTGTCAGGGTAATTTGCCTGCTAATTTCAACTGTTCAATAAAAATTTGGTAAGCAGACATCATCCTTTATCTGTCTACAGTTCATGACACGTTCATAGAACCACAGTCTGCAAAGGACAAAGAGTAAACTTACTAGTTTCTAATGTCAGTCTTGAAATTACAATGGTTGCATGATTATCCTAGAGTCATATAAAAAGATAATTGACACTAATCCATTTTCATAGAAAATTTAGGCAATTTCTGGCTTTACAGAAACATGAACTTTTCCCTGCATTTTTATATACCAGCAATATTGTGTGTTTGCTTTTGTATGAAATATAAAATAATATTTTACTACTATAATTAGGATTACAATAATAGCTTATTAAAGGAGAAGACAACACTTCAATTTTTCATTATTTTAGATTCCAGTTTGATTTTTTGGTAACAATTGGCAGAGGCCATTATCAGTCTCCTCTTGTAGAATATCCCAACCTAACATCATCTAAAAAAAGGAGCTCAACCGGGTGTGTGTTCTTTACTTCAATTAAACTCACACAGTTGGATATCTACCATTGCCAAAACAGTAATATAATTTATACATTATAGTCCACACACTAAAACTACACTAAAAGTCATTTAACAATATTTATAACACCATAAAATACAGTGTTAAAATATATGAACTGCAATATGTACCAAAATTGTAAAATTTGTTTCTCATCATCAGTGATTAAAACCAGGATCATTGCTCTAGCCTCAATACTCACAACCCTGGTGACAGATTAGAATTCAAATCTTAATGATCAATTTACAATTAACAAGATAGAAGTGAAACAAATTAAACCAACCATTATATATAACGAGACCCAATGGACTCCCATTGTTCCTCTTAATTACAAAACGCAAATCACAAATACACAGTGGGCAGTGTCAGACATCAATCCATAAGCCTAGCAACCCAGAAAGTGACAATGATGAAAAAGAGAAAAGGAAGCCGAGCCACGCCCCGGGGCTGTGCGCTGCCCACTGCCCCTCTCAGGCTGTGCCTCGGCTCGGCTCCGCTGCAGCCAGCCAGCACTGCTCCACCTTTCCACGCCCCTCCCAAGGCCATCTTACTGCTGGTTCACCTACGTGGGGGAAGAGGGAATGCTTCCTCCACTTTGGTAAAGGAAAAGCACTGTGACACCAAAGATATTTAAATATCTCTATTGCCTCCCTCAAAAGAAATCCTTAACTGTAACAGGCTCTCGGGAGTCCTGGGGAATGCAGATGAAAGGGTCCCTACAGTTCATGTGAGCTTCAAGTCTGCCTGGTGTCAATTAGAAGCAAAGGGAATGAGTTCTCAGGTCTGACAGTCAACATAAGCTATATAAAATGCAGAGAACTGGACGTTCCATTCCAGTTTTAAGGTGGGCAGGGCTGTGTGCAGCGGGGAAGCCCTGCACTGATCGCTGCGGAGGCTTCCGGAGAGCAGAGGCAAGGGCCGTGGCGGCGGCGTGGCTCCCGGGCTCCCTGGGCAGAGAGCACACAGCAGCCCAGGCCCGGCCCAGAGCAGCCAGTGCAAAGTGCAGGCACAGGGCGGCGGGCCAGAGGCAGAGGGGGTGGCGGCCCAGGCTGTCAGCTTCCCCAGGCACTCTGCGTGGGCTGTGACCAAAGGCTACCTCTTTGAGCAAAAGATTCTTTTCAACAGTACGAATCCATTTGTTTAGTATGGAACTTTGAATAACAGAAAACCTAGAGAAATGTCACTAGCAAGGAAGGGACGGTTAAAAAAAAAAAGAGTTTTAAATTGTTGATCAATTAAAAATCAATACACCTACTTTGATGAAAATGTTCATAAGCCACCTTAGTAAAACCGGCACCAAAATTATCCACATAGGTTATGTAATTCTTTGGAAGACTGAGCTTCCACAATGACAAGACACTAGAAAGCTCAAAACAAAACAAAACAAAACAAAACAAAAAAACTCCAAGATTTTCCTTACCTCAAAGCACAGGGGAAATTTTTTTCCCCCAAATTTGGTATAGGTTGTGCAAAGCTATACTCCTGGCTTAATACATTTAGTTTTTATTTTAAAAGAAATATTCAGAGCTCTTTTGATTAAAACACAATTTGAAGTTTTACAGCAGTTTCAAAGCAGAAGTTAACATTTACATGGGATGTTAAATTTTGCATGAATAGGTCACTGAAAATGCCATAGCTTTCATGCAGGGAGCCCGTGAGAAATGAGACTAGATCTTCAAGAATCTAAGAGTAATCAAATAAACAAAATCCCTAAACTCACAACCTACCCAACCACCACTTTCCTACGAGCACATGAACTGCCCATTCTGGAAGCTGGTAAAATGTTTTAGGAGCCCTTAGAAGTTTTAAAAGCAGTAACGGTTAAGACATATTGAGTGTTTACTACTTGCCAGGCCTTAGTTTTGAATCAGCCAGTAAAACCCTAGCAGACGCCTATGTTAATTCTTGGGATCTGAAACACAGCCAGGTCCGCACCCTCCCACGCCCGCGTGCCTCCCGCATGCCTCTCGGGCTTGCGCGGTGCTGAGGCTTCACGCCTGCCTGTCGGGAGCGGCTCGGGTCCTCTGGCAGGCGCAGCGACGGCTTGGTGAGGCGGCGTCACGGCTCCCAGGCCCTCCGAGCAAGGCTGCCAGTGACAGAAGCACCACCACGGCGAGGAGCTGTGCGTGTGCAGGTTTCTTCTTTTCCTAATTCCCACAATAGTTTGGCAAAGTGGTTTTTAGACTTTTTTTGCAGATGGAGAAGCTGAGGTTTGGAGCCATTAGGCAATGTACTCAAGGTTATGTAGCTAAATGGCAGAGCAAGATTTACACCTAGTTATTTCTGAATTCCAGTGTGTTCTTTACGGCACACTGCCTGTCATCCCAGGCTGGGATCAGAGTCAGATCAGGATGTGGAGTGTAGCACCAACCCTGTTTGTGTCATTCGCTCGTCATCCACTCACTCAATGAACATGTATGGAGTGCAGTCTTCCAGATAGTGCGCAGGGACTTCAAGTTCACTAGACCAGTATACAATAAGACGAAAGATCTACAGCAGGAAAAAGAGGGCCCACCTGCGCAGGTACAGGCCAGCCCAGGCTCTCACGTTAACCCTCGGCGGCTTGTAGTTGCCTTGCTGTTAACTGTCAGTGGGGTATCCGTTCTGATGTATGCTTATGCTCGGAGAAAACAGTCTTGTTACTGATGCTAACATTATCTCTTCTATTAAGTAACAGATTGGTCCAGTGTTATGTGTCGGGAGATGGCTTAGTGGTTTATGGGATTTAGGTTGGTGGTGTTTTTTGATGCCAAGCATGCCTACTTCTCCAGGAGAATTTAAAGATTCGTTTTTCTTTCCCAAACTTTCCAATCTCAGCAACTTTGGCTTCGATTTTCCTTAGCAGTAGATGTCAAATATTTTAGTTATTGTAAGAAAGATCATAGGCTTAGGAATCAGAAATACCTAGGTTAGAATGCTAGCTCTGCCACGTACCTGTTATTTAAACACTCAAGAGTTTTGGTTTCCTCATCTGTCAAAAAGATATTAATTCCTGTCACAGGCTGTGGTGAGAATTAGATAATATAAACCACATTTCTAGCACCTTTGTCTTTTTTGGTATGCTTCATTTCCCTAATTATGTCTCCTAGGGAGCTAGATAATCAACAATCATTCACAAAGCAATCTTAAACACAACATATTATTATTAAACCCCAGGTCAAGGTCATTATTTCCTAAATTATACAATCTGGTTCATTTGTTTCTAACAAATTACTTGCTTTTGGGTCTATGTGAGAGAAATCAAATATTTCTGGTTAGGAATAGCTACCATTAATCTTTTATGAAGGTCTCTCTCATGACAAAATCATTTGGTTTTCCTTGCCAAATTTCCTGAAAATATCTGGCATTTAGGCACTCTGTGCTTTCCCCACCCAAACAAGACTAAGAAGGCCCATGTGTCGGAGCACATTCTGGTTGGTTACAGGAGCCTCTGCCTACCTGTGAGCAGAAAGAACTGGACTCACCAGTCCTCTGATTCCCCCAAATATTCCGGGATGAGGATGCCATAAGCTAAGGCAGCTTGTTGATTCAGGAAGCCAAAATAGGGCTCAGAGTGTCCAGATATGCTCTGATGCTCCTGGAAATTCTTTAGGAATGAGATACCTAAGTCATTAGTTTGCTTGCTGAGCCATATTGTCTACTCTGAGTAGATCTCAGTTTCAAAAAATGTAGACGCGATGATACATGGGATATTTTCCATTAGGTCATTTAATGGGATATTGGACATGAAGAAATTTAAGTGAATATTGCCTTTCATGGTTCCATTCAAAGTGATTCTGTCCAATTGCATTCATTTACTAAAGAGGAAATTACAGTCCAGGTAGGTCAAATAAGCCTGTCCAAGGTTACACAGGTACTGTTAGAGCCTAGATGGGAACTCAGGCCTCTCATGATTTCCAGTATAAAGTAATTTATTCACTGAGACACTGTGACTAGAAAACACACAGGGAAAAGTTCATTAAGAGCCAAATCAATGGATTTATTAAAGAGCAGTGTACATATAAAATAAATGTTGGCTTTTCTACTAAAATAAAGCAATTTTAGGAGAAGAAATGGAAGGGTTTGGTTTATTTCAAAATATCATCCATGTTCTTTTTTATGTATACTCATTTCATCTATTCTCGTTGACCTAAAAGATAGCTTTTTCTGTGTACACAGAAAACTGTGATAATATATTAAAATGTGTTAACTGTATCAACACAAGATTTTAAAACTGCTTGACTGATTTATCTGCATCCTTTGTGTTAGAATAATTGTTAGCTTGACCTCTGTTTTCTGAAATTGCATAGTTTTCAATTCTAAGAGTTAAAATAATAGTATGTATACATAATCATGAAAAAAACATCAAGGTTTCTGTATGGACAATTAAGAAAATGTCTATACAGAGAAAATATTTTCATAGAAAACTGATACCAAAAGATATCTAGTTTTGACATTAGACCATAATACAGTGGAGATGCTATTTTTAAGGACAAATTACAGTATTCACACAAATTGTGCTCTGAAAGTACTGTATAATATCACCTACCTGCTTTTCTGAGAGATTTGTTCCAGTTTCTTGGCTAATGTACAGCATTCTTCCTTTAACTTTGTCAAAAATGTATTCTGGGATGTCAGCAATGAATACTGTTCATTTTCTAGAAATAACAATACCCCCCCCAGCAATATAAGATGCTTGTGGCTGTAGCTGTGCAGTACTTCCATATGTAGACCAGCAGACACTAAGTCCAAGAGAGTTTCCCGTGAGCCATTAGACCACTCTCAAGGTCCCAAGGCAAAGGAACTCTTGTCTGGCAAGAAGCTAAATCTTGTGAGGCATTTTCCTAATAATTACACACCAGAAACATTTTGATCTTTCCAGCTTGTTATAATGTTCTCACATTTTAATAAACTGTCAAATTCTCAGGCAGAGTTATAGATGCTCAGATCTTTATAATATTCAAGGTATGATAAATATTTTTATTTTGGCAATTTTATTCAAAACACAGAGTATCAAAAATTACCACCCCCAGGTAACTGAAAACTAAAATCATTGAGGAAGTCTCTTTCACACTGTAATTCATGTTTTATGTTTCCTATTTGCTCACATATTTCACTACCCCTCATCTTGCATATACTTCTTTAATTATGAAAATGAAATACCTAATTTTCCTTAGAATGTGGATTTCATTGTTAGCAGCATGAACTTCAATGCACATTTGAGCAAAGAAACTGAAGAGAGTGATTTTGGGTGTAAGTGTGTGCAGAAGAAAAGAATGTGTTCCTAAGGTGGTTTTACCAGTTAAATGCCCTTATCTAGCACTCAGAGATTCTGCCCAAGCCTCTCTGATCACTGGGATCCTATTAGCAGTGAGGGTAAACAATAATTTATCCTATAATTTCCTTTTATCTTTTCAGTGGAAAAACATCTATAAGTCTGGTGAATTTTCATTTCTTCTGGCCAAAGGCTCTCAGAAGAAAATCTCTACTGAAAGTGAAAGTGCTGGAGGGAATAATATGAGTCAATATAATGTTTGCCTCACCTTAAATAAATAGGTTATTTAATAAATTTCATGTTAGCAAGTTTTCATCTATAGAGTAAGAACTTTTTTACTGTGTATCAAATACAGCAAACATTAAATCATGTGAAAATTGCCTTTAAGTGTAAAGTTAAAGAAGCGCATTTATTTCTTTTCACTTATAGTTAATGATTGGCAAAAAGCATAGAGCATACAAAGCAAAGTAAATCAAGGCACTAAAATTAAGCAACATTTTTCTGGAAGAGACAGGATCAATTAAACTTTTGTTTTAACAGTACAATGGGCTTTGAGTGCATGCTGTGGAATTGTGATCACTGACTGACACTGTCTTGTTTTGACTACCACTCTCTGTGAACACACAACTCAAAAGTGAAAGGAACTACAGAACACTCCGACTGAACAAATCAAACTGCCTATTTTAAAAGTGCATTTTACTTTCAAATTAAAGGTAAAGACTTCCTGGCCAATGCAGGCTGCAGAATAGCGCCAATGTGATGAAAGATGGCAATTTTTAGCCAAGCTGCCAGCTGTGGTCAATGCCGTGTATTAGTGAATTTTAACAGCAGTTGTGAGAACTTGAAGAATGCAAAGGATTAAACATCACTCTAGACTGGGGCGGGGGGTGGGGAAATCATACAAATGCTAAAAATGTTCGGAGCTGCAAAGATTAAATAAAGGAACATATCAATTTGGAGCCACTGAATTACATCCAGCTGCGACAGTGAATTAAGAACCGATTAATGGCTAAAGCTTTTCTCCAGTTTGGATGCTGCAGCAAACTCATTAGGCTTTTAGAGGAGCTATAATGTGTGTACTGTGGGAACTGTTCAGTGCTATTCAGGAGACTCTAACTGTAAGCTCAGAGCATTTCCCGCAGAGCTTCTGATGCTATTTTCTTTATATAACATGTGTGCCTGAAAACCCAGCCAAAAACAAGCCCTTTGTTTTTCCACTTTGTTGTGGTCTCTCTCAGCTTTACGTTTCTTGAACACAGGTAAATAAACTCATAATCCAGATGGTGCAACAGATGTGAGAGCAGCACTCTGAAATCAACAGACAGTGGGCAATACTTTCCATTTTCTCTTTTAAACGCTAACTAATATGTAATTCGGAATCTCCGGTGTAGTTAGCATCTGCTCCCTTCGGCCAGCCAAAGGTTACAGGTGTTCCTGATGTCATTTCACAGTAAGGCGTGGGCCTGGCTTGTGAGCGGGTGCCCAGGCTCTAATCTTTCCCTACCACCTACCAGTTCTGTCATGCTGGGCCTCCATTTGCTGTATCTTCTGTGTCAGCTCCTGCTCTCTTTGCTGGGCCTGAAGGGCTTGGGCCTTTGCTTCGTTGCTAAAGCTCTGCTGAATGCTATCTTTTTCCAGCCTACAAAACAGAGAGGAGACATACTGAAATTTAATCTGTGATGCACAACCCCCATCACATCCCCTACAGATCACAGAGAGCTAATCGGCGGTAAATTGTTACGCATAAAAAGACAACAATCTTTTTACACACCCTCTTTGGGGGGGGGGATCCAAATGGACCTCTTCCTACAATGTTAAATGCATGCCATAAGTCCAGATGGACAAAAGTACACACTAGAAAAATTAAAGAAGCATGACAACTGAATAATGGCATTTTGTAATTAAAAAAAAAAAAAAAAAAATGAACTCCCTTCTACTATAACATTTAAAATATCTATTTTGTACCACCAATCTTTTATCTTCTGAATACTTAATATTTCCTAAAGATCCCGGGGCTACAGGAGTAGCATGACTCAATACACCAAAACAAATTCTTCAAACTAAGCTTTGTGAACCGCCTCTGTTTTCCCTCCCAAACTTAAAGTGAAATCACAAATATAATATAGGAGACGCAGATCTAGAGGCATGTAAATGATTCTGCAGTGCCACGTGTGTGTTTTCATTTCATGTTTTCACACATTAGGCCATATAACGTGAATATAAATATAAAAATGAAAAACGTCCCCCAGTACTTCATAACCAAGTCCCTTTCGGGTTACATCAAAAGCCGGTACAGGATAAAAGGCTTTGATAATCACAGGCAATATTCTGACCCCCAGGGGTGGGTCAATACCCAACCACAGTGGCTTCTAAAGAGAGAAGCTTCCTGCACAGGTCAGACCTGAGCGATGCAGAGCTCCTCCTTGCTGGCAGCACTCTGGATGCTGCAGAGTATAGTCATACTCTAACTACGGCTAAGTGATACGAGCACTTCCTTCAATTAACTGAGGCAGTTATTTCTAACTCCTGATCTCCTTGTGGGCATTTCTCATCCATGCTGTGTTAGTTTACTCATCGAGATATTTACTGCCTAGCCTTTGCCAAACTAAAAACAAACAATTCCATAAAGCTATCACTACTAGTCTATGTACCGCTGTGGAACTTCAATTCACTGGCTTCTAATTATAAGGGAACATAAGGAAAGCCTGTGTTGGAATTGGTCAATGCGAGCGGCCATGCAGTAGTGTAAGATTCCAGAATGAAAGCACACCCACACCTCACTCAAACGGAATCACGAGGGGCCCTTGCTAATGTGAAACAGGGTCATTCTGGTGCTTCTAATCACAATATCTCCTTGGACCTGGTCCAAGGTCCTGCCGCATGCTCAGTTCCAAACTACGGGACCACAAGGAGTGGAGAGCCGCACCCGGCCTCTTCTCGCCTCCCAGATCAGGCCGCGGCTCCCAGCACGTGCTGCTTCCTCTTCCCTCCAAACCCCAGCACAGAGCACACTACTCCTTTAGGCTCAGCTCAGATTTCACCTCTCATTCCTCTCTTTTCTAAATTAACTATTCTTTACTCAGCAACCTCAATATATGCTGTGCCCATCCTACTGAGATAGCATTTCTCACACTTTAGTTACTTGTCTGCGTGTCCATCTCATTTTGTCGTCTTTGTCTCTAGACCCTGAGCTCAGAACTTGACACGAGACATGGACAGTGAATGTTTGATGAATGGGTGGTTTTATACCCATGCCTCAGGGGGAAGGAAGGCTGAGTTTTTCAGTGAAGCTGGAGAATCTACTCAAATTTTATGAGGCAAAAACGATTTCACACATGTTAGAAGAGAAAGAAGAGTGCTTTGCTAGCCGGAGCCCGTGCTGCCAGAGGCAGCTGCGCCAAGGAGAGCCCCTCGCTGTGGCTGAGTAACTACTCCAAGTCGGACCTCTGTGTAGAGCAGGGAACACGGGTGGGAAGACCTGGGGCTCTGAGAGCCCTAAAAATTGGCTGACCATAAAACGCATGGTCCAACACAATACTCTGGGCGTGAAGGGAGCGGCATCAATAATCATACAACTCAACAGTCCCAAACGGGGACCGACCTGTGCAAACAGAGACTTAGGGCTCCCCTGCATGACAGGGCTGTCAACTCCACAATCAATCTGGGCAAAGAGAAGCTGCCTAGTAACCGGCCTCCTAAATCCACTACAGGAAAGAACTAGTGTCTTTCTGTAATCCTCTTTATAAAACAAACAGTTCAGAAGAGCCCTCCACCAACAGCTGTTGAGGTAGACATGGTCTGAAGTTTCTTCAATCTTTCCCCAAATCAAGAAACTCACACACTTGGGTTTTCATTGCCAAAAATGCAGCATTTTCTTGCCTTCCTACCTCTTTTCAGGCCCCTTTCCTCCTATGTTGCCCTCTCCCCTTGCAGGTTCTTTTTTTTTTTTTTTTTTTTTTTTTTTTACCGGGAGGTCCCTGGGATCGAACCCAGGTCCCTCCATATGGGAGACGGACACCCAACCATTTGAGCCACATCTGTCCCCCTGCAGGTTCTTTTTGACTTAAGTGACTTCATAAAACCTCAGAATATTAGAATGAAAGGGAACCTCAATTTGTTTAGTCAAGCCCTTTCACTTTATAGTTGAAAAACTGAGGGCCATAAAGGATTAGAAATCTGCTCAAAGGTTATGTGGTAAATGATTTAAAGCAGAGGTGGGATTTGAAATGTTTTGCTTTAAAAGGGAAACCTATTTTATAGATGTAAAGCAATAATGAATTGAAAGAATTAATAAAACTCATTTAGGTGCCTAAGGAATATCTAGAGAAAAATCCAATCGATTCATCCAGTATGTTTCAGAACTCTACCATGTGAAAGACACATAGGCTCGGCCAAATAAAGGTCAGTAAGACACAGCCAGTGCCCTGAGAGGTTCAGTCTCCCGCAGGGGATTCAAAATGGCCAAAACAGAAAGTTCGCCAAGCACAGGAAAAGGGCTGGCTAATTCCAGCTGGGGGCGAGAGCAGTACAAAGGAGAGTTCAGCCAGTCTCTAACCAGCTTTTCAAATCCTCACTCAAAACATCAGTGAACTTATTTAACCAAATTTGTAACTATCCCTATTCCACAAATTGGAATGACTAAAAGTAAAGGAGGCAAAGAATTTCTTGGTAGATATTAAAACAGGGCTGAAGGATTTATTCACAATAGCCCCAGACTGGAAACAACCCAAATGTCCACCCACTGCTAAATGGAGAAACAAAACGTGGGGTGCCTTACAATGGAATACTGTGCAGCAATGAAAAGGAACCAGCTACTGGCACACACACAGGGCTGAAACTTGAGAGCAGTGTGCTAAGGTAAACAGGCTAGACGCCCAAGATTTCCTCTGTCATGCCTCCAGTCACATGAAATTCTAGAAACGTAAGCACTAGGGTGACAGAAAGTAGGTGGGTTTTGCTAGGGCCTGGCTGTAGGAAATTTTGGGGGTTGATGGAAAGGTTCTATATCATTATTGTGACGATCCCAGGGATGTCAAAACACACTGAATTGCACACTTAAAACTGGTGAATTTTATTATATGCAAATTTTCCTCAATAAAGCTGATAAAAAAGAAGCAGGCATACTAGAACGTCCAGCTTGTCCCCTGGCTACCCACACCACCTGTAATCCACGTGTGGGTGGGCCAGGTCGATGTTTTCTTGATAACAAGAGTCAAAAGGCGTGAACAAACACTGGGTGGGACTAAAACATGGCCAAGCGCACTCCTTTATTCCAATTACATTTGTGGCTGGGTGTATTTTCCACAAACGGTCACAATGAATTTACATCCCATTTTCAAAAAACCGGACTTGAGAATTAGCTTTACATTTCTGATCTTTTGCATCAATTATTATTTTTTAAACTTGCTACTCTTAGAATGTGCGTATCACAGAGTAAAGGTGACTTAGTCAATCCGTTTTTTAGAGTATACTTTAAAATTTCATAGTGAGATTGAGTGACTGAGCATTTCTGACAATCCTAAGGTTCAACAACAAATCTGGGACAAAAATGATGAAACCCTCAAGTTGAATCTGAGAATAAGGACCTGGTTGTGGCGATGACTAAAGGCATCAACACTACCTGCCATGCTTCTTCTACTCACCGTTTACTCACTTCTGAAGTTCCAGTATTAGACGTACAATCTTTTTAGTTAAAAGGTATTTCCCTTCAAAGTACAACGTAGAGAGCGCAGGGAGCGGTAGAAAATTGGCGTGACAAAACTTATTGGGCCATTTCTAACATGCTGACTAGCCAAGATTCATTCTTGACGGAGTATGGAGAAAAGTGGCAGGGAGGCAGTGGCTGTCCTTGTACGGTAAGACACAGGAGAGTCATTTGTTCCAATACTGGTGATATCAGCTTTGGTCACTTAGTTAGGGACAATGGTATGCTGGGAAAATGCTTAAGAACTGGTCTCTGGTGGGGGGACGCTATAGGGATGTGTGAAGGAACCTGATCTGTAATGTTTGCCAACTTTCAGGATAAATATTCCCACCACGGCCTGTTTCAAACCACCAGAGTGACATGACTGAACAGAGAGTTGGTAAGAAATACAGTCAACTGGCTCTCATGAGCTGGTCTGAGCCAGTCCCAGCACAGCGCTTGTTAGGTGGTGTCTGCCAGCTTTCTCTCCTGTAAAGTTACTGCTTCCCCTTTGTAATTAATAAGTGATTTATGAGGCGATGCTGAGACTACGCAAATAAGTCTATTCCTTGGATATAGCATCCTATTAATCCTACTAATTTTAACATCCCATGAGGACTTTTCTAATCCATTATTTCTTCTGTATTTATTAGTTAATATTCTGCTATAAGGAAGAGCTTTCCCTTCTCTACCATTTATTAATTTATTACTATTAATATGGAATCAACCCATCTTATTAGTGGGTTATAAATTATTATTTTTATCGTAAAATTGTCCTGGATTTGGCCAGAGGGACCCCTTCAAGCTGGTTCTTGCGTGACTTGTCTCCACTATTCTTGTGCTCTTGATTTTCTAGCACCATAGGATGTTCCAGGCCCATCTTCTACTGTCACTGCATGAGTCTTGGAACCAGCCTTAGTCCAAGGAGCTCTTCTGCCTAGTGGAGAGTGGTATTTAGAAAGGAAGACTTGGTACTGGGTGGTGCTCATGCCGCTGGGAAGTCACCTTAGCAGACAGAACCAGCATGTGCGATGCAAATGCAAACAGAGTCAGGATGAATGTGTGCGTCTACACACACATTCATGCTGGCGTTTCCAAGTCCAGCCCAACGACTAACAGTAGACACTAGGCTTCCCTCTCTCTGTAACTGTGATTTCTTCCTCAACAGTAAGAAACCTGGCTCCCATTATCATCCACATACTTACTCATTTGCTCAAACTTCAAACACAAAAAAAAGCTGTTTCAAAATTGCTAATCTACTGTTGGTTTACAATTTTGTTTTACTTTGTTTTTTACAAACGAATATGCATCATTTTCGGATGATCCTCTTTGGTGTTCTGGGAAGATGATGTCTCAAAAGGCAGTGGAGTACAGTAGGAAACCCACAGAGTTAGAGTATGAGCATGCATTTACTTTCTCATTACCTATATGATCACGGACAAGTAACTTCTTTAATTCTGAGGCTCATCATTCAAACAGGACAGAAAAGAAAACTCCTACCTTAAAGAACCGATCGTTTTAGTGAGCTACTATTTACTCTTGTTTATCATATGCTAAGCTCTTCACTGTATTCTTTTATTTAATCCTCACATAAAACATTCTGAAGTAGATTCTCCCATTATCTTGATACCACAAATGAGGAAAGTGAAACCTAGAGAGGTTATGCAAGTTGTCCAAAGTCACTCATATAAGAGGCAGAGCCAGGAAATCCGGTCTACCTGACTCCACAGTCCACAGTATGTATCACTATGCTTTACTTTCTTACTTTACCAGAGATGCAGAGAAATGACAGAAGGTTGAAGGGACTGCAAAAGAGCCTTCTTTCAATTATCCATATGCGTGTGTGTCATTCGTATATTATCCATCTTGACAGCCTTCTCCTCTCCCAGTTCTCCCATAACCTCTTGGACCATTTCCTCCAGGAACACCATCAATCATTTGTATCTTGCTCAAAGAAATACATTGACCTTTGCAAAAAACACCGAAAGTCACACAAACACATCTCCTATCTCAGGCTGGTCACAGAATCCTAGGAAGATGAGACGTGTGTGTCAGATCTGGAATATAAGGGCCTTGAGGATAGGAAATTTTGTCTGTTTTGTTCACTGATTTATCCCAAGAGCTTGGCATGGTATTTGGCACATAGTAGTGTGGCTAACACACGTTCGAGGAATGAAATAATGAATGAAGAAATGTTAGGAGATGGAAAGTACAGAACTAAGTATCCTCACAAATTTTAAGGATCCTTCTGTTTTCTTCCAGAGCAAGGGAATGCCATGTGATAATCCCCATTTTGGCCTAGAGTTTATTATCATTGACAATAGCAATTAAATATAATAAAACCAGTAGACAGCATGAAGCCTCTGAAGTTTTAGAAGGCCCCAAACTCCTATGGCTGTTTCCTGATACAGGGCTGTGTTCTCATATTTGGGCAAGGGCAGAAACCCTGGGAGGGCACAGACAACCGAAAATGCCGAGGACTAGGAGGCTATAACCTCTCCTTCCTGAAGGACGTTAGGCACTTTACGACGTCATACATATTTCCTAAAGTAAGTTCCTTCTATCTTCCTCACTGCAAAGCACATCAGAACTCTGGGTGCAATGCTGAAAGATGTGTTAGCAGATAAGAGCATGGGCCTCGTCTAGGAGAGGAAGCAGGAGACAGGAAGGTGGTCAGCTTCTTTCACAGGAACAAACACGAAGGAAAGGAGTCTTTCACAGAAACATCCCTAAAAACCATTTTCCTTCAAAAAGCTCTCTAACAGTACCTCCAAAACAATTTTTACAACTCTGACCTTCGGGCAGAGGAGGGTGTGCTAACGGACTCTTCTGCCTAACTCACAGGTGCGCAGACACCCCGGGCACGGTCCCCGCCGCTGCCTGTGCCGCGAAGCACACTCGCTCTTCTCGTGACAACTCTGTGAGGCAGCGGGACGGGGCAGAGAGCCCTGTCTGACGGATCAGAGAGTTCCGAGGCTTGCTCAGAGTCCCACAGTAAGTGGCAGAGCTGGAACCGGGGCCGTCTTCTCACTTCAAGCTCACACTCTCCCCAGGCGACAGCAGCCGCGCCCCAGGTTCTTCAGCACCTGCCGCCTGCCAAGCACTGTGACGCCCTGGGAGGAGCTCAGGACACAGGACGCCGGCCCTGCCCTCACAGAGCCTGTGCTCCAGTGAGGGAGACAGGTAGGTTAAAGAAAAAACAAGCGACAGTGACAGGATAACTAACTTCCTGCTACTATACAGATGAGACAGGGTTTGGGGTGGCTAGGAGAGTGAAGGAAGATTTCATGAGGCTTAAAAAAAATCAGAGACTTAAAATCTGAGCAGCAAATAGCCATACAAAGAGTGAGAAGAATTTTGCTCCAAGTGAAGGGGACAGTGTGTGCAAAGATCTAGGAAGCAGAGAGCGCCAGGTGCCCCTGGACACCTGCAAACAGCTCCGCACGACTGGAGGACAGAGCTCATACGCTGTGGGGTAGAAGCGAACAGTTGGTGGAAGGGAGACTGAGGAAAGATGGTACTGGAGATGTCAGCAGGAGCCAGAACACCAAGCTATTTTTAAGGACTTCGCCCTGAGGGAAATAGGGAGCCAACGTAGGGTTCTAAGCAGGGGTGTGCTGTGATCACACTCATGCTTTAGAGAGATCCCTTTGGCTGCAGTGTGGGGAACAGATGGGGAGCGGACAACACTGCTTATTACTGCAGCAAGAGGAGGGGCAATTTCTCTAATTGTTTCTTTAGATATAGCAGATGCCATAGATAGATACTGAGAATTAGCCATCCAGTGTACATTACACTCATTTTTGGCCTTAAATTTTTTTTCAAGAGCTCAGAAGTTTCTAATGCACAGTTCCTGTGAGATAGCAAAGCACTTCTATATTCTATTTAACAATACCGTCTGTCCAATTTCCCAGGCTAAAGAGTAAGGGCAAATATACTATTGCATAAAATAAATTAGATAATTATTTTGCTCTTGTGTCTTTAAATTGTCAAAATATTCCAATTTTCCATCTCTGATTGGCTGTCTAAACTGGTTGCTCTGTCAGTCTTACCTTTCCTCTCTAAAAAATATCAGTTTATCTACATATTCCTAGCTGTTAATCCCTCTGATGAATCAGACATCAGTAGGGTCAATTTACAATATAATGGCATTTTTGAAACCTGTCAAGGGATATCCATCTTTGTCAAGTTGCATTACAATTGATTGAAAATAGTTACTCTTCTATTATTAAAATGTTCCTAGTCTATTACTAAAATTCTATTAATAAAGTATTTCTACAAATAGTTTCTAGGATCTATTAAATGGGAAAACAGGTTGGTTTCATTGTGGCCATTACAGTTATTCAGCAGTATGCTGCAATAGTAAGAATTGCAATTATTAAATACATTGTATTTCTGAAAAGTGATAGAGTAATGCTTCATTTATCTGGAATTGTTGGAAGACAGGGCATTCCACATGAGAGAATTTTCCAGATATTAGATACATAGAATTCTGAGCACTTGCAATAGAAATATGTCTCAACTATATTACTTATATCTGCTTTCCTAAGCCAAATACATCGACTATAACAAACCCTTCTGGTGACTAAAGCTTATAACTTAAAATGAAGTGCTCCACTTGCTGCTGCTCTCCTCCTGCTGCCAGGAAGCTCGAGTGCTCACTTGTAGATCTTTCGGTGCCGATCACGGTGGCAGGAAACATCAGCGGCACAGTCACATGCACTGCATGAAAGCCCCAGAAAGCACAGAGAAACACATGGATCTGCTTCTTACAATATTCTATTAGTTGTTTGGCTATGATTTGCTGTCATGCTTTTTATTTGTTTTTTTTTTTTTTAACATCTAAAAGTGATGCCTTGGGATAGTTCTGCTGATCCTGCAGAGTACATGGGCTTTGCAAGAGTGATTTGCTTCTGAAAAATGCATCTCAATTTACAGCTATGCTTCACATAGCTGAATTTGCCAGAAGTCTAGGTTTGAATAAGTGAGGAAGTGCTATAATAAATACAGCAGAATTTTCGTTATTATGGAAGTGGTCACAACGTGTCCGTATATAGAAATTAGGATTGATTGGTTGATTGACTGATAACCTTGGCTTGACAACACAATCACAGTTACTTCAATTTTTTTAAATTATTTTTTAAATATATTTTTATTACAGAAGTTGTGAACTTACAAAACAATCATGCACATGTTCCCATACCCTTTGCCAGCACACCACACCGTTGTGGAACGTTTGTTACAGATTATGAGATGATATCATCAGACTATCACCACTAACTATGGTCCATAGTTTACATTTGACCTATTTTTCCATAGCCCCCTACATCTTTGGCATTGATGCAAGAATATTACAGTATTGCTGTTGACTATAGTCCATAGGTTACATTAATTGTATTTTTCCCATGCTTCTCCACATTCCAACCACCTTGCAATAGAGACATACATCCATTCTAGTTCACAGAAGGACATTCTTGCATTTGTACTATTAACCACAATAATCACCCACCTCTGGGTTTGGTTAGTTCAATTTTAAAGCTTGATTGAGAGGTCTGTAATCTCTTCATTTTGGCAGACAATTCTAGAGCCCAAAGTATTGCATTTACAAAAGGGAAAACTGATCTGACCCCAAGTTGTCCAATTCCATAGCCAGTATTCTTTCCAACAGACCATGCCCAGTCTCGTGCTTCGATTAATAAAATTTTTGTTCTTGCACCTGTAATTAGGCCAGTCTCCTCATCAAAGCAATTTCCCTTTTAGTCATTTTATGATTTAATACTATTTACATCTGGCTTTAAAATCTACCCCTTGCTTGCAAGTATTCTTATCTACATTCACGACTGTTTCCACTGCTTCAGTAACATAAGGTTTACTGGATTTGCCTCCTCCTACAGCCGTTTCATAGCCTTCTTCTTCACTGCAGAGCTGCCCTTTCCATCCCTTTACTCCAAATCCACCTGCAAACTCATTTTCATAAGGGCCTACCAGACCAGGGGAAGTCATGCCCTGAGAAGAGGAAAATGAGCCAACGAAATCCTGCAATGCCTTTACAAACAATGGCATGCTTCTGACCTTTATCCCGCAGAGTCAGAGCTCCACTCCCAGCAGGGCTGGGCCATCCGTTGATACACTGGGAGGCAGCGGTTGGGAGCACAGGCTTTGGCCTCAGCCAGACTTGGCATCAGAGTCGCAATTCCTCCACTTACTAGCTATGGGCTCTAAGTAAGTCTTCTACCCTATCTATGACTCCATTTTCTAAGATGCAAAATGGGGTTAACAATAATACCTGTCCTTATAGGACTGTCAGGAAAGTGTATATAACAGATACTTCATACAAGGCCAACATATACTAAGTGTTCAAAAATGTCAACAAGTACTATTATCATTATTATTTCTTAGAATATGACGACTCAAAGTATATTGATCAATATCATTATCTCAAAGACACATACCCTTGAGGAAAGAAGAACAGTTTTCCTCAATTTACTGCTAAAAGCTGTGCAGAAGGCGGTCTTGCCCAGTAGATGCAAGCGTGGATTTGTGTAATCCTGCAGCTCTACCACGTCCTAGCTGTGGAACCTCCCCTCAGTCCCAGCCTGTTTCCTCACATATCAAACAGTATTATCAGGAGCACATGGGATGTCCACACAAATCACTATCCACTTCTGGCCCAGAAAGGGACCAATATTCAACTGACCGGCATTTAGTTACTTAATTGTCAAATTTACTTTCAACAACTACTAACATACAAAGGCAAAGACGGGGCAGTAAGACATGGAAGAACTTGTTGAAAAGTGGAACTTGTTGTGTCTACGGCAGCTCCCTCTAGCCTCCTCTCCAGAAGTAGGTTACTCAGAAAAGGGCTAATCCAGGTGAGTCCTGGCTACTGGCTCCGAAATTAAAGAAAAAGCTGACATGATTTTATTGTTTTAAAATTATTCCGATTATTGAAGAAAGCAAATTCAGGGTTTATGCTCATGAGAAACAAAATTTATCTACCTTAGGCATTGTGAGAAAGCTAGAAAAACTAATTTTAAAAAAAAGGCCTCAGGCTCACTGTCCAGGATGGCAGCCACTGTCCACATGTGGCTATTTGAGCACTTGAAATGTGGCGAGTATAAAAAAAGAAGAGATGTGCTACAGGTGTAAAAATACACATCAGATTTTGAAGACAATACAAAAAAACACACAAGAGCTTAAAAAAAAACTCACTAAAAATTCATTATATTGATTATATGAGAAGTGTGGCTACTGGAACATTTCAAATTACATGTATGTTTCACATTTTGTGACTCCCATTATATTTCTATTGGACAGCACTGGTCTGAAGCATAACACTTTGCCTTATACCAAAGCATCATTTTAAATCCTGATGTCCCACATATCAAAATAATTATGCTGCCCAAAGCTGCTAAATTTAAATGTCTCATGAGGATAACAAAGCTCATCATTTTTATAAAAAGCAAAAACCATAAAAATGAGATTTCTTTTACCTTGATAAATTTCTCATTTAATTCTGCCATTTGCCAATACTTGAAAGGAGAAATAAAGAAGAATTCTGATATAAAACAGTGAACAGCTGATGCTACAGTAGTCAACATATTATACAAATTAAGTGATACAACCTTTTTTTTTTTTGGTAAATCAGATCTGGTTTGAAGCAACACCCAAGATATATATTCATATTTAAAATTAAATTATAAAACACATGAAAAAGTTATCCTATACAGCCACATTGGCAAATTATAGAAAAATGTCCAATTGTGTATGTGGATTATAGATTGCTTAGAAGTTATTGTACATACATTTGGAATCTTTATCATTTGATAGACTTTCTGTAATTGTTAAATGTGAAATAACAGGTTTGCTGAGAGATTTCCCCACAGATTTCTTTCTTCCATAATCCAGGAATCATCCTCATATCATTACCATTTTCCAGTAAGAAACTAACTTTCAGAGTTCATCAAAAGGCTCATGCAGGTCACATTAGTCAGTCAATCTGTCAGCCAGTTTGGTAAACTATCCCATTGCCTGCCTGTGAGTTAATCTGTTGCCTTTGTAGTTTTCACTTATTGCAAAACATAATCTACACTTTGTGGAATGGCAAATATGTGAATAGTTTCAAACTTGTACAAAAACTGCTGGAGTTGGTTTGTTGAAAGGAAATATAATTCAAGAACCCAGAAAGAGGGCTGGGTGAGAAAGCAAGGGCCACATACAGTAAGCTCTTGTGAGAATCACAATTCCAGATGTCGTCATTAATACAAGATAATTATTTATAGAAAAACTTCACCAGCAGAAGCTGCTTGAAGTACGGGCATCTTCAAGTGTATTTACAGGAGAATTAACATATTTTGCGTGGTAAATGGCTCAACTTCTAGAATTTACTGTCCATGAGTTGCTCCATTTCTTCAGAGCCCAGGAAAGGAAGGAATCTTAGCATGCTGAGGACTGAAGGAGAATAAAACCAGAGTCTGACTTAGGGGTCCATATTTTAAATCAGTGCCAATAATTCCAGGCAGGAGATTTTTTAAAGGATTTGTATTCAAATGTATTCATGATAACATCTTATTTTATAAAATCTCATTCAAAGAATAAAATCTTGAAAGGTATCTAAATTCAATTAACTGACTGGCATTCAGTTATTTAATTGTAAAATTTTATCTTCAACTATTAACGCTTAAAGGCAAAGCTGGGGCAGTAAGATATTGCCAACTTATTGTCAAGTGATGCTGGGATGGCTAACTGCTCAGCTACTCTTCAAATAATGGTCAGAAAGGTACACCCCCCACCCCCCTTGCCCTGCCTAGTAAAAGGACTGATTACATCTCAACCGAAAGTTTACTACCTGTGCTCTTCATTAACCATATGTATTTTAATAAAATCCGGGGGGGGGGGGGTGCCCTAGAGACCCTGATGAGAAATGAAAACAAGTATTTCCACAGGATCCTCAGCTGTCCTACCACAAATTAATATAGATCAGTTCTTCCCAAAGTATCTTCCTAAAAACCTAACTCCTGGGAGATGTGTGGAGATTTAATAGAGAAGTCTCCATAGCCTTTTAAACTGGGGAACACTGCCAACTGGATTTCTTTCTAAGAGAGTCACAATGTGCATTAGCATATTCTAAGCTCTGAGAAGCCCTACTGTCAAGTACCCTGTTTAATGCCTTTTAAAGCAACTTCCCGCAGAGCAGAACCGGTCTTCACAACGCCCACCATCAGAGGCAATAGTGCATAACTGCCTGAGCTTGAGCCCCACCTCCACTGTTTACTAGCTCTGGGACCTGGGTCAGTTAGCAGCCTAGGTAGGTATCCTCATTTTCCTTAATGCAAAATGGCGATCATGGCAGAATGTACGTCATAGGGTCGTGTCAGGATAAAATGAGTTAAGGTGTGTAACTACTACAGAGCAAGCTGTGTAGAAGGGGAACACCCGGGCGTGTTCCAAGGAATGCAATTTGGTAATTGCTGTTTGTAAGCTAAAGCTCCCTTCTTTTCTTGTTTCAAGAACTAGTAACCATGTGCCAAGGTCCAAAAGGAAAATGATTTTTTTTCTTTTAGCAAAAGGTTATGAGATATTCTACAAAAAGATTTACTAGGTACAGTCACATGAGTCATATGATTTAAGAGTATAAAAGAATATACTGCGGATGTGGGAAAGAGCACTTGACTAAGAGCAAGGGGATGGAGCTTTAATTTTAGCTGCCACTAAGTAACTGGTCTCCTTGAGCAAGTTACTCAGCGTCTTTGCACCTGAGTTCTCACATATCATAATGAATGTTGGACAAGATGGACAGGTTTATTAATTACTTTAAAATGCTTAAGAAAAGTTTATAAATCTGTATACCATTTACTAGATTTTACACACACACATATGTATGTAATTACATAAACCTTGTCCACTCAATTGTAGGAAACCTGTAAAAAGGGATAATGCCCTCTTCATTTAAAAAATTTACACAATGCCTAGCATAGCTGGAACAGAGCATGTGCTCAATAAATGTTGAGTGAATATCTGTTTATAACAGTCGACCTAGTATCCCTTCAATCAAAAAAATTCAAGGCCACTCTGATGTAAGATACTATGCTGGGCAAAACTTAATTTACATATTTCTGGGACGCTATTAATTCTACCTTTAAAGACCTTGCTTGCAATTTAATTTATGGTGCAGATATCAAACAATGACACTCACTGTTGCTGTTTCTTTTTACCGCCTTTCAATTTGAACCCCAATATTCAGGCTATTATGTTGTTATTTTACATAGTAGCACTATGCTAAGTAGTAGTGTGTATATATATATATATAAAGGTAATCGGGAACTATGATGTTTGAAGATGGCAAAATCAGTACATTACAATTAAAGCAGCAGGAATGTGCCAATCCATTTTCTAGATGGATAATAGGTATGAAGTGAAAACTTCTTAATAAGTGGGGAAAACAGACATTTTGCAGCTGATTTTTTAAGTACAGGTTATCAATTTCCTTTTATGAGAAGAAATGATTTACCCCTTTTCCTTAAAAATACAGTTGTATACAACCTCATCTAGACTAAGACAAAAAAAAAATGACCTGAAGTGTTAATGGCCATAAGCAGCATAAACAGACATCTTCTTTAACTGCTAATCAAATTTCAGTTCTTTATATTTACTGACAACAGTATGCCATGGATCCTAGACATTATCCCTAAAATCAAAATATTCCAAAAGCCCAGCTTTAGTCAAATGTAATCTATTTGATTTAGGTTGCTCTGAGATAGAGAATGTGAACACGGGGCTCATTTAATTTCCTCGGCAAATTTAATCTTCATGACAAATGTTCAGAAACTTTTGAGGATAAATTACTAGATCTTTGAAATCTCAAAATAAGGGTGCATTTCCATCATTTTTCCTGGTAATTGCCTCAAAAGAGCGCCTCCTCCCTGGCATGTCTTCACTGTAGTGGGAATACAGGAAACTCCCCGGGGACGGCTGCGGCCAATGGGCCCACAGAAAGGGCACGCGGGATGTGACCACCCGGAGCCTCACCAAGGGCGTCTTTGGCTTGCAGAGGAGAAAGTTCAATCTTAGTAGCTCGAGGAAAGTAGGAGAGTCCTCCTTCCTGGCCCACTGCTCACTGTTCCTGCTGCACGTTTCCTGAACTTGTAGGTGACCTCCCAGTCAGTGCAAACATGGGCAGCCCCGGCAGCAGGTCGTGGCAGGCAAAGGGAGGTTTGAGAGAGCATCTTCCCTGCTGAAACAGTCAAACTGGACTTCACAAAATGAGCGCCAAGATGCAAAACAACAAAAGCACTCAACGGTATCATATTCTACCAGTGCAAACTTCTTAGATATTACAGCTGTCACACAACAGTGTGTGCATTTGCTTCCCATATGTGAACAAAACTGAGGCATCACAAGATATGTCTGAATGGAATGCTAACCTTCACTTTAAATTTTCTTCTTTTCCTAGCTGATGATACAATTTTAGTATTATCACAACGGAGCTTCTGGCTGGAAAAATTAAGTTAATGGATGGATTTTTAAAAAGCATAGAAACTTAAAAAAAAATAAACATCTTTCAAATATCTATACTTGATGGTGTCAAGAGCCCAGATGAATGTATTTCCATTACAACTTCCAAACGAAACGCACAAATCACTACCACCACGCTGCGTGCTAGCTACCCTCTGTGCAGCGTTGCTTTGTGAGTCTTTACCTTCTTCTCTGAGCACTTTTAGCCACCGATCGCACAGCATTTCAATGTTTTCTGCCTTTGCCTTTAAATAAACTGGCTCTGGCTCCTTCCATCTGGTTCCCCTTCCGTCAGCAACCCTGCACCTGTTCACACCTCCTCTCCTGTTGGATTCCACTGAACATTCCCTCTCTGCCAGGGCTATTCTGGCACTCGCAACCTTTCTGTCATTCAATCCATCTGTCAGAAGTGAACTTTGTTTACCGCAAGCTTCTGCTTTCTTCTTCAAGAAGCAAAGCCCCTCAAGGTCATTGTCAAATGAACTGTCGGCACGGATTTAAATCTTCTACCGCTAACCAGCAGAAGATGAAGTTCTGTTGTGTAATATACTTGTGAAAATTACTTTTGGGTTCGGGAAGACAATAATTTGGAGTCAAAGTAGTAAGACACGGCACTTTAATGATCATTTGTAAAAGCAGACAGCTGATGTGTATTTTCTTCATGTGTGTCTGCACTTCTTATTATATTGAGTATGAACTATATGTATAAGAAGCAAAATAAAAGTTTTAAAGTGAAATCAAAATATCATAAACAAGTTTACACTATGTAAAAATTGCTTCATACTATATTACATTAACTTGAGGAGCAAATATTTTCACTAATGAATTAGCCAAGGGAGAGAGAAATCCAATTAAGAAATTTTACACTGAAATGCTTAAAATGTACAAATATGTATCATTTCAACGATAAGCTATATATTAACACACAGCTCTGTTACTGCTTTGAAAAAATTAACCCAGTATATACAAATGAATTCATACATATTTGAAATCCCATCATTTAAAAAACAGTTCTGCTTAAATAATATTCAAATATATACAGACAGACAAATATATAATCTACCTAAAGAAATATAAATTGTATTAATGGGTCAGTCTGTAAAAAAAAAAAAAATGAACTCATAGAAATTGGGTGACATTTATATTCTCAATTGAACTTATTCTGTTATCTATAGCTATCGAGCACTCACCCTGCCTTCATAAATGTCACATGGAATCACTTTCTTCTGACTATTTACCACTATTTTGGATAAGACTATTCTTTAGGAAAAAGGCAAACCAATGATTCAATTCAAATTTCTCATAAGAAAAAGGAGGATCATTTCTTAGGAGAAGATGTGTGGCAAAAATTTTAGCCAAAGTACTGTTAGAAAGTGAACATTATATGCTATCCAAATGGCACTTCCACTTCATTCATTACGCTGCTTTTATATTTTAAAGGATTATTCCAAGATTTAATCTTATTGCTTATGCTTGTATTAAGTATAATTAATCAAGTATGTAAAATTTTCTAAATTCATTTTACAAAAGATAAAAATGAAAGCTTTTTCACTGACATAAAATTGGAAACAGGTTTTATTAATAAAAGCAGCCCAGAAACACAGAATTCTAAATTTGAATATTGAAAATAAAGTTCTGGCTGATTTAATATGTATAAAATTATAAAAAAGGCTCTATCAAGCAGCTTCAGATGTGTTAAAGAAAATTATTATGGTGCTAAATTTAAAAAATTTAAAGCCCAAGTGCAGAGAGACATTCCTTTTAGCTATAAATTTATTACTAGCCTCCAAAATACTCTATATTCTGTAAATCATACTTCTGTAATTTAAAACGTGAATTTTCAACTCAAAATATGAACTCTAAGAGGGGCTCTCTTTTCCATCTTCCTAAAATAGGTTCTAAATAATTTTTATGTGGAAAAAATTTCAAAAATAATTATCTACTTTACCCAGCAAGTCTGTTAATACCCTTCTGAGTATTTTTCTCCCTTTAGTGTAATCTGTGCTTGATAACTATTTGATTACCTGGGTACCTGCTCCTGAGCAGCACTGAAAGGACACTGTTAAACTGATCCTTTCTGCGGTTGATTTGCTATATAAAAGAAAGAAGCATTACCAAAATGCTAGTTTAATAGAAGCTGCTTTAATCACCGTGAAGGAACTCTTCATTTTTAGCAAACTGCGTTTCGAAAGCACACTAGCAGCCTTCTTTAGGAAAATGTGTATAGTAAGAACATAAACAAATGAAAAAGCATTCAGTTTAACATCACTTACAGCCATACACAGATGCATGAGTGTGCGTGCGCACACACACACACACTTTTCCCCTCCATAAATACTTAAGAAAAAGAAAAGGGAAACAATGTTATGGTTACTTTTATGAATGGACTAATTTAGGAATTCAGGGAATACTATTAATATTTATCTGCTTAGTGTGTAATGTGCTTATTTTATCTATTAAATAGAAAATACGGGGGAAAGTTCTGATAGTTTGATACCAATACCTGAAGCATAAATTTTATAGAAAAAAAAAAAAAAAGAGGCATTGAAGCCATGTTTCCAGGTTACGCTCCCAAGCAGTAAAGCCGTTTCTAAGGTACTGCTGGGTGAAGATGAAGAGCTCAAGTCCTTCCCACTCTTTAATGCCAGTTTTCCTAAAACAGCACAGAGACATAGGATGGAAGGTAAAATATTTAAACCCCTTAATAAAAAAGAAAACTGCCCTTAATTTATCTGCATTCTGAATGAGATAAACAGTTTCTGCTTTTCTAAGCAGAATATATGAAAATAAGGGGAAAAAAACTATTATTTTTTTCTGGTTTATTGATTTTCTGCCTATATATTCAGGAAATCTTTTAACAGTAGAGGTTATTCATTCTTCCACCCCATTCCTCTTCAGTTACCTTAAGACAAGACCTTCTTTCAGATGTGGAAATATTTGCAGCACTGCAGGACAAAGAACTGAGACATTTCATAGTGTGGATCAAGGGGAAAAAATGGATTTGTGAGACTCTGTTTAAGAGTAGAGAAGCCTAAATGACAACTCTAAATCTGCCACAATCATTTACTAATGTGCTGCTATATCAAATAAGTCTAATTTTTTGACAGCACCAAATTAGATTTATTGCAGAAACTGCTGCATAAATAGCATATGGCTATGTTATACCACCTATTTCAAATCCTGGTAATGCTCCCCCCTCCCCCCCACAAAAATGAATAAATTGAGCCAAGCTATAAACCTTCTGCAAAAAAGGAAATATACAAGTTCAAAAACAGATGTAGAAGATATGGATTTCTTTGTTAAAGTAATAGCTTTAGCACCAATGTCCAATCTCTATGTTTAAAAACATGACTCCTTAAGTTAATACATTTATTAGGTCCATTTTCTCTTTCATTTCTTTCAGACTG
Source organism: Tolypeutes matacus (assembly GCA_026826555.1). Taxonomy (NCBI): domain Eukaryota; kingdom Metazoa; phylum Chordata; class Mammalia; order Cingulata; family Chlamyphoridae; genus Tolypeutes; species Tolypeutes matacus. Next base: position 12,561,500 of record JAKSZT010026446.1, on the reverse strand, counting down.
ATTTAATTTTATTTTAGTTGTAAGATATTTTGGCTCTGAATTATGCTTATATTTTGATGTTCAATCCATAGTGACATGGGGGGAAAAGAAGGGCAAGGGGCTCTGAATCAAACATAATCAGGTTTTAAAAATTAAGTTAAAATGCATGAATTGCATGGTTGGTTTTGTGCTTTCATATATGAAATACATACGTGGTAGAAATCAACAGCCACAAGTCCTTTCTAATTTTAACCATAGCTTTGATACCACAAACTCTCTGATGCATAAAATACAGAAAGTGGTCTTTGCTTACGCCACGCATGTATGTAAGAATGGCAGAATCACACAAACAGCAAAAATCAAAGTTCCACGGAAGCTAAGATTGGAAACTCACACAACAAATTCAGAGATGGACAGTCCTTCCTTTCTCAGTCTCTGCCCCTAATTTTGACACAATCCAACTCAAATTTTCTTTTTGAACAAAAGTTTCAGTTCCTCCATAGATGGGAAAGACATGGCAAGGTCTTCTCTCAGACCAATGGGCACACCACTGCAAACACCATGGCACGCGGCTACCCCGCAGACTCCCTCTCTGTGGTCAGTCTTCCCAGCTGCCCTATCTGTTACTGTCTGATTAGTTCTGCTAAGGAGCCCCTCCCCTGCCAGCTTTCGGTGCCATCTGTTCTACACAAGATGGCTGCTGCCCAGCAACCTAACACTGCCCTCCTACCTGGCACCCGGCTACCGTCCTTACCCCAAAGTGCTAACACAGGTTCTCACTGCTGGCAGAGTCAGGATTTCATTACTACTACTTTGACAAGTGCAGGGTTGTTTGTAATTTCTCTTTTATCCTGATTTTGATTGTACAACCACCTCCCACTGATTCAGTTTGCTTCAGTTTTGTTGCTCACAGATTTTACTCTCCACATTAATCTCCCTCTGGCATGTTACTGCATCTGTTCCCTTTTTTATTATTAATTTTCAAATTCCCACCATTTTTGACAAAAAGGAGGTAATCTACACTCTGTTTCTGCCCATTTCATTTTCTTTAATTTGGAAGATAAGTATGAAAGCATGCCAAAGAAGTTAATTCTCCATTAACAGTTTATTTTCTGGCATCCCTAAGCCTTTGTATATGAAAAACAGATAGGAATAAATGTTGACTGAATCACAACAACACAGTCGCAACCATTCCTGAATTTAATGAAAAGCAAACATATGAAACGGCATCTAAAAAGTTTATTAGTTACATGAGTTGTCTCAGACTGTCATTCTTTCTTCTACTTTTAACAGATAATTCTTTGTGCAAATGTGCCTGGGTGCAGGATTTGAATTTCGGTGCCTCTATGGTTTTGACATGGGCTCTACTTTCACCGTAGATGAATTTCATGATTTCTTAATGTAATTATCATCTTTCCTCAATCCAAACACTGTCGATTAATTCAACAGAGAATGATTCTGAATAAAGGCTTTATTTCAGAAATAGGTTATGAATAGAGAATGGCCATGAGTGCAACAAAGCAGAACTTAAAGAACCCCTAGGTTGCAGAGCTGCTTCTATTAGATACTGTTGTGACAAAGAGTTAATATCAGGAATGGCAAGATGGTTTTCCCTCTAAAAGCAGAGGACGACATTTAAGATTTAGAAAATAGGAAGGAATATATTTAACAACATACTCTCTTTGTGGCCCCAATTCGTCAATACCTTGCCACAAAGGGCTTGAGTAGTTTGATCATGCCCTCAATTGCCCTGAAGTTTTCTGGCTCTCAACAATGCACTGTGACTGCTAATTATTTATTTAAAATAAATTTATATTAATAGTACTGGAGTTCCTGGACAGATGAGCAACACCTCAGATTTACAGATCCTTGAATGAGTTAAAAGGATTTCGCCTACTCATATATATTCATAAAACCAGTGAAGGGCTGTAGGAAATAAAGTACAGCAGGAGACGGTCCCAAGGCAATAGAAGAAAATCAGAAATAGAACCAGGAGAGGGTCAAGACCAAACGAAGCCCAGCCTCTTGAAGCACATTTCAGAATAGCTGCTGGACAACAGGCAAGTCTCGAGCACTGCTAAAGCCCCCTTCTGATGTCCTCCATCTCCACCCCTTGCTGTATTATATTATAATCCAATAGTGGTGTTACATTATTTTATAGACTTTTTTTGTTGGTACAGTTATATTTATAATAATTACTCCCTCAAAACAGGGTGCATTATTTTGGTATAAACCTGCTGGTCAGAGGTAGGCACAACACAGGTGTCCCAGGGGCTCGTTGCTTAGAGAAGGCGTTCTTCCCTGGAGATTGTCCTTTGCTACCTGGTGGCCCAAGCAGCCTGCGACCCCCTCCTCCCGCCCTTTCCCAGGCCCCTCCATGGTGGAGGTGGAACGGAGATGTACAGCTCTCACAGGCCACAGGGAGCTGAGTGCAGCCGTCTTCCCTCAGCTGGACGTCGGCTCTAAGGGCTCCTTTCAGACGTTCTCTGACCATTGGCTGCCCTTCCTGGATCCCTGAGGTCAGGGGCCTGTGTCCCCTGCGCAGCCCGTCTAACAGAGCAGCTGCTTAACACAAACGTGCTCGTTGGAATGGACTGTGGCCCCCATGAGACATGGACTGAGGTGGGGTGCTGAGGACACTGGGTCTTCTCTAAGCCGCTTCCTTTCTCAGGATGCTTAATGCGAGCTTTGGTACCTGGATTTATCAATCAACAAATCACTGTGTAGTATACTTGTGGATATCAGGAAATATTAAATAACAAGTGAGTAATGCCTAATAATTGGCCTAATGAATGCATGCAACTAGGAAGAGGTATTTATGAAGAAACTCAACACCCTTACATTGATGGGATTGTTTTTTTTTTTTTTTTTGTCCTTTTACCTTAAAATAACATTGGTGATCAGAATTTTCTTTTAGAAAAACAATCTGAACTAGGGCTACTCTGATAAAAATTCTGGGTTTGCTTTTTTCCTCCTTCTTCCCATTTTCATTGAACTTGATGCTTACTGTGGAGTCAGGCAAGTGCTGTGGGCAGTACTTCTTCGGTTTCCTCTGGGCTTCTTCAGAAAATGAGCTGGCTGCCGCTGCCACCACACTCCAGGCTGTGGGCCTACGTGGCAGGGGAGAAGAGAGTGCATCCCAAGAGTAGATTTTCACACACACATTTGGGCTGCACAGAACTGAGGGGAGCGAGCCAGGGAGCGGCGAGCAGAACCCGCAGAGACGTGTCCTGGTAGCTTCTGGCTCACTGACCTCCCCCTCCTTGCCACCCCCAGACCAGGCTTCTTAGCCTGTCACGCAGGTGGGGTAGAGCAAGCTCAGGCACTGTGGGGTCGCCCAGAACCAAATGGAAGCCTTTCCCTTCCTGGCTCTCTGACACCTCTCCGGGGAAGGAAAAGAGGACGCAATTTAAAACAGTACCAAGGCCATCTATTTCCAGACTGGAAGATGTTGGTTGCACATATATCCATTTAAAATTATTTTTGACACGTTCTCTGCTTAATTTATTCATGAAAGGAGTACAAGAAAAAAAAAAAAAAAAAAAACAAGCTTAACTTTTAAATGGAAACTTTAGGCTAAAAATTCTTGAATATTCTGTGGAAGACCAAGAATGCATCTCCACATTATACTACCCCCTTCAAGTGAACAGAGACTGAAAATACGTGATTGACTTACACTTGCTGCCACCTGAAGACAGGTGCAGTTCTTTCTGAATTACTCCTAACGATAAAGAACTGAGGCAGATTATTCAATGTTTATGGAGAACTTGTTAAAAGCCTGGGGCCAAACGTGGTGCTGGGGACAGGGAGCTAAAAGAGGTGAGGCCCCTGGCCCTTGAGCTGTGATCGTACGATTCTCAGAGCACTTCTGTCCAGCTGTGGATGTGTTTTTGCACTTCCATGTGAATGGAGTTCCAGAGCACAGTCTGGGGCAGGGAGATGAAGCCCTGCCTGTCTTCTCAGTCCCTGCCTCCTCTAGCTCCGCCTTCCTCCTCTAGGAAGTGCTGCTCTTCCTTGGCTGGCAGCAAGGACTGAGAAGGCAGGGCTTCTCAAACTCCTTGAGGTAAAAGGTCAGTTGGCTCTTTTGTTGCTTCTAATTTCTAATCCTTTGCAATAGATGCAAATAAAAATGTAATAAAATGCAATCAAAATGAATTACTCGAAAAATTTTTAAAAACTTTATAGATACCAAACAAGCCTACTGGTCATGCACATGGATTTTTCAGTAATTTAAAACTGATATAAAAGTTTCCAAATGCTTACTCTCAATTGTTGTACTTACTTGTCCCAGACTGGTAAAAAAACAGCCCACTGCAGACCTCATTTTGGTAGCACTGCTATAGGGAAGCAAGCACAGTTCTTGCTTGGCATGTACTAGATATTCATTTATGCATCCCTTACAGCTCTCTTTTCCTATTCTGAGAGTTCTCTAAATAAAACAACAAAATGACCTTGTGAAGAAATAACTGTGCCTCCTTGGACTTACACCATGTTGGCAGTGGAGAATATTACTGTCAAACCAACATGAACGGAGACGAACTCTTTTTTTCTCGCTTTCTAATTCAAACCATTCCTATTGACAAAGAAAAAACCAGGGGTCGAATCTAAACAAAGCCGGCAGAGGCAATGGGGTGGACACCTCTTGTGGCACTGACCCCAGCTCCCTGCTTGCGCCTCCCTTCCTCAGGGCCACTCTTCCTCCCTTCCTCCCCGTGCTTCGGCTGAGGCTGCCAACCAGGGGTTGTGGGTGCACGGGACTCAGTTTGGGTGCTGGAACTGAGATTTTTGAAACAGGAAGTGGAGAAGCTACGAAGCCATTTTCTTTCAGTATGAAATCAAGGACATCTCCTTTTTCTGCAGTTTCAGACGCTAGGATGTGTCTTCATGAAAGAATGAGCCAACATCCAGACAGAATACACACAGAGTCAGTGCTGCTTTGGGCCTCTGGCCCAAGAACCGCAGAGGGCAGCTGCACCTTGATTTTATAGGTCTGGCTATAAAAGCTAAGCAGTGTTTCCTTTTGGAGTTTCTGTCACCTCAATCAAAGAGTTCTGACTCATACGGGCAGTCTGAGAAGTCAATGGTTTAAACTCAGGAGAGCATTTACATTAGTTTAGGTGGGAGATAAATGCCAACAAGCTCTGGAAAGGAAACGTGGTCACATCTCCCCAAACCACCCAACACAATAGGCCAACCTAGTGGCTCCTCTGTTAGACTCATTCTCGTTTTTTAAAAGATATAAATACTAGAGTTCAACTTGCTCTCTCTCTAGGTCACAGGTCAGCTCTTTCCACTTGGATCACAAAAGTAGGTCACGGCAAAATAGTAGTTTTATACATTCTCACTTAGATTTCTGCTTTAAGAAATTCTTTAAAATACAAATCATTGAAAGCATCATTGATATAAAAGAAGAAAAATAATTTTAATGGTAGCTCTGCTGACAGAAGCTGCAGCCTCATTGCAGGTTTAAGGCCAGGTCGGTCTCCCTTTTGCACCCAGGGCAATTCAAACCCTAAACCCCCCTGGAAACAAAAGATATCTTCATGCAGTGTGTCCCCCACCCCATCCCCACCCCATCCCCTGGTCAGAGACAATGCTCTCACAGAAAGATGCAGGACTGAAATACACATACGACAGGTCTGCAGAAGAGTGTTTCTCTCGGTAAGTGGTTAAAAACTGTTACATAAACATGCAGAAAAGGTTGCTTTATATATATATATATATATATCAAGTCATTCTTACCTCTTAGGTAAAAATGAAGTTTAGAAGTAAAAGACAATGACATTTGTATTATATGTTAAATGGCTAAGGCAAATAATGGGCTGAAGGAAATTCTGTTTCTTAGGAAAAACCCAAGTCAAGACTAAAATTCCCTGACATATACTTTTATCAGTGTATAAGGGAGCAGCAAACACATTTCTATTTTAAACCTATGTTACTAATTTTCTCAGTTATCTTTTTAGGAATAATTACATTAATCCATTTCCTTAGTAATTTACATAGAATTACAGCCCGACAAATAAGGGTATCGATTTTGAAGGCAAATTACTGGGGTTCAAAACCTGGTTACATAACCTCTCAATTGCATGACCTAAGATGAATCAATTTACGTCTCTGTGCCTTAGTTTCCACAGCTGTCAAACAGGGAAAATAACAGTCTGCACTATTGGGAGGACTAAACGAAAAGCACTCAAACCAGTTCCTGGAACAGAGTAAGGACTCAGTAAATGTCAGCTACTCTGGTTAAGCTGTTATCTCTATGATTCTTTTTCAAAGAGCTATTACCTATAGCACTGTATCAGGCAGATCCTAAGATGTATATATCTTCTCAATCTCAGAGACTGATGCTCTTAGGAACTTAGCTGACAGGCTGCTTGTACTTAATCTCATATCTACATTGTGCACCCCAGGTGCGCCCCAGGGATCATGGCTTCTCCGGCAGGGAATGTCCTCTGCCTCCCCTGTTCCTAGGTCCAAATCCTACTGAGGTCAGTAAGAAGGAATCCGTCCCTCTCCCAAGTCCCATAATACTTTATGTGGACCCTCCCTTCTGGATCTTACCATTTATCTTACCACCTATGTGTCTGTTATCTTTTCTGCTAAAGGGCAGCATCTAAAGCTAGTGTATAATTCTGTCTCCCACCATCTCTAGCAGTGTCTAACAACAGGAAATGCTCATGTATAATGAGTAAGGATATGAACAGACATAAAAATGTCCTTGAAAGCTTATTAAAGAAAAAGGAAGAAATAGCTTGAATAAGTCTAAAAACGAAGAAATAATTGGAATGAAACAGACTTGCCCTTGCTTCCATGTATGTGTAGGTAGATATAGCTACACTTAATGACCATGCTTTTTAGACACTGGTGCCAAACACTGTGAGAGGAGAACTCTAGTTTAGATGTGTGTATCTGTGTGTGTGTGTATGTGTATGCTTTTTAAGCAAGCAGATTTAAGTGAGAGGTGTGGTATTGTTTACCTACCCTATTTGCACTGTTAAAATGTTTATCATTTGATTCTGCTACACTTAAACATGTAAGTGCATATAAAGTTCAAAATGAACTCTGTCATATGGACAAGTGCTTTTTACCCTAATATATTTATTTATATATGGATACTTGACATTATTTATACATGGATAAATGTGCAATACTTAATCATTCCTATAATAATGACTTACTGAGCATCAACTCTGCAAAAGGCTGAGCTAGGTGCTCTGAGAAATAAAATATTACTAAGGCCGCCCTCCAGCTTGAAGAATAGTACATTCTAGAAGGGAAGAAAAACGTGCATATAAAAGCCTTGGGAGTATTAATTCTTTTTTTTCCTGACGTTCATTTTTCTTCCTTTGAGTATTCCAGTCAGTACATAGAAGTACCATGAGTTCAAAGTGGGAAGGAAGAGTCAGGGAGAGACGCGCTCCATTCCAGAACGGGTCATTAGAGAGGGCAACAGTAGAAAAATCAGGAATTCAGAGGGCCCTTGAAGAGAAGGTAGGATTGTAATAGAGCTAGAGAAGGTTAAGGGGATAGAGAACAATAAATGGAAAGAAAAGTCCAAAGGGCAATGGGGGATACATGTGTTTAAGTTGAGCTGGAAATCAGCATGTGGAGAACTTACAGAAATGAAGGCTGAGAGCCTGCTGGGGACGACCTAAAATGCCATGCTGCTTGGCTCGGACGTTCTGGAACAGGCAGTGCCGTCCCAGGAAGGTGTAGAAAGTAGAGTAACGCAGTCAAGGCAAGGTTTTCTAAATATTCATTTGGCAGTAGCTGGCAAAAGAGACTGGGGGGTATCAGGAGGTATTTTTATAACCTTTGTGAGAAGTCAGAAGAGCCTAAATTATGATGAATGTAAGTGGCAGGCATGAGGGACATTTCCATGAAATCTCTCTGAAATTCAAACTAGGAAAACATTTAGATAAAGGCTACTCCAAACAATTCAAATGCTTAACAAACAGAAATAGGAATTTAATAATGGTTGCCGCAAATCACTAACAGAGCTTAAAGGAAACTTAGAAATCATCTACTCTAAGCTCATTTTACAGAAAAGCACGCAGATCCAACCAAACCTTTAAGTAATTTGTCAAAAGCTGCAAAGATAGTGATTGCCTGGGAAGATACCAGACCTCAGGTTTCCTCCACTCCAGGCTGCCTAGGGGCTCGTCTGAGAAGAAGACAGATGGCTTTAACTGCTGTTCCATCCAGGCCTCCTTTGAATCACTTTCCTTTCAAGGCTTCCTTCGAGTATGTTCTCTTAGTTACGGGAAGGCACCTTTCAGTGCACGGGAAGGCTCCACTGCAGTCTCCTTGGCCGGTCTCTCTTTTTCAGCCCACTTTTAAAATATGGTGCTAAGTGCTTTTACCTCCTCCCTTGGCTACAACCAAGACCCTTCTATAAAAGCAACCAAATCTAAGCCTCTAGTCCTAACCTTTCTCTTACCGGAGCTAAACTGGACATCTCCACCTAATTTCCAAAAGAAAACGTCTTATTTTCCTCTGCCGCACCTTTCAGGTACACTAGTTGGATTCATGGATCATTTAATCAACTTAGGCTAGTGACCTTGGGATCACTTTTAATTCCATCTTCTCTTATTCACTACCCTAAAACCTCTGGAATATGCCACTTGCCTTCCATTTTACGACATAGCCACAGCCCAGGACTTCATTAATGTGCCTCTCAGCTCCTATACTGACATTTTAATTGGGGTCTCTGCCGACAATCTCTTCCTCAACCAATGTATTTTGCACAATCCTTTTCAAACATCTTCTTTAAATACACATTTGATCTGCTCTTAGTTCAGGCTCTCTCGACTCCTGGCTTGAATTACACAGCCTCCTAACTCAGGGCTTCCTAACTTCCCCTGTCAAAGCCGACACAGCAAATATTTTAGGTTCTGAGGGCCACACACTCTTTGTCGAAATAGTCAGTTCTGCTGTGGTAGGGTGAGAGCAGGCACAGATAATATGTAAAGGAAAATCTGGCTATTCCAATAAAACTTTATTTATGAATGTGTCACAAAAGACCTTAAATGTCACAAATTATTATTATTATTATTATTTTCCCAACGATTTAAAAACGTAAAAACCTATCTTAGCTTAAGGGTTGTACCAAGACAGTGACAGGCAGACCAGGCCAACCTGCCAGAGTTGCTGCCCTGCCCTACCTGCCTCCCGGGCCAAGGCTCCCTGCTTACCTTCGACACGCTACCCAAGGTGGTCGTGTTGACAGCCTGGCTTAGGATACGTCAAGTATATCCCATTACCCTCAGGACGGCCAAGAATCCAGACCGTGGCCCCAGACACTCCTGCTCTGGCCTGGCTGCCCTTGCAGGCCTCTCTCCTGCAAGGCAGCCAATCTGTTGGTGCAGTTCACAGCCTCTCCCACCTTTATCTCTTTGCACAACTGCATCCTCCCCTGGATGCCCACCCCACATTCTCTACTCTGAAAACTCCTCATTAAGATTCCTACTAGATACCTTCTCCTCCAGAAAGCTTGCCCTGCCTATTGCTTCCACAAGGCAGAACATGTGACTCTTCCCACTGTGCTCCTGGGGGACCTTTACTTTAACTCTGGACTCTGCTACAACGTGCTCCTGGGGTATCTTTACTTCGACTCTGGACTCTCCTCCCACGTGCTCCTGGGGTATCTTTACTTCTACTCTGGACCCTCCTCCCATGAGCTCCTGGGGTAT
>JAKSZT010026446.1:12309922-12551819 GCA_026826555.1 Tolypeutes matacus | reverse complement strand
TCGACTCTGGACCCTCCTCCCACGTGCTCCTGGGATATCTTTACTTCTACTCTGGACTCTCCTCCCATGAGCTCCTGGGGTATCTTTACTTCGAGTCTGGACCCTCCTCCCACGTGCTCCTGGGGTATCTTTACTTCTACTCTGGACTCTCCCTCCCATGAGTTCCTGGGGTATCTTTTATTTCTACCTCTGGACTTTCTACCACTCCGTTTTCACTGCTCTACACTGGTCAGCCGTCTTCAATAGAGTATGAGCAACTGGGGCTTACTCTTCTCTGTATTTCCAGGGCCAAGAAAAGTACTTAAAAGATCTTAGGTGCTCAATAAATGAACATTACAAATTGTGTCCTTAAAGATATGCCAAATTTCTATTTTCCATCTTTAATTCCAATTGGACAATAAAGGGAAATACCAAAAAAAGTCATATCTTTCAAATAGATCTACAGGTTTCTACTCCAGTTAATTTTTAAAAATTTTTACCTTTAGGGATTGGATCCTTATTTCATCCTTACTTTATCACAAGGTTTTCATATCCAATTTTAAACTTCTGTTTAAACTATTTTGTTCTAGTGTTTGAGACTAAATGGTGAGGAGCTACCTGCCTGGAAATAATTTATTTTGACCGGTCTATAATGAAAACAAAGAAATAACATTTCACAGTCATAAACCTAAATATCCTGAATCAGTAAAGAATGGTGAGTTAAAGCAAACTCTAAAACCCCCCAAAAAGTATATCAGAAATATTTAACCCAACAATCAGTTACATTTCAGTGCAAAAAAAAAAAATACTGGCATTGTTTCTTGCCTTTTAAATTTAGGAATGTGGATTTTATAAGACATGAACATAAATGAAGAAGTGTACAATGCTTACAAAAGAGTCTTACATCTTGAAAATAGGCAATTAAGTTGTATTTCCTGTAAAACTAGATTTACATTTTTGTAGAATTGGTGTAAACAAAGCTCAACAGGAAAAAAAAAAAAGCTTTCTACGCAACCAAGCAAGCCGTATTTCTTAAGAACAAAGGAATTAGTTACCACACGTCCATTTTCAGCAGTTCCTGCATTTTAATATGCTCTACTTGCAAGAAATTGATCTTGTCAGACAGTACAAATTGATACTGTACAGGAAAACTCTCTATGGGCTTTGACTTCAGAAATAAACTCCGAATAAGGCAGAATGGCAAAGGGGCAAAAGCAGCATTACTCACTCACTGAAGCACAACCACACGGACATTAAAAGCTGCCCTATTTCTGCAGTTTAGCAGTGCTTGGCACACAAATGGTTGCTTCTCAACAGAAGTCTGACAACAAGAAAGACATTAACATTCTCATGATGAAGCTAAATTCTGCAACTCTGATATTAAATAACCGCAGGCCCTATGTTAACATTACATCGTCAGTTCTATAATGATAATACTGCAAATGTGCATTAAAAGAACAGTTATTATTCTGTAGTATTAAGTCTTTTTTTCACATAAAAGCTTTTCATCTATTGGGATCTTCCCCAGATATCACACATGTATAAATGATTTCTTTCTCTTTCTGTCTTTCTGCCTTTCTGTCTCTCTCTCTTCCCTTTTTCTTTCTCTGTTTAAGAGGGAAGCTGGCACACCATTTGGAATACTATCATAACAAAATGCTTTTACCAAAGTTTGATTTTAACAGAAATAGAGGCATCTTAACACTAACCCAAAACTTTGGGAGGTTCATCAACCTCTAGAATATTTTTTTTCTCCAAATGCAGGCTGTTCAAGTGGTGCTTTTCTCCATCTGTTATTGTACCGTGCTTAGAATTATATTGTCATATTTAATGTAAAAGGGCTCAGTCCCCTTTTCATAGTTTAAATTCAACATATTACTAAGACTGGAAGACCAGTATTCTTCTAATTTATGAACCAAACCAGAGCATAAGCTTATACATGTATTTAGACAAAGTTCTCTCCAAAAACTGAGAGACTCTGAAAAATGAACAAACCCAAAGTTTTGACCTGAAAACTGAAAAATCATACTAAAACTCAGAGTGAGAAGAAACCACTTACATGGTAATGTGAACTATCTACTACCCATTCTGGAATTTTCCTCTGTGTGTAAATATTGATGTATATGTGTGTGTATGCGCATGAATGCATTTTGTTTCCAGGAGAGCAAATTCACTATGCTTGTACCTGAAAAGTCTTCCTGTGATGGAGGCCTGCGCTGTGTGCTTACCAAAGCCCAGGATAGTGAGGGCCACATCACAGCATCTCATGATGGAAACCACGGTGGCATATGCACAGTTATCATAATTGTCTGAACAGGAAGAGTGCCAATCAGGTTTATCTCTAAATCCTACACTTCCTTAGGATTCAGATTCCTTATTTTGCATCTTAGGATGTCTTTTATTTTGTCTCTTTCACCACTGACAGTATCTGATTATTTTCCTAAATATGTTCCTCAGATTTTTCAGTACCACAGTTTTATTAGACATAGAATTAATAGGAGAGGTAGTGGTGGTGGTAGGAAAAACATGTCATTTAGCCTGTACTGATGGAGAGGCACCTAAATATTTGAGCACTGCAGATGAAAGGTTTTGTAATGTATCAGTAATTTCCTGCCACACTTATCATTCACATGCCTGGGTGTTTTGCTTTCCACATCTCCACTTTTCTGAATATGCCTGAAAGCTGTGTGTAAATTCAATGACTAAGACAAACTCTAACAACTCTTTGGAAGCCCGTGGCAAAAATGAGTGGAATGCAATGGGTGCTACGGTGCCTAAGGGATTAGGGAGTACCTGGTGAGGTGCAGTCGGTGCTCGGATTCGCCCAGCAGCTCTGTCAGTTTCAGGCACTCCTCTCTGGCTCGGGCTCCCTTCTGCTGCTCCTGTTCCAAATTCTGCTTGCTTTCACTCAGTTCTAATCGCAATTTTTCTATTTCCTTAGGTACAGAGAAGGGGGGAGGAAGCAGCCATATCAAACACATGCACTTGAATTCAAAATTACTTCATTTTTATTTTTGCCATGAATTTTAATGTGATGAAAAATTATTAGAAAATTAAGGATAGCTTCCATTTTATGACAAAGGGAATTAACACATCCAGAAATGCACATTAGTAAGATGTTTTTGGACCATAAGATGAAGTCTAATTTTAAAAATGAAATGATTAAATGAGAGTAGTCAAAATGGATTATCTACACTTTCCTTCTAAGGCTCATTCCCTTTAAAATTACATTTAAAATAATATTAACTTAAAATACCACTACTTTTAAAATTTAACATTTTTGTTTGTGAGATTAGATAAGATACATGCAATAATTTATACCAAGTAATTGTGACTCTTTATTCTCAAATATATATATTTTTGTTTCATTTTTTGAAAACCAAATTAAAGGGTAATAGAAATTATGATTCTTTCAGAAAAATGTGAGATGTAAAAGAAGGCATCATTATAATGCTCAATATAATTTGGAAAGAAATACAACACAAAAACCTTTAAGCATTTAGAGTATATGAGATTTCTGGGCTAAAACAATAATATGTTAAATTTATAATAAAAAAGGCAATAAAACACTCTAAGACTGAAAATATAAGTATGAGCATCAAAAATATGTGAAAATTTATGATAGTCTATTATTTAGGAGCAAATTATCTTCATCTTACTGAAACAATTCAAAGCAAACAATTCCTTATATAGAACATGGTTTTAAATAATTTATACATTAAAGTGGAACTATTATATTTACCCTAAAAACATCTATAAAATTAAGGAAAACTAAGTGAAAGAGACGAACTTTTAAAAAATATTTACACTATTAAAACAAGAAAAACAAGAACAGAGACAGAACAAAGCAGAAACATTTGGAAATTCAGCAGAAAGCAGGAAACAACTTTAATAGACAAAAATGCAATCTTCTTTTGGAAAACAAAAGCCTGCCTAAGTAGAGTGTTTTAAACTTAGTATATAAGTACATTTTCAAATTCCCTTAAACCATTACTCAATATTCTGAACAATTCCAACTTTAGTCCATCAGGCAAGATTAATTAAACAATTTATAGAGATATTTATCTTACATTCATAACAACCATCAAAGCCATGCATTGCTAGCAATGTAATAAAGCATGAAACCTTATTATAAATTATCAATATTTTAAAACTTATGAGTATTTTTTATTTATGAGTATATCACTTTCATTCAAATGAGATTTTCTATATCTTTCAGGAAATTGGAATACTAAATGAAACTGATTTATTTCTTTAAAATATTTTAAATTATACTAACATATTTCTAATCTCATAATTAAACATAAAGAGATAAAAGGACATAAAGTGTTAAGTTTTACTTGTCTAACATTTATGAACTTAACAAAAGTGAAGAAGTAGAGAATTGGAATTTTTATGTTGACTTTAAAATTTCAGAAATTCATTCTTTTTATTTTCTACACAGTGCTATAAGCAAGGCACCATACTAAATACTGTTGCTGGATTCATAGAGTTACCATTCCCTCACAGTTCAGTTATAGAAATGAGACACACATATATATGTCTACCAAAATACAAAGCATATATTTTATACATGTATAATTTTACACCAGATTAGGTATAAATTGACATGGGCAAGACAGGAAAAGTGGTAAGAAGGTTAAGGGCACACAGACTCATGAAATGAGAGATTAACACCACAGTATGAAATATTTTGAATTCTATACTAATAAGGCTATATTTTCTTATAGCTAATGGGGACTAATTAATGGTTTAAACAGCTATACAATATGAGAGAAGCTGAACTTTAAGAAACTGGATCAATGTGATCAAATTAAGGTGGCAGAGACTGGAAGAAGGGAGATTAAAGAAAAGATAGCTGCAATATTCTGGAGCTGATGAGTAGAGAAACTTAAAACAGAAATATAAAGAGAACGTAGTGCTTACATGGAAATAACAGGTAAGGCATTGGGAGAAATCAAGGCTGACTTCAGAGTTTTCAATCAAGAGGATAAAAAATTTACAGAAATAGAAAACAAAATTCCTAATTTTCTTAAAAAGAAAAGATGCAACAGTTTTCATAAGCACTGTGCAACAATATATGAACCTTACGTTGGTAATTAGGTTTTAAGTATAAATCAGTTGCTTCGTTATTCTCATATTTAAAAAATCAGCAAGAGCCTGAATAACAAATGGAACGTCAGTCAAACATAGAGGTCAAGAACATGGGCCTTAGAGCGGACACAAATCAGAACTGCGCCCACAGCCCTGGAACCTCCCAGCTCTGTGGCCACGGACAGGGCGCCCCGCACCTCTGGGACTCAGCTTCCTCCGTCTAGAGGGGCAGTGACCACTGCACCAAGCTCTAAGAGCACTGTGGAGCAGGGTGAGAGGCCGAGCACTTAACCCAGGGCCTGGCGGGCATAGGAAAGGGACAGAAGGCAGCTATTGCCATTGTCATCATCATTATTATTTCTCTCTCTATGTATCTTTCAAGAAAATCGAAGTGATAAGTAGAAAAAAATGACCTGCCTAAGGATATATGGCTATTATTGAGAACAGAAGAGTTCTCAATTTAGTCCAGTAAAAATCCTCCCTACTCTATAAAGCAACAATTTGGTGAAAACTGAATATATCTACTGTAATTTCAAAATGCAAAAAGCATTTTTGAGAGGAAGATGGACAATTACTGCCCCCCTGGGGCATCCGTGCCAGCAAAAGTGCCTTTGGTGGAGATATGCAAAATCAAGCAGCAATCGAAGCAGCTGGAGCTCAGCGCCGACTCCCTGGGTCAGGAAACCTTCCAGGGCACCAGCTTCCACAGCCAGAAACGCCGCGCTCCTGCCGGCAGGACGACGCTCGGCCTCACCCACGCAGGGCAGGCTGCGTCCCCGGCTGTACCGCCCAGGGAAGAAAGGCCAGCCAGCGCCAGGCCAACGCGCGTGCGCGCGGCGAGCTCGGCCCACCTGCGGACACGCGGCCAGCTCTTGGCCAACTGGGCAAAGACCGGTCCAAACAGCTTTACTCGTTATCAAGAGAGTCGCTTCAAGTCATAAGACTTCAAGTCATCAGGACTGGGAATACGGATTGTTGAAAGTGGAGCCTCAGAATAGCACGTGGAACAGGTTGTGAAGGATGGGAGACCCTTAGTCTTTATTTGCACCTTCTAAACTATGGGAAGCCTCTTTCTTAACTCTAGGCATGTGTGACTTTATTTTTATCACTGATTAAATTTTCTTATCAAAGTAATGGACCTAATTTAAATCAATCAGTACTCAATTGCCTAAACAAAGAAGAGCAGTTCCCTCACCAGTCTCCAAGCCTAATCCCTAATGGAAAGCATATCAGCTTTCTGATATTACTCACCATATTTGTAAATAGCATACTTATATGGGCTATTCTCAATTCCGCAATATTAGGCAAGGCCTATTGAATTCTTATGTTTAAAAAGGTAAAAATGTTGGTCTCTTATACCACCCATCCCACATTCCTACTTCATCTCTTCACAGTTACATCACAATTTTGGTTAAATCATGAGTCAGTAATTCATTTACACTGAGACAAGCCTTACCTTACTTAAATTAATTTTCTTATACAGTTTTTTTAATGGAATTAATTGCCTACTCTTTAAAATAGTTCACTTTTCTAGATAACTGACATTTTTCCTAAATATTCAAAGAGATCTAGCAAATATCTATCAATATTTTTCAAATAATCAAATACATAAATTATCAGCTTCTTTTATTATTTTTCACCTGGACACATCCTTCTCGATGCCGCATATCTAGCCTGGCCGATTCTGTCTTGGGTCAAGCCTTCACCACGTTCCCACTGGAGTTCCCAGTTTTCTGGGTCCCAAGTCAGCCTGTTTGGCCAAAGAAATTTTCATGGCTGCAATACAAGCAGCCATCAGAAACACACTCGTGTGGCTTGGCTTTTGTGTTCTGGTGATTGTCCCCAGCCTGGACCACAGAATGAACACCTGTGGGGCACAACCAAACCAACCCAGAGCCCACAGCCCTCACCCTGAAACACAGCCACGCAGTCAAGAGCAGTCTAGGTCAGCCAAAGCGCAGGGGACCGGCACACTCACCAACAGAGCATAAATGCTTGCTATTGAAAGCCACTAGCGTTTGTCCCTACAAAGCGACTGAAAAAACCACGTTAAAGGAATAAGGGCTGTTGCACCTGTGTATCAGCTTAGAATTTTATTTGATCTTCACAACAACTATATGAAACACATAGGGCAGGTATTCCTATTACACACACAAGAAACTGAGGGTCAAAAACGTTAAATGGCTGTCCAAAGAAGTAGACCCAAGCCTGAAACCAGATCTTGTGACTTTGTTGCATCCATCAAACCATACCATTTATTAGGCAGTAGCTTTCAAACTTAGAAAAATATTTTGACCAAGATCCACAGTGAAAAATTTGGTTTACATCATGATCTAAAAACACACGCACTCTCACATACACACATATAAATAAACGTTTCATGAAATGATATTAATTTCTACTATGTGGAATTCACTCTGATATTTCCTATTCCTTCTTATTCTATTCTAATTCTTCTTGTTAAAAAAATCTGGTTTCACTCCACAAAACTGACTTCAGAACTCTGCAATTTGAAAAGCATGGTCTACTTCTGATAATTAAAATATATCTATATATTTTTTTCTGCACCAAATAAGTAGAATCAAATGAAGAGGTACATTAAGAGAAGCTCTACTATGCATTTTTCCTGGTTCCTGGCTAAGAAAAAAACTACATGGAAGAAATGAATGTATGCTAATACCCATGTGAAAAATTATATATCATCTTAATTTTAAAGGATAACTTCACCTAGTAAGAAAAAGGAGTATACAGAAACTTTTATAATCCAATGATAAGTAAGGATTTATCCTTGCTACTAAACATTATGGTTATTTTAAATCATGGAGAGAAAAGAAATATATCAGAGAACAGTAAAAATACTGGAACCCAAAGACCTTGCACAGTGAGAAGGAAGAACTTGGCAGTTTTGAACCTGACAAAACAACGTGAATCTATCACTCAGAAAACCATGGAAGAATTCATAAATATAATTTAGGTGAGAGATGATAATGGAAAATTGAAATATAACAACATATGACTTGGGAGAAATAATAGTTTCTATCAAATTCTGTGTGGGTAATAAGAATATACTCATTGGAAATTTGGTATTGACCAGTTGACACTTACTAACTTGTAGATGTTAAGAATGGTTTTACCTAATCAGTAATAAGTTTTTGTCTAGAGCTACACTAGCTACCAGAGACTACTTAAATTTATTATAATAAAAAGTTAGTTCCCAAGTTGCAGTAAGCATATTTTAAATGCTCAGGTAGGCACATGTGGCTAGCGGCTACCACATTAAGCAGCACAGATATAAAATATTTTCATCACAGAATTTTCTATTGATAGCAATCGTCTACAATATAGCAAAATTATTTCTAATTCACACTCTTCAAATTATAGTCATGGAAAGTCAGCCTATGTGAATAAAAAATATCAGTAAATAAGTCATTCTGGAAATAGCCAAAAATGGTTGTCCTCTTTACTGTGGTAGGTGTCAAAGGTGGCTGAGGCCGTTCTAGAAGCTCTGTTGCGGGCACCATTGTTGAGGGCACATGGCACTCATTTGATGCGTTTTTATTGTGGGCCTAATAGTACTGCTGATACCAGCTATCGTTTTTTAGTGTTTACCATGTGCCAGGCACTGTCAGCTATTGTTGTTGTTTGTCTGATAGTTTGCTTGTTTTTTAAGGTGGTATTAGGGATTAAACCCAGGACCTCATATGTGGGAAGCGGTGCTCAACCACTGAGCTACATCCGCGCCCCAGTGAGAGTCATTTTTTCATTTGTTTTGTTTTTAGTCGGCTGAAGATTGAACCTGGGGCCTTGTACATGGGAAGCAGGCACTCAACCACTTAAGCTACGTCCACTTCCCATATTTGTATTTTTAAAATCTCATTTTATGTTCATGACAACCTTGTAAGAATTTATTAGTATCTTGTCCCTGTTTTACAGATGAGAAAACTGAAGCTTATAGATGTTAAATAAATCACAAAAGATTACACAGTTAAGAAATTGGCAGAGCTGGGATTCAAAACTGGTTTAGTCTGATTTCAAGTCCCACTATAATCTTTCCACTATACCATTCTGTCTTCCTAAACATAAATATACCTTCTAGATATAACTGAAGATAAAAAGGAAATGACCCCGTCTGCTTACTTACACCTGTAGGCCTGCCATTTGGCACGGGTAAAAAAGAAAATTAACACGGAGACGCTGGAAGAAGATAACGCCTCAGAATGGCCCCGATCAAATGTCAGGCCATCAAACATAAAGATCCCATTGGCACAGACCTGGTCCAAGGCTCACTTTGAAGAAGTATTTCTCCATGAGACCGCTGGGGTCGCAACTTGGAGAAGTTCTGAAGTTTGAATTTGCTTAGCCTCTGGTTCGTAGACATCTTTTGCAACACGGTAACTCAACAAGCAAAAGAACCAACATGGGACTTGATCTTTTAGCCTTTCCAATAGAATAGACAACATTTTTGTGAAACTTGGCAGTTTTCCACTAGCTTCTCATGTGGCTATTGGATCAATACTTACTCCAAGGAAATATTTTTAAAATTAATTTCTAGAAAGGTTTTTTCATTGCATAATGTTAAGTTTGAGAGCATCAATTGATTTCTTAAGTTCCGAAGCACTTCCACAGAGGTAGAGCAGCTCTCAGCCAAAACAAGGATTCAAAACAGATGAGACAGGACTATGCAGAAAGAAGCACCTTTCTAAGTATGTATCCAAAGGAAAAAAGAACTTAAGACATCTGACATAAAGCCGATTCTGTTACATTGTGACAATACAGTACTCTTTATGATTAGGTTATACTTACGCTACTGTTCTGTTATGCAGAAGATTTAGGGGCAAAAAATAAGAATCATTGCAGCTCTATGGTCAGCTTACAAAAAATAAGCTCAAGAGATAGCACTACTTTTTTTTTTTGGACTGGTTTAATAAATGCTTTATGCTTTCCTGAAATGGAGAAAGTGCTTATTTTGTACTATTTTTAATGTCAATTTCTGCTCATCATAGACAACATGCCGGGCCATTCATAAAGTCTCCATTTTTTTTCTTTAAAATATTGAGATGCCTTTTGCCCCTAATGCTTTCATAATCCTTCAGTGTTTTAAAAAGGGTAAAATATTAACAAAACTCGCACTGTAGGCTGACATGCTCTCATTGTAAACACCATGGATTAAGATCTTGACTTTTTAAAGATGTTAGAAGTACAGCATTGTTGGCAATATGAAGGAATATTAAGATAACTCCAGATGAGGTAAAATCTGAAATAAGATGCAATTGTTAGGGAAAAAAAAGAGGTGATAAATTTTCAAATGATGTATGGCAAATGATGCGTGGCAAAGTAGTGGTTAAAGTATTGTGACTGAAATGGACAAAGACGACCTAAAATTGTGGGTAAAAGTGGTAATGAAATTAAAGAAGATAACGTAGAGATAAATGAGAGATTTTTAATTTTAACGAAAGAGTCAAATATACAAATCTGCTCATTGTCCACCTCACTACTTTATCATCTATCAATGGTTTGGAGTTTTAAGATTGTCTGAGACTAAATTTTGTATTGGTTCAATATCATAAAGCAAATCAAGAGTTACACTATTGGGAGCGGATGTAGCTCAAAAGTGGCTGAGTGCCTGCTTCCCACATGGGAGACACAGGTTTGGTCCCTGGTATCTCCCAGAAAAACAAAAAGAAACAACAAGCAAACAAACGAAAAAACAACTCATGGGCTCCCCAGCCGATGTGGCTCAGTGGTTGAGTGCAGGCTTCCCATATATGTCCCAGGTTCAGTCTCTGGTTCCTGGTACCTCAAAAGAAAAAGATGTGTTGAGAATCTATTTGCCAAGTGCATTGCAAGATGCTGAGGACACAGAAATAAATAAGGCTCCCGATCTCAAGGAGCTCATGGCTGCATTATTAAAAGACAGCCATCGGCCACAATGTTAAGAAAGAACCTGCCACTTCACAACGACACCCACTGCCTGCCCAGGGTGTGGCCTTCATCTTCCACTTTGTTCCATCTCTGCTCCAGAGTTCCATCCCTATTGGCCCTAAATAGATACAAGCTCACATTTCCCTCCTTATGTGGTACATTTTACCCTTGTCTTCACTCATCACAGTCACAGTGTCAGATGGTTCATCGTTACTGCGACAAGGTTACATAGCAGAGTTGCAACATTTCACACAAGAGAGAAACTGCAGAAGTTTGGGTGACTTTGCTCACCATTCAACTCAGTGAGTGAGTGCCTTGAAATGAACATGGAGAATGAGACATGAACCTACTGAGCCCTTGAGCAGTCACAGGACACGTGCTCCTCGTGGTAGGAGCACCTCACCATATACTAAGTATAATTTCAGCTAAGAAACAGGTATTTTTTTTCATACAAAAGGGCCCCTAACCATAAGCCAGTTATGTTTATCTGGTCCCTGTCTTAATAAACAGCAACTTGACCCAACAATAGAAGTACAATGTTAGGAGTTGAAATTTTTGAGAAAGGTCATGACTATCTCCAATATGGCAAGAATATAAGGCCTCAACCATTTATAAAATCAACATATACAAATTTGTGAATAACATGTAAATTTTGAGTGATTTGTGAAATTTTCAAGAGTAGTTTTTACCATATGGAATATTCACCTTTCAAGCTGAATTTAGAACATAATCCCTTCCTGAAGAGTCACTCCACTATAATGGAATATATTGAGTTTATTTTGTAGCAGAATTTATTTCAAAAGTTTCACAAGTAATTTTAGTTTCTATATTTATAACATTTTAAAGGTTGAAAGGGTCAGGTATATATTATCACATTTAATGGAAGGAATTATTGCTCATTAGCAATTTTGAAGGACTTGGGATTTGTTCCCACAAATGTCAAGGATCTACTGAAACGTCCAAGATTTAAAAACAACTTTCCAACACCCTAACCTCCCCCCCTTCACCTACCCTCCACCTGACTAGCAGAGGGTCTGCTTTTATGTATCTTTAGATACAAACTTCCTAGGAATGGTTGCCCAATCACTTCCAAATGCAACTAAGTGAACTCTCAAATGAGAGTCTACATTTTGTTCACAGCTACATCATAAAATCTATGTTAATAGAGCTAATAAACTCAAACATTTTGCATCTTTGGTAGTCACAATTTCTACCAAGCTCGTAATCCTATGGCATGTATTCTACCACATAAAATGCTATAATGGAATTGAATATGACAATCTTATAATGTCATCTGTGGAGAGAATATAACTAAAAGGACTAATGCTGGTCTATAATCTTGTGCTCAGTGTGCATATAAATGGGGTCCCTTAATATGCTATAACCACCACATGTTAAAAATTTTGAAAATAGCATAGCTGCCCCAAAGGTAACTATTTATTTTCTAGAAGGACATTTGTATTAGCAATGTGCTTGACATTCCAACTTAATAAAAGGAAACTATTTTCCATTTAAAAAGTTAATAATTAGAATTTTAAAAGTTTCAAAAATTTAATATAAAATTGACTATATGTCTAAATCTATATTATACTTTATATTGTATATGCATGCATACACTAAATATATGTAATATATTCAAATTTATTTCCAATGCTACTCAACAAAACAGCTCTGAGGACATTGGTAAAAAAAAAAAAGTGAAGAAGAAAATGGGACTCCTTCCATTCTTTCCTGAGAAGAAAGTGAGACTCCTTCCATTCTTTTTTTTTTATTATTTTATTTTTATTTTTTATATCTATTTTTTTATTTTTAAACTATTTATTGAAGTATGTCATTCATACATGAGCATACATAAACTATAAGTGTTCAGTAAACATCGTGATCTTACAAAACAAACATGTATAACATCATACAGGGGTCTCACACATCACCCCCCCCACAAACACCCTGCATTGTTGTGAGACAATTGTTAACAAATCATGAAAGAGCATCATCAAAGTATTACTACTAAAGTAAAGTATACTTTACTTTAAAGTATACTTTAAAGTATAGGGGATCTTCCTCCCCTATATATTAAGGATCTTTTTATTTATTTATTTACTTTTACCCTCTCCCCCCCCCCCCCGTTTTTGCTGTTTCTGTGTCCATACGCTGGGCAACTCTCTGTGTCCATTTCCTGCCCTCTCTTCTCATCCTTCTCTTCCCGTCTTCACTGGGATTCGATTCTCGGAATCTCCGATGTGGGAGAGAGGCATCCTACCGCCTGCACCATCTTAGTTCCTGGTTTTTCGGCGTGTCTCATCTTGGCCCTCCCTTGTGTCACTCTCCTGTCACGTCATCATCTTACTGCGTGGCTTGCAGGGCCTGGAGGCTCACCCGTGCACTGGGCCATGACGGCTCACCCGTGCACAGGGCCATGACGGCTTACCCGTGCACTGGGCCATGACGGCTCACCTGTGCACTGGGCCATGATGGCTCACCCGTGCACAGGGCCTGGAGGCTCACCTGCTCGCAGGGCCTGGGGGCTCACCCACACATGGGGCCTGGTGGCCCATGCACCTTCTATATTTTTCTTTTTTTAAATTTTTACTGGAAGATCCCAGGGGTTGAACCCAGGTCCCTCCATATGGGGGACGGACGCCCAACCACCTGAGCCACATCCACCCCTGCTATATCTCTTAAGGTTGACCAAAGATACCCAGAGTTACAGTCTTTTCCCATACAGGATGGTCATATAATAAATCAAGCTTCGTTTATCACCAGCATTCTAAAAACCAGACCTAGGGAGATGAACTAGGTCTGGGGACACATGCACGGTTTCTAACACAGCGAATGTTTAGCTTACCCTGATTATCATAAAATCAGGACAGCGAGAATATTCGCATCCTTCCATTCTTTCTATGGTTCTCTGGTGGAGGCAAGGGGGGTTTTCTGAGGTAAGAGTCACCAGTGCTGAGGAGTCTTTGACCTGTATTTGCTGACAAATTAGCCTATATTCTTTTATTTTATTAGCATATTAGTAGTGTGTTCTTTTCTTTAATTATAAAAGTTGTGAGTTTACAAAACAATCCTGCATACCATACAAGACCATATTCTTTTTAATGGCAACTTGAAATTTTGCTTCATTTAAAAAAAAAAAAAAAAAAATGAAAAACCTAACTCTGACCCAATACTTTTGAAGGCATTTCAAAAGTATTTTCCTTGCTACAATAATTGTGTTGAAAAGACAAATAAACTTGGAATTGTTTCTCTCAAAATCAACTATTGTAAGAAGCAGGAAAATCTCTTTTCTAGTGGACAACTCTGTATCAAAAGGACAGTCTTTTCAAAGGCCAAGAAATTATTTCATGTGCTTTTCTCTCTTATTAAAGAGGAACAATCTAATAAGTAGAAAAACTGGGAGACAAAATAATTACAAAGGAAAAAAAGTCTATAAATATTTACCCCAAATTCAGGGAAACATACCACTGTACAATAAAGGGAATGCTCATTGCAGTGGTTGATGTTTATCACCATTTGAAAATTATTTTACTACCAATTGAGTAAATGGTCCAAAGCAAAAATATGTTTTTAATAAAAATATTTCAACTTGGGAAAGCAATATGTTAGTTTCTTCCCTTAAACAACTCCTTGCCTAGTCCTCAAGTCGATACAATAAATATTTTTCGTTACCTACTGTTTGCCAACATGTACACACACTCACCTTAATAGCCAGTCCTTCCCATTCCTCTCCTACTAAAGTCACTCTTTCACAGCTATTAAAATATAAACTTTTTCCCTATCATTTGATTAAAAAGCAAACCCAATGATACATCTAATTTTTCATGTCATTTCCCCCTCAAATTTACAATCATCTGGTCTACAGTAAATAAGAGAAAATAAAAACTGGACACTAACATCATAAATTTATAGCAGAAATTGTCTTACAGACATTAATATTGCAGCTCCAGGATCCCTGCTAAATGATATCTAACCATCATTTTATTACTTGTATTACTATATTTTTGGATAATCTTGTTCATTTTATCTTTGTATGTTAAAGCTATTCATATTTTCTAATAGAATCATTCAATTCTGAAAACCGACTGCAATGCTGCATCACATGAGCTTTGGTCACATTGCCCAATACTAGTTACAGTGCTGCTGCTGCCAAGTCCGAGGACGGAAGGTTCCCACGTGTACTAACATGGCACAAGTCTCAGGAAGATGACTTTAATAAACAAGAGAAGGAAAGGAACTTTTACAGTGAGGTGAAGATGCTTTCATTATCTGTAAAAAATAAAATGAAAGTAAACGAGCCGAAAATACTACTGTTCCAAAAGTTATATCTGGTTTTGCCACAGGAAAACTTAATAAGCAAATTTAATCACGTGAAATGTATCTATTTCAGGTTTAGAAAATATCTTTTTCATTATTAAATATATTTATAATGCTTTCAGGTTCTCATTATGAGATTAAAAATACTTAAAAGATAATGAGAATACTATTCATTATCTTAAATTAAACAAAGAGTTGTGATTTCAAAAAGTGTGGTCAAAATTACTACTATTATCTTCAAGGAATAGCAGTATAAAGGTCATTGCAATATGAAATTTCAACAATTCTCTATAGTTTTCCATTTATGCTTCAAATACAATATTATTTCAAATAAACTTATAGGAATAACAATAGTATATTCACATATGTTTTTCAAAACCAACTTTTTTGGATTAGATAAATTGTGAAACTACAAACTCACAATTTCCAAAGAAAGCTAGATAAATATTATTTTTGTTACTATTCGAACAGTAAACATAATTCAGTTATTACATCATCAATGAAAATTGTGTAAAAAAAACGAGGCCCATTTATTCTTAACTAGAAAAACAGGCAATTACAGAAAAATTATCTTTTCTTTTAGGTAATGCACAAATTTTCATTACTTTTTCAACTAGAACAAATTATAACTCTTAAACTCAAAGTTACTTGAATAGGAGTTGCCTGAAAAATATCAGTTAAGTATTCTGATACCTAAAGAGAAAAACACAAGGAATGTCGAGTTATTTTACATCTAACTTTCAAGACTTCAGTGTACATTTTTAAATTTAGAAAATAAAATTCCTCTTACTTAAATTTTGTGCTGGTCATATTTCTGCTAAAGTATACTGCCACCAAAACGGTTCTAAATCATTTTAGAGTTCACTCCCATGTTTACATCAAGATTCTGTTTGTTTCTGTACTAAAAACATGAGCATTTTAAAAAACGACACACATATGGTTAAGGAAAGGAGACCCCTTATTCACCCTCTTCATCTATCCATTCATTTTATAGATGAGAGTAAACGATTCACTGAAGCGCACACAACCAGACTAGAACCCAGGCTTTTCCCAGGCATCCGTTTCCCTTCAAATGTGGAATAATGCCAAACCACAATGTGAGCTCAGTAACAAGCATAAACAAGCTTCTATTAGTAATAATTATAATTTTTAAAAGAAAACACATCATCTGTTTCTCCTCTGACAACTGTTTTTCAACAAGAAGTTTACTCCATTTCTTTTTCGTCTATGTATTCCCTTATTAGTCAAATTCTATCTGTCATTCTCTGACAATCAGAACACATCTAAGTCTCGTTTTTTTTAAAAAAACTAGTTCCCTAAAACTATATATATTATTTTTTAATTTAGAGGAAAAATACATTTCTTTGATTTGGTTTTTGACAGTATTACTGTTTAGTACAGATGCTGGGGCAAAATAAAATATTTACTTCCCTATATTTCTCTTTTCTCAAGCCAATAAAATCTCAAACATTTGTTCCCATTCAAGATCTTCCAATCTTTCACTTCAAACAGAATAATTTTAATTTGTAGGTAATATTTCAAGTTTTTGCTCACCCAAAGTCCCAATGACTGAGAAAGGAAACCCCCTTCTTTGCAGTCTGGAGCAAGCACTTAATAGTAAGGATGGAAAACAGCTCCTCTTCTTTCCTGAACACACCACACCCACAGGACCTCTCTGAGGACCCCCTCCGGGTAGGTGAACTACTCAGTTTCTCTGTTACTCCTTCTATACCTAATTAAAAGAATCAACCCAATGCTCAGGCTCTAAACCCTAAAAGAGTAGGAGAGGTAAAAAGTATTCCTAAAAGCATACTAGAGCATTCAAACGGACTGGATCTCATCTGAACACCTAAGCTCAGATTCAAAATCCTCTGACCACCTACACAGCATGTGTGTGTTCACCTTACCTCTCAGCCATTACTCTGTAAAGCCGCTCATAGCTGACACACAGCAGATCCCCTTCCACTAGCATACTAGACAATTTAACCTTATTTGATTGGAAGGTTTTTACTAACATTAATGAGATGTTCTTATGTGACGAGAAAACAGCAAGTTTTAACAACAAAACTAGGTTTATTTTTAGGGACTTAACTGAAAAAAAATCCTTCTGTACTGCGACATGGCATACATGATCTCACCTTATGGGGAGCTTTTTAGAAAATTCCACTTTAGCTGTGAGCCATATAAATGTTTCTGCAAAATTCTATTTGAGGAAATTAAAAATTCATCTTACTTCATTTTAATTAAAAAATAACCTATATTTTCTAACTCATTTTGGCAAATAGCTTCCAATGCAAAGTAAACAATTTGGTTAATAAATATTTCAGGTGTAGTTCTTTTAAATTAACAGCCTCCACATACAAAGGAGTAAATTCATCTCTTTCAATCAAAACAATCCTCTGTACGTATATAGCTTTTCATAGTTTAGAGAACACTCCGATACACGTTACTGAATTTATATGATGTGACAATTAGGAAACTAACATAATTCCTGCTTTCACTCATTTTCATAAAGAAAAAAGTAGGAAAGGCATAGAACAGATATACACAGGGTAATGACTAGGAAAGAACCCTATTAAATATGGAGTGAGAAGAAGAAAGGAGGCCATTAGGATGAAGAGAAAAAAATCTCAAAAAAATGTTTTTACTGACATCTTCCTCAACTCTCCAATTTAGTCCATTTACCCAGATTACTTAGATGACACACTGGAATTTTAGGCAGGCCCACTTGAATTTCCCTCTTCCACTGGGAGTTTAACAACATAGGTTTAAATCTTGCCAACTACAAATGTGCTCCATATTTACAAAAGCACTTTGAATTCCTTAGCCATTCATTTATAATTGCTCTGTTATCTGTCATCACTGTAAACTTGTCACACAGCTCAATAGTACCTAAACATACTATTTATACATAGTAGGTACAAAAATTAATGTTTTGTGATTTGACTAGAATTATTTTGAAGAAGGCAAATGGTCTGGTTCTTAAACAGAAAAACAAACATATCAGTTTAAACAATTCATATGGAAGACAGAACAGAAAACATCAAGCTGTACGGAGGTCTTCAGCTACAGCCCACTGGGCTCTCCCCTGCTATTGGTGCTACACTGTTTAAACTACTGACTTTAATGAAAACCAGTGGTGTGCTAATTAAATTTTCCTTCGACACAAATCTGAGAGCAATAATTTATTATGGTGAGATGTCAAGAACAGGATCGCAAAGGGTTCAGACAAGCTGAGACGATACGTCCGAACTAAAATGATCAAGTTTCAGAGAAACAAATGCCAATGTTCAAGTGGAGGGCAGTAGATAAATGCCATCAGGAATTATAACAGAATTTAAGTCCAGTAAGAGTTCACAATATGGCAGTTTGAAAAACATATAAGTTAAAAGATAATTAGCTCTGGAGTGACATCATCAACATGGTGACATAAGATAACCCCTGGAAAAGTCTCCCCCCAGAATCAACTAATAAAAAGACAAATCCTACTTGCTAAGAACTCTGGAGGATATCAGAGGATGATGGAGACTGGAAAAGACACCACAAACACTGGATCAAAGACAAAGAAAACTAATCTCTAATATCAGGTAGGAAATTTCCATCCTGGACCCACCAGTCCATAACCCTCCCCATCACCTGGTCCCACGCAGCTTGGGAGCTGCACAGAGGCAGTACAGCCAGGCCCCTCCAGCTGCAAGTGCAGATGACAGAGCCAGGCACAGCAGCAAGGCAGAACCCCATGCATGTCCAGGCACAGAGACACGAGGCCACAGAAACCCAAGGCAGAACAGGAGCTACAAAGTTGTGCTGTATACAAAAGGGCCCCCAGGGAAAAAAAGAAAGAGAAAGAGAGAGAGAGAGGGAGGGAGAGGGAGAGAGACTGGCTGACCACAGCAGAACTGTTGTCAAGAGGTGCGTGCATTTAACCCAGGTTCTCTTGACTGGACCACTGTATTAGTGAGCCAAAGGGGTGCCGATGCAAAGTACGAGGAATCTGTTGGCTTTTATAAAGAGTATTTATTTGGGTTAGAAGCTTATAGTCACAAGGCCATAAAGAATAAGTTATTTCCCTCACCAAAGTCTGTTGCCACGTGTTGGAGCAAGATGGCTGCCTATGTTTCCAAGGGTTCAGGCTTCCTCTTCCTCTTAAGGTTCCGTGGTCTCAGCTTCTTCCAGTATCAGCCGTAGGCTGGGATAAGTCTCACCTCTCCAGGGGCTCATCTCTCTCTGGGCTCAGCTGCTCTCTTCTCTCCACAAGGCCAGCTGTACACTGTCAGGCAAATAGTTCGTCTCTCTTCCTGGGGCCTCTGCCATGTCTAATGGAGACGTCTCTCTTTCCTCACGTATCTGCTTCTCTGTGTGCTTACTTCCCGGGGCTCCAGCATTAAAACTCCAACTAACTCCTCTGCCTTGTTGCTTTCTTTGTGAGTACCTGCCCACCAATGTGGCGGGGACTCAACATCATACTGACATGGCCCAATCAAAGCCTTAAGCATAATTTAATCAAGTAAGAGTGAAACCTCTGAATCCAATACAATCTAAAGTACCCAGAGGAAGAGACCAATTTACAAACATAATCCAATATCTATTTTTGGAATTCATAAATAATACCAAACTGTTACAACCACCTAAATGCAAAATAATTTATCTGGTTTGACCCACCATTTTCTGTTGACTCCATCTGGCTCCCTGGGGTAGGAGACCCTAACAGGGAAGAAACTGGAGGCAGAAAACACTCACAAAAGGGAGTGGGGGTTTAATGTGAACTTCTTTAAGACAGGACAGGTCCCAGAACTGAAAAGTGTCAGAAAAAGGGGGCACAAGGTGAAGGAAAGAATTTAAACAAATCACAGTTGCTGGAGAGAAAATTCTGCATAAAAACAAACAGAACAGATAAAGATTTCAGGAGAAGAAAGAGGAAATGAAGCTTTATCCCGGAGGTGAAAGAACTGCACAAAAAGTACAATCTTAAATATTGTACTACATCTCCAAGGCAAGAATCTGATGGAGAAAAGCTGAGAAAACCTGAAGAATTAAACATGGGCTATTCTAAAAGTCTAGAATAAGTTGGACCAAGTGTCAAAGAAGAGCCTTAATACAAAGCCAATTAACAATAAAACCTTAGACAAGAGGGAGAAACTGACCTTCAGAGATAATTCATCAAGATAATGAGAAGTACAGATATCGGCAAAAAATTATAGGGCATACTAAGAAAAAGGAAGATATGGCTCAGTCAAGAGAACAAATTAAAACTTCAGAGAAGACATAAAATTTGTAATAAACAATCAAAGCGGTTGAACAGATCTCCTAAATCATTTCAAGGAGATAAGGAAAATATGGACAGAGAGCTAAAGGATATGAAGAAGACAATGTATAGGCATAAAGAAGAATTTTGAAATTATAAAAAGAAACAAAA
Source organism: Tolypeutes matacus (assembly GCA_026826555.1). NCBI lineage: Eukaryota > Metazoa > Chordata > Mammalia > Cingulata > Chlamyphoridae > Tolypeutes > Tolypeutes matacus. The sequence goes on along the minus strand of JAKSZT010026446.1, from coordinate 12,531,091 downwards.
CAGAAACTATGGGGATGACAGGCATAATAATAGAAATTAAAAACACATTAGACTACATCCACTGATAGATCTTGAGCAAATTGTTGTTCTTCTGGTTTGCACTAGGATGTGAAAGAAAAAAACTCCCTGCACTTTCTATCTTTGTAGCGGCCCAGAATGAATAAGGGAATACATATACAGTGTAGAAAATGTTGAGTACTTTCATATTAGAAAAAGGTGTTAATACAAGCCTTCCTTGTTTTTACAGTAACAAATTTGGCAATTGCTTTGGATCTATCACCCATCATCATAACTGGCTGCTGCTTTTCATCCACACCACACCAGTACTTAGACAGATGGACTGATGCCATCTTGAACTCATCATTTATTTTGATCTTGATTTATTTGGAGCAGAGCTATTGTTTTTAAGAAAAATGTTTCAAGTAGGTTGTCTTAAAATAAAAATGCATTTAAACTAACCCACACACACACTACAAGCATAAAGGAGTAGATTTGAAAAGGCAGAAGAAAGAATCAGTGAAGTAGAGGACACCACATCGAGAAAAGAATAGAAAAAATTGAGCAGTGTCCCTTACTAAAGGGATTTCTGCAAGTTGAAAGAAAAAGACAGGAGAGAGTGGCTTGGAGTAGTGTGAAGAAATGAAGGTCCTCTGTAAGGGTAACTAAAAGGGTAAATGAAAAACCCAATAGTACTGTATCAATATACACTCTTTAATTCCTGTAAGAGTCAGAATACAATTGAATAAGAAAAAGGCATAGTTCCTGATAATGGATATGCAAAATATAAAGTGGCAAAGTGGAACAAAAACAACATAAAGAGGGTAAATAGAGGGATATATGGGAGCAGAGAATGTATATGGAATTGAAGTTTGGTTAGTATCTTTTTTTTTTTATTTTAAACAATCTATTAAAGTATATCATTCATACATGAACATACATAAATATTAAGTATATACTAAAAATTGTAAATTTACAAAACATGCATAAAATCATACAGGGCTCCCATACATCACTCCACCACAAATACCTTGCATTGTGTGAAACATTTGTAATAAATTATGAAAGACCATTATCAAAGTATCACTACTAATTACAGTCTGTATCTTATATTTGGTTGTATTTTCTGCCTATAGAATAGCCCATGTTTAATTGTTCATGTTTCTCAGCTTTTCTTCATAAAATAACCTGCCCTATTATTTTTGTTCATAAACCATATAACTTATCTGACATGTACAATCAATGGCATTTAGTATAATCATTGACTTGTGCATTTATCACTTCAATCAATATTAGAGCATTTTCATTACTCAAAAAAAAACCCACAAAAAAAACAAAAACAAAACCACTACTATACCCATATGCTAGCACACTAATTACAAATGCTATGATGTGTTTTCACCATTTCTATTCATTTACAAACATTTACAAACAGCTTTTTACCAATTCATGAGTTTTCCATTCTCTAACCACGTTCTATTCTCTGGTGACTTTTATTCTGGCTATTAACTCCATGAGTTTGCTCATTATACTTAGCTCATAATAGCAAAATCATACAGTATTTGTCCTTTTGTGTCTGTCTTGCTTCACTCAACATAATGTCCTCTAGGCTCATCCATGTTGTCATATGCATCACGACTTCATTTCTTCTTATAGCTGAATATTATTACGTTGTGTGTATATACCACAGTTTGTTTATCCATTCATCAGTCGATGGGCACCTGGGTTGTTTCCATCTCTTGGCTATCATGAATAATGCTGCTATGAACATCGATGTGCAGATGTCTGTTCATGTCACTGCTCTCAGTTCTGCTGGGTATATACCTAGTAGTGATATTGTTGGGTCACATGGTAGATATCTATCTAACTTCCTTAGGAACCACGAAACAGACTTCCACAGCAGCTGTACCATTCTACATTCCCACCAACAGTGAATAGGTATTCTTCCTAACTCTCCACATCCTCTCCAACACTTGTAGTTTTCTGTTTTGTTAATAGTGGCCATTCTAGTGGGCGTGAAATGACATCTTATTGTTGCTTTGATTTGCATTTCTCTAACAGCCAGTGATGTTGAACATTTTTTCATGTTTTTTTTCTTTGCCATTTCTATTTCTTTTTTAGATAAATGTCTATTCAGGCCTTTTGCCCATTTTTAAATCGGATCATTTGTCTTTTTATTGTTGAGTTGTAGAATCTCTTTATATGTCATGGATATTACACCCTTGTCAGAAATGTGATTTCCAAATAATTTCTCCCATTGAGTAGGCTGTCTTTTCACCCTTTTAACTTTAAAGTCCTTTGAGGTGTGAAAGTGTTTAATTTTGAGGAGGTCCCATTTATCTATTTTTACTTTTGTGGCTCATGATTTGGGTGTAAGAGAACCACACCTACTACAAGGTCTTGTAGATGTTTCCCTATGTTATCTTCTAGGAGTTACATGGTCCTGGCTTTTATGTTTAAGTCTTTGATCCATTTTGAGTTGATTTTTGTAGAGGGAGTGAGATTGGGTACCTCTTTCATTCTTTTGGTTATCATTATTCAGTTCTCCCAGCACCATTTGTTGAAGTGACTCTTCTGTCTCAGAAAAGTGGACTTGGCAGGCTTATCAAAAATCAGTTGACCATAGAGGTAAGGGTCTATTTCTGAACTCTCAATTCTATTCCATTGATCAATGTCTATATCTTTATGCCAATACCATGTTTTTTCAACTACTATAACTTTATAATATATCTGAAGGTCAAGAAACATAAGTCCTCCAACTTCATTCTTCTTTTTTAAGATGTTTTTGGCTATTTGGGACCCAGTTCCCTTCCAAATAAATTTGGTAATTGACTTTTCTATTTCTGCAAAGTAGGCTGTTGGAATTTTGATTAGGATTGCATTGAATCTATAAACCAGTTTGGATAGAATTGACATCTTCACAATGTTTAGTCTTCCAATCTATGGACACAGAATATTCTTGTATTTGTTTAGGTCTTTTTTGATTTCTTTTAGCAGTGTTTCGTAGTTGTCTGAATATAGACCCTTTACATTTCTGTTAAATTGATTCCTAGATATTTGAGTCTTTTTGTTGCTATTGTAAATGGAATTTTTTTCCTGATTTCCTCCTCAGCTTGCTCATTACTAATGCATAGAAACACTACTGATTTTTGTGTGTTGATCTTGTATACTGCCACTTTGCTGAACTTATTATCTCTAATAGCTTTGTTGTAGATATTTCAGGATTTTCTAAATATAGGATCATGTCATCTGTAAATAGTGAGAGTTTTACTTCATCTTTTCCATGGTTGGTATCTTTTAAAATAGGTTATAGATGTAGGTGGTATAATATAAATCTCAGGGTAATAACAAAGTATTAAAAAATACAGAAACAGGGACTGGATGTGGCTCAAGCGATTAAGCACCTGCTTTCCACATGGGAGGTCCTGGGTTTGGTCCCTGGTACTTCCTAAAATACAAATAAACAACAAGCAAAACAGATTTAAAAAACCAACTCAGAGTAGCCGATATGGCTCAGTGTTTGAGCCTCGGCTTTCCATATACAAGGTCCCAGGCTTGCTCCCCGGCCCCTATACAAAAAACAGAAATGAGGAAGGGATCAGTCAGATACACCACAAAAGATTAACTACACAGAAAAGGAGGTTGCAAAAAAGGAAAAGAGAAAGAGAAAAAAGATATGACATATAAAAACCAAAAAACAAAATGGCTGAAGTGCTGCCTATACAGTAATAACACTGTAGGTGGGATAGCTACACTAATATCAGAAAAAAGACTTTAAGTCAAAAGCTGTTATAAGAGATGAAGAAAAATGTTCTATCTTAATAAAAGGAATAACCCATCAAGAAGAAACAACTATCATAAATATTTCTGCGTCTAACCACTGTGCCTCAGAATACATGAGGCAAACACTGAGAAATAGACACCTCTACAATAATCGTTGAAGACTTCAAATATACCACTCGTATCAATAGATTGAACATCTAGACAGAAGAGCAAGAAGGAAACAAAGCACTTGAATAATATGATAAATGAATTAGACTTAACAGACATATACAGAACATTGTACCCCTAAACATCAGGACATATATTCTTCTCAAGTGCACATGGATTATTTTCCAGGATCGACCACATGTTGGGTCGCAAAACAAGTCTGAATAAGTTTGAAAAGACTGAAATTATACAAAGCATCTATCTGATCATAATGGAATGAAACAGGAAATCAGTGAAGGTGGAGGACTGGAAAATCCTCAAATACATGTAACTTAAATAACATACTGTTAAACAATCAGTGGGTCAAAAAAGAAATTGCAAGTGAATTCAGTAAATATCTTGAGATGAATGAAAATGAGACCACAACAATCAAAACTTATGGGAGGGGAATCAGATGTGGCTCAACCAGCTGGTCACCTGCCTACCACATGGGAGTTCCTGGATTCAGGTCCCGGTGCCTCCTAAAGAAGATAAGTAGTTGCTGCACCCGCTGCAATGAGCTAGATGTCTAAATGAGCAGATGCCACAAGCCAGGAGACGCTACAGCCCGCGGGGAGCAGATGCAGCTCAGGCTGTTGGGCACTCGCCTCTCATGTGGGAGGCCCTGGGTTTGGTTCCCGGTGCCTCCTGGAGAAAGTGAGCAATGAGCAGACAGATGAAAAAAACATCTGGGGAAGAGGGGATAAATTTTTAAAATATAGTAAATAAATCTTAAAAAAAAAAAAAAAACTTATGGGATGCAGCGAAGGCAGTCCTGAGAGGGAAATGTATGGTCCCAAATGCTTATGCTAAAAAAGAGGAAAAGGCTAAAGTCAAAGACCATACTGCACTCTTGGAGGAACTAGAAAAAGAGCAGCAAACTAATCACAGAGTAGACAGAAGGAAAGAAATAGCAAAGATTAGAGCAGAAATAAATGAAATTGATAATAATAAAACAATAGAGAGAATTAACAAAACCATAAGTTCATTCTTTCAAAGGATCAATAAAATGGAACCCTTAGCTACACTGATAGATAAAAGATATAAGATGCAAACAAATAAAATCAGAAATGAGGGGATGTGTATTACTACTGATCTCACAGAAATAAAAAGAATCACATGAGGATACTAAGAACAACTGTACGCCAACAAATCAGACAACTTAGATGAAATGGACAGACTCCCAGAAACACACAAACAACCTACAATGACTCTAGAAGAAACAGAAGATCTCAACAGACTAATTACAGGTAAAGAGATTGAATCAGTCATCAAAAACCTCCCAACAACTGTATAAGATAGCAAAACCTCACATAAAACACAAATATGGGTGATATTACATATATAAGACTGTTCTTAAAAAATATAAATACAAATATTCTAGAGAGAAGGAAAAAGAATAGCAGTTACGTACACCAGGCGAGGCACAGAGAGATTGAGAGGTGATGAGTTTTGTTTGTTTTTTTGTTTATTGTTATTATTGGAATAATGAAAATGCTCTGGGAGTGACTGGGGTGATGAATGCACAAACATGTGATTACACTGAATACCACTGATTGTACTCTTTGGATGGATTTATGCTTTATTAATATGTATCAATAAAATTGGGGGAAAAAAAACAGCCACCCAAAAAAGAAAAGCCCAGGATCAGACAGCTTCACAGGTGAATTCTACAAATCATTCCAAGAAGAATTAATACCAATTGTGTTCAAATTCTTCCAAAAAATTGAAGACGAGGGAACACTACCTAACTCATTCTATGATGCCAGCATCACTCTAAAACCAAAACCAGATAAAGATCCTACAAGAAAAGAAAATTAGAGACCAATTTCTCTAATGAATATGGATGCAAATATCCCCAATGTTATCTTGCAAATTGAATCCAGCAGCACAGTAAAAGAATTATACACCATGATCAAGTGGGTTTTATCCCAGGTATATAAAAGTGTTTCAACATAAGAAAATCAATTAATGTAATATATAAAAAATTTTTTAAATGAAGGGAAAAAACCACATGATCAACTCCACTGATGCAGAAAAGGCATTTGACAATATCTGCATTCTTTCTTGATAAAAAACTTTTAGAAAAATAGGAATAAAAGGAAACTTCCTTAATGTGAGAAAGGGTAAATATGAAAAACCCACAGTTAACATCATACTTAATGGGAAAAAGTTGAAGGCTTTCCCTCTAAGATCAGGAACAAGACAAGGATGCCCACTGTCACCTCTGTTACTCAACATTGTACTGAAAGTTCTAGTCAGAGCAGTTAGACAAGAAAAAGAAATACAAGGCATCCAAACTGGAAAAGAAGAAGTAAAATTTTGACTATTTGTAGATGACATAATCCCATATATAGAAAATCCTGAAAGGTCTACAACAGAGCTATTAGAGCTAATAAACACATTTAGCAAAGTTATGGTTAAACGATCAACATGAAAAAATCAGTAGTGTTTTTATACACTAGTAATGAGCAATCTTAGGAGGAAATCAAGGGGGAAAAATGCCATTTATAATAGCAACCAAAAGAATAAAAAACCTAGGAATAAATTTAATCAAGGATGTAAAGTACCTGTACACAGAAACCTACAAAACATTGCTAAAAGAAATCAAAGAAAACCCAAATAAATGGAAGGACATTCCATGCTCATGGACTGGAAGACTAAGTATTTTTAAAATATTAATTCTACCCATATTGATTTATAGATTCAACACAATCCCAGTCAAACTTCTAACAACCTACTTTGCAGAATGGAAAAGCCAATTATCAAATATATTTGGAAGGGTAAAGGGCCCCAAACAGCCAAAATAGCTAGAAGAAGAAGAAATAAGTTGGAGAACTCAAACCTCCTGACTTTAAAGGTTATTACAAAGCCACAGTGTTCAACACAGCATGATACCGGGAAAAGGACAGATATATTGACCAATAGATGTGAACTGAGAGTTTAGAAATAGGCCCTCACATCTATGGCCAATTGATTTTGTTTTATTAGAGAAATTGTGGGTTTATGGAAAAATCATGCATAAAATACAGGATTCCCATATACTACTCTGCCACCAACACCTTGAACTGGTGTAGAACATTTGTTACAGCTGATGATAGCATATTTTTATAATTGTATGATTAAATTCCAAGGCTTAACTTACAGTTCAATGTTTGTATAGTGTCGTTCCATGAATTTTTAAAAGTTTTTATTCTGTTACCATAACAATCTAACATTTCCCCTTTTAATCATATTCAGATATATATTTCAGTGCTGTTAATTGCATTCACAAAGTTGTGCTACCATCACCATCATTTATTACCAAAACATTTCCATCATTCCAAATAGGAACTCTGTGTATTTTGCCTGCATATAACAGGTTTTTGATAACCTGTGTTTTTGATAACTATTATTTACATAAATGAATGCTTAGAGATAAGGTAACTACTTCCAGTTCACTCGCAGTCTAATCATCTACAAAATGAAAGGAACAAACTAAATCATTAGTCTTCTTGACTCCTGGTGCCCACCAAACCACTGCTCTTTCCTGAGGCCTTCCCTTTGGTCCTTCATGCATGGTCTTTGAAACAAGGAGGACTGAAGGGGGGAAAAAAACACCTTTATAAATTTTATTGCTATTGTTGTTAAAAGGTATCTCTGAAAAATGCCAAGCTGCAATGGGGCTGGGGTTATCATAGCTATTAGAGTTTTTAAAATTCCACTGTGAGTCCATACTTACAATCCTGCTACAGTATACTGATGGATATTGGATCTTATGTGCTTCTGGATTACAATTTAATGTGAAGCAGAGTAAACAGAAGCAAAAACACAGTTCATTTTAGTGAAAATACCTTTGGAACGACTTCTCAAACATTTCCCATCTTCTCTTCTGAGTCCCTGCTTTCAATTATGCTGGTTATATACCAAGCAGTGGTATTGTCATGTCATACGGTAATTCTATGTTCAACTCTCTGAGGAACTACCAAACTGATTTCCATAGTGGCTGCAACATTTTACAATCCCACCAACAATGTACAGGGGTTCCAATTTCTCTACATCCTCACCACCAACAATTGCTATTTTCTGTTTTATTTTGCTTGTTTCCACCAAAAGCTCTTCTAGTAGGTGTAAAGTGGCACTTCATTGTGGTTTTGATTTGCATTTCCCTGAAAACCAATGATGTTGAGCATCTTTTCATGTGCTTATTGGTCATTTGTACCTCATCTTTGGAGAAAAGCCTATTCAAGTTCTCTGCCCATTTTTTTATTGGGTTATCTGTCTTTTTGTTGTTTAGTTGTAGTAGTCTCTTCCTGTTTTTATAGCTAGGACAACCTGGGATTCTTCTTGCTCTCCCCACTGATAACTCTAAGGTATCCTAAATTCAGCATTTAGAAATATCATACTTGAAGCTCTGCTCAAGAAAAATCATCACTATATGGGTTACATATTAGTAAGATAGATTTTAAAAAATATATATCCACATATATTTTTTTAAATATAGATATAAATAAAAATTTGACCCATCCATTAGTCTGTTTTGACTCTGCCTTTCGACTAAAACATATCTGGCTCTCATTATATAGACCTGTTTAGAGCTCAAATCATTATACACATAGCAGTCTTTCAGTACACTTACAAAGAAACACCAGCACCCTGACAGCCCTACTATTCTACGATCACCTGAGGTTTAGAGACAAGTTGAAAATGATACCTTCAAGTTTCTTCTCCTTAAGAGCTCCCTTCAAGTTTATTTTTTACTTCACCTTCTTCCTTGGATGCCACTCTAAGAAGCCATGACCATTCCCTTGCGCCTTGTTGCTAACTTAAAACCACAACTTGACTAATGATTTTGGAAGGTAAGCTAACACTATTATTTGCATGATTTATTACCATGGAGAGAGAGAGAGAGAAGATTATCAGAACTTCAGCTGTAAGTAGAGAAAGTCTATACAGAGAAGAATTTCTCATTCCTCATAGGAAACTCCAGAAATTCTCAGTGATGGCAGAAGGCAGGCCAAAAATAAGGACACTGCTGCTTTCTTGTCTTTTCCTTAAAAGCTAAATGTTAAACTAATCCACTTAAGGAGAGATGTTAGGACCAAAAACTGTTAAATAAACTTGACCATCTGTTAAGAATAGTAATATGAAAATCTAAACATCTTGTAATTTATTAACAATCATGAATAGCCTAGAATCTCTGTCTCGATCAGTGTGTCTCGCATTGGACTTCAATGAAAGGCAGGTAAATATGCTGGGGATCTATAAAATTTCTAAGAGAATTTAAAAAAATATTGCCTGCATTTTGATGACAAGAAATACTCCATTTAATATTGGCATATTCTGGGTCACCCGGGTCCGAGCTGCTAGAGCACTTTATTCCATGGCTGCATTTATGAGGACACTGAGTAAAACTCTGGAAATGATAGCAGTAACTACCATAATGCCACAGTTCTCAAGTAGGAGTCCATCATTGTATTCTCCAGAATCACGAGTTCACATGAGTGAGAACCTCTGGCTAAGGATATTTAGTATCACAGTTTTGCCCAAGAGCTGGCTACCCACAAAATATTACCTTTAATGGTTTGCTGGTGTTTAAAATCTTTCCAATAAAAATCTATTCTTAATTCTGGGCAGAGCTTTAATTCTTATGACAAATTAAAGGATGTTTGTTTTGAAATTAAATTCAACTGTTTAAAATGCCTAGACAATTTATTGTTCTATTATTTACCATAATGAAAACAATGATAATCTAAAATTGTTCACAGTAAAATGTCATTATAACCTTAATAGAAGTGTCCTTTTTATAAAATTAGAGTGAATAACCAGAACATATGAAATGACACTTGACACTCCACAGAATTTTACTGGTTTTATTAGTAACAATTCATAATTAAGGGGGGCAGGGAAATATTCCCTGTGGATCTAGAATCATAGGAATTTAAAGCTAGAGAAACCCTTAACTATCACTTATCTAAGTTCTTACTTTACAGAGACTGGGGCTCTGAGAGGTTTGTTCAGGAAGTTAGCAGAAAGGCTTAATCACTAAGTCAAGGTTTTAGACTCCCAGTCCTCTTCTTTACTTAGATACCCTGTGTATTCTGTTTTGCCTTCCATCATTAGTCACATGGAAAGCTTCAATAAATCATTACGATCACTGTCAATTCGTTATTTCTAGAAAACTAATCTTGGTTCTAATATTTTTAATAGAATGACATTTTAGTGTATGAAATTTCAAAATCTTCAAAAGTTTCCATTACACAACACTACTAGGAAACTGGAAAATATGCAAGCATTCCCAAATATAATATGGCTTTTGTGCCTAAACTACAGCACATGAAGTATATTTTAAGAGGATGATTATACTGGAAAATTTGAGCTTTATAGAAGCCCATTTTCTATGGGCAATCTGCTGTAACAGAGACGTAGCACTGGGTACTGAGATCAGTTAAACAAAAATGCTATGGAATTAGAGGACACATAAGTTCCTTGAACACATCCCACTCTGCCCCCTTCCCCTCCACCCCAGTCCTCTGTTCATACTGCCATGTTGGACCTTCCAACAGAAGCCCGTTATGCTGCGCTATGTCTAACCTTCCCCCAAGATGTCAGCTCTCTCTTTTCTAAATCGCCATGCTTCTTTGAACCCTGCTGGTGATACCAGGTTCTCTGTGACATGTACATTTATTTGCATATCTGTCTTAAATACTCCCTTCCTTCAGGGCAGAAATACATTCTAGGTCAGCACAGTACACTCAGTAAATGTTTGATGAATTAAAGCAACAAGTGATGTTTAGGGCAAAAACATTCTAAATGTGTAACAGTATTTGTTCTCTTCAAAGTCTGACATTTTTCTTTAAAGTACATGTGAATTGCCTTATTAAAGCAATCATCACAAAGAACAGGCAGCAAACAGAATACTTAAGATAATGTTAACAAAGCAAAATCAAAATTATATCTATGCTATGTTTACTACCTGTAAATATTTTATACACATATGGACAAAAAAGTAGAAGATAAAATAGAAAAATGAAAACAATTTTCTCTATTAGGTCATGGAATTATTGGCTTTTGTGAATGTGCTTATGTTTATCCAATAAATATTGTTAAACCATATACACATGTAGTAATCAGTAATATTGTCAGTCAATATCGGCACTAATATTCCTAGACCATATGTAGCTTTCCCGTGTCTAATGCCTTAGTCTGCTGAGCTACATGGACACACATTCAAAGAAACCCACCACCTGGCCGCCACCAGAATTGCAGACTTGGCATCTTGGAAAACACTCTGCAAGGACGGCAGCTTGGCCTTGTGAGTACAAACTTTTAAAGTTACAGTAAGCATGCAAGTTTATTTTAAAAGAAACAAAACATATATCATCCACTGTATTTAAAATATAGCAAAAACTATATATGTTTAGGGTTAGAAGGTGATAAACCTTATGAATTCCTTAAAACACAAAAATATTCCTTTAGTTCAGCTTACAGTTTTATATTCCTATCCCAAGGCAAATATTTATTTCCCAGTATTTATCACATAAGGTATATAATTTCTAAATGGGTTTTTTTTTAATTTCCTATTTGTGCTCTTAACTGTGAAATATTTCCAAATTGCTGTTTTCAGATATATTATTTTTGCTTATACATTTGATTTTTAAAAATAAATTGTTATTGTGAATAGCATTATCTATTCTGCTGGAAAATTGACAAGTGGAAATTAATACTCTTTCTCAAGCATGGTACTTCTGCAGGGTTTTTATGAATGAAGTAATACATTTACTACTACTTAAAACACATAAAATCAATGCCCAAATCATTAACATAGCTAATAAATGCCCCAAGAATCTACAGTATGGTATTTTTCACTGTATTGATTCTCAAGTGTTCCTCTGTGTAAAAAAAAAGTCTAACTTACTTTTTACTGCTAATTTTGTGAAATTACCAACTAAACTATGATTTAAAACAAACTAATTTGGCATTGCATTTTAGAAAACTAATAAGTTCAATAATTTAAGACTTATTAAATGGGCACATTTTGAATTATTTTCATAATCCAATAAATCCTAGTTGTCCCATTCAGTAATTATACAGGATTGGAACAAAAGAGGCTGATTTATTAGACATAAGCCAGGCTGAAGAATTTTCTCAAAAATCTTAGTGAGGCTGTGATAAAAACACAAATTTATCTAAGTATGCTGAACAACGCTTTAGGGCATACTTAGGGAACATGCTATAAAAAAAAAAACATTATTGCATCACACACACTGAACCAGATTCTCCTCTCATGGGCTGCAGCCAGCATGAAGTTCACACTACATTAATTTGCACTTGTCGATATGCTGCTTTGCAAGTACCCTTAAGGCATGTTCGTATGTGAACTCTGGCTCCGCAGCTAGAATGTAAACTCCCTACGGGCAGGACCCTGGTCTTCGAGGTGTCGCCCACAGCTCTGGTGCACTGGTCTGGGTAACCATGCCTTCTCTCTAACGGCTGTTGCCTGAGTGAGGAGCAGGGAAAGGAATGTGCTAAGCCTTGCCACACTGAAAGAGGGCGTGGAGAACACCTGAGAGCTTTTCTGCCATCGCCAGGACAGCACGATTCCACATGCTAAAGGCTTGCCCAAGTGGCCCCTCTCCCAGCCATTTTTCAGAGAAAGTGAGACCGCAGGTGGGGACCGGGTAGGTGTCTGAAGTCCAGTTCTCAAGAAGCCACTCATTATTTCAGTATACTCCCCAAAAGCCTTCTTAAGACAGTAGATAGACACAAATCCGAGAATCAAGCTGAACAGGATGTTTCTTTCCTTTGCTCCGTCGGTGCTAGGTTACAAGTAGAGAAGACACTGACACCATTGTTACACCAGCTTTAACAGATAATGATACGGTTCTAGAAGGTTTCCATAGTCAAACAGATGACACTGGACTTCAAGAGGTCTGGTAGCTGGGTCTTCAGGTAAAGCACATTGTTGTCACTATTTAAAACTAAAAATTTCAATGAAGATAGTTCCATAGCCTGTGCAGCAATCCATTTCAATCTTCTTACTGTCAGAAAGTTCTTATTTCAGACTATTGTAGTTTCCCGTTGCTGTGATTAAATCACTCTGTTCTTGTTCTTTCCCTTGTGAAGCTCAAGAACAGGTGTTTAACTTTCTCCTTGAAATAATCTGTCAAATCCTTTAAGATACTGAAGCAACGTTTCAGTCTTCTTTAAAGAAAAAAGTACAATTCATCTTTTCATTCTTGCTTTTATTTCTCTGGCCTTAAATAATCTGCCCTACTTTTAGGGCTTATAGGGCTTCCTCTCATCTTTACACAAAGCCATACAAAGTAGACATACTCCTTCCAACCATCTAATCAATCCAGTTGAATTTAGGAAATAATTCCTGTGTTGATACAATGCATGTTTTTTTTTTTTTGGCTGTCAAATGATCATTTATTGAAATATTTTCCTTTGTAGTTCTTAACTAGCTGGGCACTCCACTGCACCACTCTTGATATCATCTATGATGTCATGAGGGTGGCGGCCATCCACATTGCAGCCCACAGACTGGGCCGTCCCCAGAATCTCTTTAATAGTTCCAGAGAGTTCTCTGGCTAAAAGATCGGTGCCGCATCTGTCGGGCAATGCTGACGATCTCATCGAAAGTGATATTTCCACTGTGCTTAATGTTTTTCTGTTTCTTCCTGTCTCTGGGTGGTTCCTTAAGGGCTTTGATGATCAAGGCAGAGGCAGAAGGTACCACCTCAATCTGGGCCTGTCTGTTCTGAATGGTCAGTTTCACTGTAATCCTTAGACCTTTCCAGTCACCAGTTGCCTTGGCAATGTCATCACCAACCTTTTTTGGAGACAGACCGAAGGGGCCGATCTTGGGGGCCAGGGCAGACGTAGCACCGACTTCCCCACCGGTGCACCTCAGGTACACGACTTCGATCTCGTTGGGGTCGAACTTAGGCGGCATGGCGGAGGCGGCTGGTGTCGGATGAACCCGGATGCGGGACGACTGAAGAAAGTTGCACCCTGGCCTCCTCCAAGCCGAAAGACAATGCATGTTTAATGTCAGTATTAAACTGCTGAATTATATGATGTAGATTTGAGCAGTCCTCAAATGATTTTTTCACCCTAATATTTTTAGAGAAAATTTTCTCTATTTCTTTTGTATAGGTGCTCTACTCAAATATTTGCTTTGATTACTTTGTTAAGGTCATTTTGAACTTAAATGCTTCTTACTCAATAGTAGCCACAACTCAAATAAATAACTTACATAAAACTGGTAAGTCTTTTGTGCCATTTTTCCCTCTAAAAAAATAAATGGTACCAACCTAAAAACAAAATTAAATATAAAACAATCCTGTATTCCTATACTACATCCCAGCCATGTGCCTCTAGTAGGATAAGGGCCCTATAGGCACCCATTCCCTCCATCGGCTATGCCATTAGATAATTAAGACACCAGGGATGTGGCACTGTGCTGTATTGCAAAATCCTCTGAAACCACTAAGTTATAATTTAAGATCAATAGGTCTTCAAACTCAAAGCTCCACTTCCTAGTGATACAGGGGAAACTTAATTTAAAAAAAAAAAAAAAAAAAACATTGCATTTCTATACTTAGTGCAGGGGTTGGTGAACTTTGCCAAGAGTCAGTAAACATTTTCGGTTTATTGGCCTCATGTTGCAACTCCTCAACTTTGCTGCTGTAGCACAAAAGCAACCATAGACAATATATGTAAACTCATGGTGTGGCTGTGTTCCAATAAAACTTTATTTGAAGAAAACGGGCAGCAGGCCAGATGTGGCTTGTGGGTTTGTTTTAATTTCCTTGGTTGCTCAAGCAAACATCATACCATGGGTTGTCTTAACCAATGGAAATTTAATGGCTCACAGTTTTGAGGATAGGAAAAAAATCCAAATCAAGGCCTCATTAGACAATGCTTTCTTCCTCAACACTGGAATACTGGAGCTCGCTGCCAGTGATCCTTGGTCCTGGGCTCCTCTGTCACATGGCAATGCACGGTGGTCTCTCTTTTCTCTTCTGGGTTCTGTTGACCTTTAGCTTCTTGCTTCCTATAGCTTTCTCTTTTTCTGTTTGAATTTCATAACACTTATAAACGACTCCAGTAATAGGATTAAGACCCATCCTGATTGAAGTGGGCCACACCTTAACAAAAGTCCTACTTACAATGGGTTCACACCCACAGCAATGGATTCAGTTTAAGAACATGGTTTTCTGGGGCACACACAACTCCAAACCACAGAGCTGTAGTCTGCCTACTCTGTTTCAGGAATGCAGGGACACATTAATACATATGGATGTCTGCAGATCCGTATGGGAATGTATATATGTGTACTGGCATACCAAATCTGTTTGCCGAGCCCCACAGCCAGGGTGGGTCACAGGTGTGTGACCAGTGCAGGAAAACAGGGCCTCATATGCAGAAGGGCCCTGTGCTTGAGGTTTAACACTCTGTGGTCACAATCTTGAAATTCTTAAATACTTTATCTTTGAATCTGTGTGTTATAAGTGAAGTCTGACGGGACAACGGAGCATTTGCTGGGAGGCTGGATCTTGGCTCCAGTGGAGTCTCGCCTCTCCACTGCCTCCATGCAGTTCTCAGCTGCCTGTTCCCCACTGGCTTCTTCCTGCTGCCTTCCACCTAGGCTGGTGGCCACATCGTGTGGAGGGCTCAGAAGGGAGGCGCGTGATCCTCTGTTGCCTCCATCCCTGGTGGGTCAAGCTGAGTGTGCCTCCCTGGCACCGCAGGGTGGGCCATGGTGGTGACTACCCCTGCCCCAGGAATGGCAGCACCCCAGCATGTGCAGCAGGCAGACTGGCACCAAGCTTCTTGCTTCTTGGTACCCCATCCAGGTACCAAGTGTGCCCCAGTGTGGAAGTCGTAATCTTTTGGGGGTCCTTTGGGCCGTCAAAGGAGAGACAGCCTCCCCTGACCCCGGTCAGGTCCAGTAGTTGGTGGGAGGGGAAACATGGGACATGCCTGTGCAAAGCAGTCCTGGGGGGTGGGCTCCAGGTGCCTGTGGAGTACCCCTATCCTGGAGGCAGCTGACATTAAATAGAAAATTAAAAATACCATGACAGGTCAAGAGAGAGAGACCACAGAAGAAAGGAAAAGTTTTGTATTTGAGTACCTTTAACAGCCTTGCTCCCCTGCTTTTCAAACAAGGGGCCCTGTTTGGTGTGTGTGTGGTTTCTTGTTTGTTTGTTTTGTTTTGCGCTGGGTCCTGATGAAAGGTTAGCGGCTCTAAGGAATCACCTTCTGAAATTCGTCTATCAAAATGGAGGTTGAAAAGATAATTCCATTTATGCCTCACCCATTTCAGAGTCAGCCAACACCATAATGGCAGGGTAATAATAGGGCTTCCTGCAGCACTCCCAAATCTTAAACATAAGGTCCTGAAATTAATTATGTATTTTAGGTCTCAAATACTAAGGGGCTCCTTTCTGGATATAAGTGGAAATACTTCAGTGTAACCATTTCTCCCAAATAGTTTGCTACAGGATTAATTCAGATTCCTTTAGAATGATGATGAGACATCTTATAAATATAGGATAAAATCAAAATATGTATAAAATGTAGTAAAAAACAGAAAAAGAAAGTTGAAATTTTACCAAGATTTTCTTTTATTTCCTATTGAAAAAGGTAATACCCTAGCATTCTAACATACAAACATATACCTAGTTTCCTGATTTGAATTGTACTTGAAGCTTACATAGGTTTTAAAATTCCCGTAATATATTGTGTGTATTTATATGTATACATATATTTATATATACACACACCCCTGCCGCCTATAAAAATTTTCTAATAAAAATCAGTGCACAGATTTCTCATTCTCCTTCATACCAAATGTCTTTGTGTGTGTGTGCAAGAAGCATCCTCTGAGGTTGACAGGAGCTCTCCAAACTGAAGAGATACAAAGGAGTTGATGGGAAGGTTAAGCTGCCCTTGGGTTCCTGAGACAATATAAAAAAGAAAAGGAGAAAGTGGGAGGACTTGACTGCCATTGTTACTCTGCTAACCTTTCCTCTAATTATGCCAGAGTCATGGCTCAGGTCACAAGGAAAATGGTTGCGGTGGTCAACCGTTTGCCCTGCTTTGTATGCACCAATAAAGCTCTTGTTCTCACCACATTCCCATCTAACAGTTTCCCACTTTAAGAATTTACCATGTGCGCAGATTAACCAGAATATGAACAAAATGTCTATATTACAAAGGGCATCTTGTTTGCAAACCTAGAGATATTTTTGTTATTCTGAACTGCATGGTATAAAGCACTTTAAAAATTAAACATGCTATTAATTAGAGGCATTTCACATAAATACTCAACATGCTCAGCTTTTAAAGTTAGATGTAAATTTCTCTCTTGAATGCAGATGGTGGCCAAGCAAAGCAGCTCTTCAGTCTTACAGACAGAAGGTCAGGTCATGGCTCAAAGACTGAAGAACAATTGCTGCTTTGCTACTCCAAATCATCCATGGAGCGAGACAACACTACTTTCTTTTCTGAAATTGTCTGTTCAATACAAAATAGTTACAAGGAGTACCTATAAGATTTCCTTACATTCTGTACAAGGAAAATGGTAACAAGCACATCATTTCACAAACATCTTCCGGGGTTCTATTCCTAAAGTTATAACCTTCTAAAAAGATGCATATCTATCTAAAAACTGACCGCTAAAAGTCATTATAAAAACTGTTAGTGTTTCACTATTGATCAGAAAATGTTTACAAATGAAAACAACTTCTAAAATCCTGCACCTTGTACCTCCACATCATGACTGGTTAATTAGAATGAGACAGAGTGTTAAAAGACAAATATTGCAAACAGGTTATTCTGAACAGGTTATTAATTTACAAGTGATATTATACTTGCATTGTTCCTGTAGGGTTTTACTTTCTAGAATATTTTAATGTAATTTTAAAATAGCTGAGACTCTTCCTTGCGATACAGAAATTATACGGTAACGCTAATGAGCATGTCAATATGTCTTTAATAAAAAAATACCTAACGCATCAGGAAAGAAAAGTTCTTTATGTTTCACTTGGTTCATCCTAGGCCATCAGTTTTCCTAATAGAAAGGATTTTCAATTCCACTACTAGGCACGCCCCCAACTGGATCAAAAAAGTGTTTCACTATTTATTCATGTTAACAATGAAAAATCTTCTGAAAACTTAAAACTCATTATAACACTTTAAATATAGTCTTACAAAAGCAGAATTTTATTTTGGTTGTCTGGATTTTAATTTGGTGGCAGGGATTTCAATTATGACTTGAAAGACTTTTTTTTTACTAAATTTAATTATTACTTTTCAGTATTTTTCTCAATTGTCTTCATGTCATTTATCATAAAGAGTTGATTGGGCTGAAAGTAAAATATGACAAAAAGCCTTGAACTAGAAAAGTTGGAATAAAATTTACTAGGGGCTACCTATAATTAAATTGTGGTGATTTCTTTAAAATACTGAGAAAATCTCATTATTAATTGAATAGATCAACAACCTGCTTTCAACAAAGATAAAGAATGAGAACTATCAATGGTCTGTATTGCAATCTAAACATTTAAAGTCAAAAAGCCTATCAGAACGGCCTCTCTGCAAATTTTATCCTATTGTCAATTAAAATTGGAGTATCTACATGATCTCAACAAAGGTATAACATAAAACATCTGTTCAAACCGAAATTGAAGTAAGCAGCATTTTGTCTCCTAACATTTTTAATTTCACTGTATTCGGGCTTCCTGAGCAAAAGTATTCATGGTTATCTTAGTTAAAACTGGTTTCACTCTGCCAACAATCAATTTGATTGACATATTTACATATCAACCCATCTCATCTTACAAATTTTAAACTTTTCATTTAAAATTGGATTCAAGTTGGCATCTTTTAAATTTATATACATATGTTTTAGGTTCAAAAATGTGCATTAGAACATCTTTTTTTTAACTTTGTAAGTAATAGATACACATATCCAAATGTATATTTATGACCTGTCAGATTGGAATTTTATATGCATGCAGTTGTATTCTCACCACTTAATGTGAAAGGTGATAATTTTAGGCAACTATAAATGAAATTCTTTTAATAGTATAAACTTGATCATTCCATTGGTTAGAAACAATATACAGAAATAAATGACTTAGGAACAAAATCACATCAACTTAAGAGAGAACATTAGTTATGTCTTCAATTGCTGCAGTTACTCTTATGTCATCTCTTACCTCATCTTTAATTTCAAGATCCCTTTTAGTTTTTGTTCTGTACTCTCTGTGCTCCTTTTCTGCCTCATCCTTCTCCATTTTGGTTTTATTCAATTGATAGCGCATTTCTCCACACACCTGTTAGATTGTAACAAGCTCAGTAGCTGCTGGAATCGACTAGGCAATGCCTGCAATGAGATCTTTTGGTGCCCCCTAGAGGTCATATAAATAAAATACTGTAGGACTTCTCTAAGAATGCCTTTTTCTATCAGAATATTTAACATAGCCTGTTTTAGATTTTAGAGGCAAAACCAGGGATTAGCTAGTCTAACAACATCAAAATACAGATAAAGAAATATATAACGAAGGAATTTAAGTAACGTGCCCAAGGTTATTTTACGTAAAATAACAGTTTCTGTTGCATAAGAGGGTCCAAAATGTACCATCATCCAAATTTTCACAAAGTAACATGTTAAATAAAATATTTATCTATGTTATAATTAGGCACTTTATATAATAAAATTTTTCCTCTAAAGACTTCATCAGTTAGGCTTTTATTTCAGGAAACTTATAAAGGAATTTTTCTTTCCGCTGATGGATTATACTATTAATATTTAGGTGTACAATATCCAGTACTTACTGTAAACTTTGTAGATAATGTCAATTTTACCATGTACAATACTATGTATTCAAAAATTAATAAAGATTTTCTGGTAAAAGTAATAGACTAGAATAAGTACACACTGCCCTTAAAGCTGTACCACTAAATGTAAAAGGAAAGTATACATTTAAGTGAAATGACTTTAGCATTAAATGAACACATATGGTATCTAAAAAGTGTTGTGCATCATTCTTTATACAACTCATTTTATTTCTTTCAATCCAGGGCCTCTACAGACATAGAAGTCTATTTTGAAAATGCAATTAGCAAACAAATTAAATCTAAAGAAATTATGAGTCTTTTGAGAAAATTTAGAACCTGTAGAAATCAACATACAGATCTGCTAAATCTGTTTCTAATTTACAAATAACATGTTTTTAAAATCATATAGTATTATAACAGTTAAACTTGCTTGAAACTTTTCAATTTTGCTATTTCTCCAAGAAGGATGATTTAGGGAACTTTAGAAATGAGTCTCATCACTATTGAATCTTATAAGAGCTACAAGCATTTCCTATGTTCAAATAGGAAGTAGTGTTTAACATAAACTAATCTGGGTTCAGAAGTTATAGTGGCAAGACAGAAAAAAAATTCAATGAGCTTCTCCCCAACAGCCTTCAGAAAGCTAGAACAAGAATTAAATTAGTAAAAATTCCATTTGAAATTCAAATGCCTCCCATGTGTGAGAGTTGACTTACTTTCTGTTTCCATTCCTCACTATTCCAATCTAATTGATTTATGTCTAGGAATGAAATGAAACATTCCAATTTGATAACTATCAGAAAATAATAATTACACAACCATGGTGTCTAAAACACAAAACTAACACAAACTTAATATGTAAAAAATGTCTAAGTGTCAGGTCCTATTTTAAATTGTCTTATCTTGTAATTTTATTTTTTAAAGTTCCTTTGCTTTAAAGATATTAACTTATCATTTGCTAAGTTTATCTATAATGGTTTAATTTCATCTCAAGTACACTGACAAATTAAACTCACCTAAAATTACATTATCTCAGGGTTGGAAGCAACCTCCGGGCCATTTAGTCTAATCACTCCTCTGATGCTTGAGTCCTTCTGGACAGTTCTAGAGACAGAGAGCTCATTCTTTGCTATATTACATTTCAACAGCAAGTTGCCTCAACTGAAAACTGTCTTGCCAGAGCTTTCACCCCCTAAAGCACAGGTGACCAATTCCATCTCTCTGTACCAATCCCCTTCCCTCACCCCCACACAGGCATATCAAGGTATAATGACAAATATGATCTTCTCAAACTTCCAAACTAGCTAGCTCAAATTTTAGACAGCAAATGAAGAATTATAAAAAGCTGATTAAAAAAAGAAAAAGCCTACCTTTTCTAGTATGTAATGGGGAGTTCATTTTAATAATTGAATTATAAAGCAATGATGGTATTAAACATGTGTCTACATTAAGGAAAAGTATGTTGAGCAAAGCACAATATAAAATGGATATGCATATTTTTTTAAATCTATGTATTTAGTAGTGAAATTTAAATTTATTTTATTACAAAATGGATGCTACATTTCTTAATTTTAAAGCAAATGACTATTGAAATCTAGATAGTCTTCTAGTGTTTCTTAAATATGGGCCTTACATTAGCCAATCAAGACCATTAAACATTTTGGTTCTTGGTTTGCATGCTAGTGATACTCACAGTACAGACACCATGGAATTTTAAAGTATAAATTTAAGGACCAATAAAATTAGAACTTGTTGTATTAGAATCTTGATTTTAGAGACCAGGTCTGAAAAGCAGCGGGAGGTAGAGAATTTTTCATGTTAAGCACACTTTTCAAGTTGTAACTACATGCTTTTACTATTGTTGTGAAGACCAAATCTATGCTATCTGTAGCAAAAACTACTCCTCTGTATTAACTAATTTTGAAACATAAGTTTTATCAAATATTCAATAATTAAAGTAATATAACTTGCTTGTTTAAAAGTGAGTGCCTGTCCCCTAACTTGTAAGCTTTTCAAGGAGATATTATTTGTGTTTAATTCATATTTGTATTTGTAGCAATCAGCATAGGGCCTGTCCATTGTAAACAAATGTTTGTTGAATCACTACTAGGTGGACTGTTATTATCCTTGAAATTAAAAAACAAATTCTATTCTAAATTTCATTATGATGTGCATTAAGAAAAAAAAATGTTTTCAAAGAGAATATTTATCCATGCAATTACTAGATTAAATTCTCTCTTTGTACCGTTGTGACATTCATTTCCTGAGAAGCAAGCTGGTTTTGAGTTTCCTCTAACTGATTAACAGCTGCAATCTTCTCTCTTGTAACCTTTTCCACCTGAGCCTCCAGTTGGGCAATATTCTGAGACAGGGTCATCACCTGTAATAAGAAATAAAACTCCTAAACAATAATGTCATTTGACAAAATAAATACTAAGAAATTTCCTGAATTAACAGAGTCTCAGCCTGGTCACCGGGCTCTAAGTTATTTCTCTTTGTGGACTGGATATCTCCATTTCTCCACCTCCTCAGCTCATCTATTTCCCATCACTTGAAATATGTACTTCAATCCTATTCATCCCCCTGGTCTCTACTTTCCTTTTAAAAAACATATCACAAGATGCTAAAATCAAAGTTTTGACTGAAACCCTAAGTTGACAGATATCAGGTATCCAAGTAAGTATGGGGTGGCTGCCATGAATAAATTTCAGGGGAGGTGTCGAGGCACGAGACAACTCTTAAACCCTTTTCTCACATGGAGGTCATAAAAAGAATGATTGAGAGAGCTGGAGATGAAGATTTCTTTAGGGAGAGCTACCGCTGTGCTAGGACTTCTACTCCCCTTCCTCCTAACCCCAATAAAGAAGAGGCTCTATGCAGTTTCCTTTGCCAGTAAAACCCCACCAGCCCTACCATATTTAGTTACCTCCTAGTACTCCTACAGGATTCAGTTTAGGCATCATCTCCTCTCCTCCAGGAAGCCTTCCTTGACTCCAGCTCTCAGTAAAACACACATGCCCCCCAATTACTCAAGGTTGATATTCAGCTAATGTGCATGGGGACAACAGTTGCCCCTGTTTTTTAAAGCTGGCCTCCATTCTTACCGATGGCTGCCCATGCTAGACTGGTTAATATTTTGAATATCACCCTGACATGTGCCCCTACACAACTTCTGTCTACCTCTATCACACCACAACTTCTGTGTATCTCTATTGCACAATAAATTCTGTATACCAGCCTCAGTACTTATCACACAGTTTCCAATTGCCTGTTTGTCCTGCATTAGACTAGAAATTCCTCAAGGATATATTCCTTAAGAGGTACCAAATGTCTGATGAATGAATGATAAGAATAAATCACTTTTCCAAGGGAATATAAGGTTCTTAGTTTTTCTTCTCAGGGTTAGAAATGCTATTTCTAGACCTTAGATTTATCCTTTATAGCTTTTCATTTGAAATAATGGTTTGTTTAACTCCAATATTTTCTAGGCTCTTAATTTCTTGTTTGTATTACCAGTTTTTAAATAAAGAAGAAACAGCCCCCAACCCCAGAACAAAACATACAGGGATACCTATCAGTTTGTATAAATTAAAACAAGAATTGTAAACAAATTTGAAATAATGATATTTGAAATCTACCATTGTACACTGACATGAGTATGAATTCAGTTTTATAACTGAAATCCATAACTAATATTTTGGGATAAAGGTCAATACTGAATGAAACTTTGGGGTGAATAAAGAGCTTTACATCAATAAAGCCAAGACAGGTGACCACCTTTAAATTATATATACTATATATTATATATATATAGCTGAAGTTGAAGCATATAAAACCAATGAGTTCTGGTAGCTAATTCTGAATTTAGGCAGTGGATGTATTAACTTTTCTGGAGATTGTGGAGAACTGTATATTTGACTTATGGTTGCTTACATGTCAAGGTAATATATTCCAAGTCTAATCTGCACATAAAGTTTGTTTTTCTAATATCAAGCTACAAAGTATCCTTATGCACATTACAATCTAAACCTAAAATTCAAAGTCAAAAGAAGTTAAAAGTAAAGATAAAAAATAACTTAATTTCCTTAATTTAAAAATTCAAGTTCACAAGTGTCCACATTATGAATGTATAACTATAGCTTTTCTGGAACTATGCAACAGCAAGGAACCTTAATTCCAGCTACTAAAAGTCGTGTATTACTTATTTAGGTAGAGATACATCTGCTGGTAAACACATTAGAACTGTGTGGTTTTTTTAAAAGTAAATATGCAGATACTTCGTTAATTGTAAATTCTGAATCATCCCTTTCCTATGGATTTCTCCCTGCGCTGCCCATCACTTTTTCTTCTGCCCACTATCTGCCTGCTACCTCCTGTCACCCACTTCCTGAGGCTTCCCCTCCTGTTGTCACATCTCCTTTACCCCATGCCCACCATCTGGAAGTCAACATTACACCGCAGGAGCTTCTCCATCCACATCTGTTGCAGAGACAGAAGTAACACAGACGCAGCTGCAACACTGCTGGATGTCCAGGGCACTGACATCAGGTAAGTCCTTTAAACTTTGACAGGGGCAAGGAAGAGACAAGGACACCCAGACTGGAAGAGCGTGATGGAAATGTCTTCACTGAAGCAGTCCCTAGTGCACTGGATATGGTACGAAGCAGAGCGCCCTATACGAGAGAGATTCTAAAAGAATGAGGATTCTAGCAATGGGCTTTCATCACAGGAGCCGATTGAGAAAATGCCTAGACCGAAGGTAGGGGACGCTCAATAAGTACATGATGAATGGCTAAATGAACTAACACATCTTAATGGCTCGTTACAACCAAGTGCTATTATTGAGGTAACACATTCACAGCAAGTATTATTCATGGAGGAATGACTCAAACCTGTCTAGGTCAAAAAGCATCTACTCTCCTAGAGCTTCCCACACAAATGGAATTAAAAAAAAAAGATGGAAGGAAAGAAAGTAGGAAAAAAAAAAAAAAGAGCAAAAGGAATTTAAAAAATCTAGAAGTTGCCAATATTTGGTACTGTTTGTTATGAGTTGAATTGTGTCCCCTAAAAAAGGCATGTTCAAGTCCTAATCCCTGGTCCTGGGAATATGGCTTTACTGGAAAAAAGGGTCTCTGAGGGTGTTACTAGTTAAATCAAGACCAGATTAGAGGGGTCCTAAGGCCATACGACTGATGGCATCCTTGGAAAGGGAGGGCTGGGGGTACTTCGGGGGAGAAGGCGTGTGATGCCTGGAGCAATGGCAGCCCAAGGATGGCCAGCCACCCACCAGGGGCCAGGAAGAGGCAAACAGGGATTCTGCCCTGCAGATTTTGTACTTCTGGCCTCCAGGACTATGAGACAATACATTTCTGTTGTTTTATGCCATCCAGTTTGTGGTACTTTGTTATGGCAGCCCAAGGAAACCAAGACATTTAGGAAAGCAGGGATGCTTGCCCTCGTACTGGCCACATAGCACTAACTATACTATGATGACCCAATCAGTCTCCCTACTAGAGAGTTCTGATGCCAGAAAGTTTGATGCACATTCTCTCTCTTAGTCTCCTTGGAGAAGGAATATTGGGCTCATTTTACAGTTGAAAAAACTGAGATTCGGGAAATTAAGTAAGTTGCCCAAGTTAATTCACGCTAATAAATAAAAAGTAAAGCTGGGTTTCATATCCAAGTCTTCCTGCTATTGCTAACATGAAGGTCCAAGAAATCTAGCCTACTGTTCTCTTTCTGTAAAGACTGGTAATTGCCAGAAGCTAACATCTATTAAATGCCCTCTCTTAGCCAGGCATTCTATTAGATACTTTGAAAATACTGTCTCACTGAATCCTATCAATTTCTCCAAGTAAGTATTATCAACTCCATTATTTATTCCTCTGAAACTTAGAGAAGTGAATTGTTCAAGGTCATTAGAAGTCAAATCTGGATCCAACCCTAAGTCCTTTTACTCCAAAGTCACTTGCTTTCCTCTATATCCACAGCCTCTAAGCTCTCACCATTTCTTAGTAAGAGTACTTTCCCCAGTGCCTGGACCACTTTCAGCTCTTCATTCATGCATCTTTATTTAGAGCAGGGCCATGGGATCAAAGGTTACCAAGGCTCACAGAGGGCAAAATAAACTTGTAAGATGCATGCCCTGAGTCATACTGCCAGTAGGAGAGAGAGGTTCTTTACATATGAAAGCACCTGGAGCACTGCCTGGCTTGGCTCAGACTTCCTTTTTCCTTTCCTCTCAGGAATTCTCACTAACATATTTTTATATGCTAGAACTACTCAGCAAGAAATTTAAAATCTCCTAGATGTGAACAATAGATGGTCTTTGCTATGGATACCTTTCTCTCTCACACGCAGTACTTAATTTACAACTCTGCCTCCTTCCAGGCCTTATTCATGCTGCCAACAGGTCCTTTCACCATACTCCTGTTTCTAAATCCTACCATTCTTCCAAGCTCAGTGAAAATGCCAGCTTTCCCACAAAGCTTTCCATGATCTTCCACAGACAGGGAGGAATCAGATCTGATCCTCTGAACTCTCAGCACTTTAGGCATACTTTTCCAGTGGCATGCAGCCTGTTTTTCCCCCGGTATTATTTTAATTCATTCATTAATTAAACAAATACATATTGAGCATATTCTATGTGAAAGGCATATGCCAGGCAATGAGAATGTTAACAGAGCATACATTCAAGGGACTCACAGTAAATGGGGGGAGACTGTTAATGCAACAAGCATGTGTAATAAAGGAGTTATGGGGACACATCAGAGAGGCTCCCGCTTTAGCTTTGGGAGGTTCCAAAAGGAGGTGGTTATCAAGAGGAACTCAGAATGATCAGTAAAAGAGGCGAGCAAGATTCTTCTCAGGAGGGGCAAAGCACATGCAAAAGTCAGAAATGACCAAACAGACTGGCAGGTTGGCACACTGACATGTTTGGCAAAGTACATTAAGTCAGTGCGGTGGTGTGCAAGGAAGAAAAGTGAAGGGAGATGAGGCCAGAGAACCAAAGAGAGGACAAATAATACAGAATCTTTAAGGTAGGCCTAAAGATCCTATAATTTATCCAAGGGGTTGCAGGAAGACCCTGAAAAATTCATAACCCAGAGAATGGCATATTGAGATGTTCATTTTAAAAAGATCACCCTGGCTGTGGTATAGAAAACAGAAGACAAGGAGACCATTTAAGGGCTACAGAGCAGTCCAAAGTTGAGATATGGGTAGCAGTAGAACGGAGAGACGGGGCAATGTCTAGGAGCCTGAATCTCCTGATGACTTCTTGGTGATGATGAGATGAGCAGAGTTTTACTTTCCTAGGCTGCTGAAAGCAGATACGATGAAATGGCTTAGCTTACCGACGGGAATTTATTAGCCTACAGTTTTGAGGCTGAGAAAATGTCCCAATCAAGGTATCGTCAAGGCGATGCTTTCTTCCTGAACACTGGCTGCCCGCAATCCTCAGTTCCTCCGTCACCTGGCAAGGCCCGTGGCGGCGTCTGCTGGTCTCTCCCTTCTCTTCCAGGTTTCATCGCTTCAGCTTCTTGCTTCCGTGGCTTTCTCCTCTCTTGCTGCATTCACTCCCTTTATAAAGGACTCCAGTGTGAGTGTTAAGACCCACCCTGGCCTATGTCTTAACTGAAGTATCCTTGACAAAAAAGTCCTACTTACATCCATAGGAATGGATTAGCTTTAAGAATATGATTTTCTGGACCCCAAAAAGACATGTTCTTTTCATATGCAAAATACATTTATTCCATGAGAAAATCCCAAAAGGCTTAAGTCATTTCAGTAACAATGCTAAGTACAAAGTCTCATCAAAATTGGATATAGGTATGGACTGCTTTGGGACATAATTCCCCTCCATCTGTGGACCAGTGAAACCTAGAGAACAAATTATCTGCTTCCAGTATACGTTGGAGGGACAGGAATAGGATAAATATTTCCCTTCCCCATAGGGAGAAATTGGAAGGAAAACAGGTCATAGGTCCTAAGCAATCCTGAAACCCTGCAGGGCATTCTCTATTAGATTTCAAGGTCTGAGAATCGTCTATAGAATGACGTTCATTCCTCCAGGCCTGATGGAGCAGCAGCCCTAGCCTTTGCAAGCACTTGCACATCAGCCATGCTCTCCCCAAATACTGGGGTGAAGGTTCCACCTTGTCAAGCATCAGGATGGCAGCTAGACTCTAGGCTCCACCCTCATCACACACCGGGGTGGCAATCAGCAGACTCTCCACGATCCCCCAGGCATCTTAGAAAACTGGGGTGGTAGCACTCTTTCTAAACAACGGGCACCTTTCTAGGTGCCGGGGCAGACTCACCCTTTCCACACCATGGCTGGGTCTGCTCTCTTGGCCTGCAAAGTTGTCTTTTGGTTCAGACCTCAGCTTCCATGGTCCTGCCTTTGAAGTCATTTTCTTCTTTAATCTGTCCCTTTTCTGTCTCTGTAGTCCAGGCTGTGAGTCACAAAAAATCCTGTAGGTTTCGCATGTAGTACACAGGGATCCAAATCATCAGACAAAAGAGCTCTATCCACAAATCCTTCCTGAAAAACTGCATTTCCAATCCTGACTTGCACTGAATGGCTTACTGGATCTGTGTTCAGTTAAACCTTCACATGAAGCACTCTTCTTTGGGGACTCGTTTTCTGGGAGCTCAGAATTTTCAGAACCATCACTTTCTGGTTTCCTTGTGCCCAGGAGTTCAGTTCTTAGCTAATCCCTTTCTTCTCACAATTTACTATAAGCTGCAAGCAGAAACCAGGCTGCACTTTCCACATTTAGTTTGTAAATCTCACCTAAACATCCAGGCTTGAAACATTCAAATTCTGCCTTCCATTAGACATCAAGACTCAATTTTCCCAACTTCTCTGCCACTTTAAAACAAGGGTCACCTTTCTTCCAGTTTGCAATGACACATTCATCATTTCTGTTTAAGGCCTCATCAGAAGTACCCTGAGGATCCATATTTCTACCAATGGCCTCTTCAAAGCAATCTAGACCTTTTGTATCAAGAGCCTCACAATTCTTCCAGCCTCTACCCACTACCCAATTCCAAAGCCAGTCTACGTTTTTTGTATGCAATAGCAGCACCGCACTGTTGGTACCAAAGTCTGTTTTAGTTTCCTAGGCTGCTGAAAGCAGATACCATGCAATGGGCTGACTTAACAACAACTTAATAGCTTACACGTTTATTTTAAAGCAGTTTAACTGAGATATAGTCATATACCATACAAGCAAAGACTTTTAGTATAATCACAGTGTTGTGCATTCATCACCACAAAAAATTTTAGAACAATTTCTTCACTCCAAAAAGAAAAACTCCACACCCCTTAGCAGTCACTTCTCAATCCCATTATCCCACCCCAGCCCTACATAACCACTAATCTAATTCCAACTTTATAAATTGATTTATATTTACATTTTATATAAATGGAATCATGCAATATGTAGCACTTTGTGTCTGGTTTCCTTCACTTAGCAAAATGGTTTTTTTATTTGTTTTTGCCTAATATATACATCTTATAATAGTAACATACATTTGATCAGTTTCAATATTATCCATATTCATATTTCACATGAGATTTTACTATGCTATACTGTCCCGTGTTACATATTTTAGCTTTCCTTCTAATAATATACTTGATCTTATACTTCCCCTTTCAACCACTGTCATCCCCATATAATAGCACTACTAGTTACAAACTATATTGTGCTCTCCCCATTTCTATTCATTTCCAAAGATTAATGAACAACATTTTTGCCAATTCTGTACTGGTTAACCCTCAGCTTTCTATTTTCTAGCCTCATTCTGGTGACCAATAATCTAGTTATTAATTCCATTAGTTTACATAATATATTTAGCTCATTATCGTACAATCATACAATATTTGCCCTTTTGTATCTGGCTTGCTTCACTCAACATAATACCCTCCAGGTTCATCCATGTTGTCATATGCTTCACAACTTCATTTCTTCTGACTGTTGCTTAAGATTCCATTATGTGCACACACCACAGTTTGTTATCCATTCATCGGCTGACGGACACCTGGGTTGTTTCCAACTTTTGGCAATTGTGAATAAAACGCCACTATGATCATCAGTGTGCAGATGTCTGTTCAAGTCACTGCTCTCTGTGATTCTGGGTATATATCCAGTAGTGGTATTGCTGGATCATGTGGCAAATCTATATCCAACTTCTTAGGAATTGTGAAACAGTACTCCACAGTGGCTGTACCATTCTACTCTCCCACCAACAGTGAATAAGCATTCCTATCTCTCCATATCCTCTCCCAACACTTGTAGTTTTCCATCTTTTTGACAGCGGCCATTCTAATAGGTATGAAACTATATCTCATTGTAGCTTTGATTTGCATTTACTTAATCACTAGTGATGCTGTTGTTGTTGTTTTTTTTCATGTGTTTTTCACCATTTGTATTTCTTCTTTACACCAACTTAAATATTTAAGTCTTTTGCCCATTTTTTAATCGGGTCGTTTGTCTTTTTATTGTTGAATTGTAGCATCTCTTTATATATCATGGTTATTAAACCATATCAGATATGTGATTTCCAAATATTTTCTCCCATTGAGTTGGCTGCCTTTTCACCCTTTTGACAAAGTCCTGTGAGTTACAAAAGTGGTTAATTTTGAGCAGGTCCCATTTATCTATTTTTCCTTTTATTGCTCGTGCTTTTAAGATCCAAGAAACCACCACCTACCACAAGATATATAAGATGTTTCCTGACATTTTCTTCTAGGAGTTTTATAGTCCTGGTTTTTAAATTTAGGTCTTTGATCTATGTTGAGTTGATTCTTGTATAGGGAGTGAGATAGGGGTCCTCTTTCAATCTTTTGGTTATGGATATCCAGTTCTCCCAGCACCATTTGTTGGAGAGACTGTTTTGTCCCATCAACATGAATGTGGTAGGTTTGTCGAAAACCAGTTGGCTGTAAAGGTAAGGGTTCATTTCTTGACTCTAAACTCGATTTCACTGATGCATGTGTCTATCTTTGTGCCAATACCATGCTGTTTTGACCACTGTAGCTCTGTAATATGTTTCAAGTTCAGGCAGTGAAATTCCTCCCACATCACTCTTCTCTTTTAGAATGCTTTTGCCCCAGTAACATGGACTTGGTAGGTTTGTCAAAAACCAGTTGGCCATAGAAGTGAGGGTCTATTTCTGGACTCTCAATTCTATTCCATTGATCAATGTGTCTATCTTTATGCCAATACCATGCTGTTTTGACCACTGTAGCTTTGTAATATGTTTCAAGGTCAGGCAATGAGAATCCTCCCACATTGTTCTTTTTTAGGATGTTTTTGGCTGTTTAGGTGTCCTTTACCTTCCAAATAAATTTGGTAATTAGGTTTCCTATTTCTGTAAAGTAGGCTGTTGGAATTTTGATTGGTATTGCACTAAATCTATTAATCAGTTTGGGTAGGACCAACATAGTCACAATATTTAGTCTTCTAATCCATGAACACAGAATGTCTTTCCATTTGTTTAGGTCTTCTTTGATTTCTTTTTAGCATTGTTTTGTAGTTTTCCAAATATAGCTTCTGTGATTCTGTGGTTAAATTGATTCCTAGGTATCTAAGTCTTTTTGTTGCTATTGATTCCCTCCTCATAGTGTTCAGTACTAGTGTACAGAAACATTACTGATTTTTATGTTTTGATCTTGTATCCTGCCACTTTGCTGAACTTGTTATAAGTTCAAGTAGCTTTGTCATAGCCATTTCAGAATTTTCTAAATATAGGATCACGTCTCCTGCAAATAGTGAGTTTTACTTCCTCTTTTCCTATTTGGGTGCCTTTTTTTTTTTTTTTCCCCTTATCTAATTGGTCTAGCTAGAACTTGTAGCACAATATTGAGTAGCAGTGGTGACAGTGGGGATCCTTGTCTTGTTTCTGCTCGTAGAGGGAAAGCTTTCAACCTTTCCCCATTGAGTACGATCTTGGCTGTTGGTTTTTCAAACATGCCCTTTATCACATTGAGGAGTTTTCCTTCTATTCCTATCTTTCAAAGTGTTTTTATCAAGAAAGGATGCTAGATTTTGTCAAAGGCCTTTTCTGCATCAACTGAGATGATCATGTGTTTTTTCCCCTACAATTTGTTAATGTGGTGTATTATGTTAAATCACTTTCTTATGTTGAACCCCCCTTGCATTCCAGGAATAAATCCCACTTGACCATGGTGTATAATTTTTTGATATGCTGTTGGATTCTATTTGCAAATATTTTGTTGAGAATTTTTGCATCTATGTTCATTAAAGAGACTGGTCTGTAATTTTCTTTTCTTGTAGTATCTTTATCTAGCTTTGGTATTAGGGTGATCATAAAATATGTTGAGTAATTTTCTCTCCTCTTCAATTTTTTAGAAGAGTTTAAACAGGATTGATGCTATATCTTCTCAAAATGGGTGGTAGAATTCACCTGTGGGTTGAAGGGGAGTCTCTTGTAGGCAGCATATGGATGGCTCATGTTTTTTCATTCCGTCAGCCTATATCTTTTTTTTTTTTTTGGGGGGGGGTACCGGGAATTGAACCCAGGGCCTCTTATGTGGAAAGCCAGCACTCAACCACTGGGCTACATCTGCTCCCCGATGAAAGTTGGGTTTTTTTTCGTTTGTTTGCTTTGTTTTCAGGAGGTATTGGGAAACGAACCTGGGACCTCGTACATGGGAAGCAGATGCTCAGCCACTTAAGTTATACCTACTCCAGCAGCCTACATCTTTTGATTAGGGAGTTTAATCCATTCACATTCAATGATATTACCATAAATGCATTATTTTCTTCCACCATTTTATTCTTTGGTTTTTATACATCACATCTTATTTTCATCTTTTTACTCTTTTGGTTATCTTTTCTGCTACTTGCCTTCTCCATTCTTCTCCAAGCCTCTCTCTCCTGTCTTTTTCTTTCAGGCTGTTAGGCTCCCTTTTAATACTTCCTGCAAAGGCAGATTCTTTTTTATGAACTTTCTTAGTTTCTGTTTATTTGTGAATATTTTAAACTCACCTTCATATTTGAAGGACAATTTCTCCGGATAAAGAATTCTTGGCTGGCAATTTTTATCTTTCAGTACCCTGATTATATCATACTACTGTCTTCTCACCTCCATGGTTTCTGATAAGAATCCACATTAAGTCTTACTGGGCTTCCCTTGTATATGATGGTTTGCTTCTCCCTTGCTGCTCTCAGAATTTTCTCTTCTCTTCTCTTTTCCTTCTGGAACGCCCATGAAATATATGTTGTTGCACTTCATGTTATCATTCAACTCCCTGAGCCCCTGCTCAATTTGTTCCATTCTTTTCTCTATTCTTCTCCCTCTTCAATTTCAGTTGTCCCTGTCTTCTGTATCACTTACTCTTTCTTCTATAATTCCATGTCTGCTGTTGTATGCCTCTAATGTTTTTGATCTCACCTTTCGTATCTTTCATCCCCATGAGCTCTGTTATTTTTTTCTATTCAAGTTTTCAAATTCTTTTTTGTGCTGGCTCAGTGCCTTCTTGATGTACTGTATCTCTTAAGTCATATTGTCTTTCAACTCAATTTGATTTTGGAAATCTGTATGAATCTTATTGATTAGATATCTCAAATCCTGTGTCTCATCTGGGGCTTTGATATACTCTTTTGCTTGGGCTGTTTCTTCCATTTTCTTAGTATGCCCTGTAATTTTTTGTTGATGTCTAGAAACCTGATTATGATAGCGAATTTACTCTGATGCTCAATTTCTCTCTCTTTCATAGGGATTTAGAGGTGGAAGACTGTGTGTTACTGCCATTGTTTGATAATTGGTTCAACCTGTTCTGGGTCTTTAGGATTGTCCTTGTTAGTTGCTCAAATCTGGGCCATGGCTCCAGTAATGGGTTGCAGACCCACTTCCAAGGCCTTGGGAAGAGAGGCTGTAAAGGCTCAAAAAAGCCTCTTGTTTACTTTTAATTTCCTCACATGCACGTCATCAGTCCACCAGCAGATGGTGCTCTTTGGCAGCCCTCTTGGTTCAAACCCCGGTCTGAGACCACAACAGTGTGACAGTTGTTCCTTCTTGAAGGCTATTCAGAACCTTGCAAATTAAACTTTCTCAGAGGCTGATCTCCAACCTTTGCTGGCAGTCCCCTTCCCTTTTCCCAGGTAGGAAATAATTCCATTCCCCTGTGTCCTTAACAATCAGTTCCAGTCAGCAGGGGGAGTGATCGAGAAGGTCAGATCTCTTTAGTGCTGTGCCAGTTCCCAAGGTAAAAAATTGCGCGACCCCACCCAACGAGGAAGGGCTTGTAGGACACAGCAGACCAAATGTTTGTTGGCCAAAAGCTGAATCAGCCTTAGGCTGTGTCCTTCTCTCTCCCATTTCCTGGGGAGATGAATCCCTGTGGCCTCTATGTCCACAGCCACCAGCCAGAGGCCAGAGAATTCAAAGATCTCTGCTTGGAGGGTAGGGAAACTAACAGCAGTTGCAGCTATTACTCATGGTCTTTCTGTTGTGATTTTTTCCTGTGCCCCTCTCTTCTGAATGGTGCCCAGCCTTCCCCTGGTGTCCTAAACCCTAGACCATTTTTTCCCAGGCCATTTCTGCCTGTCCTCTAGCTATTTTTCTGGGAGAGTAGAGAGTCCCATGTCTTTCTAATCCACTATCTTCCTGGAAGTTCTAGCTTAAAGTTTTGAGGCTGAGAAAAGTGTCCAAATCAAGGCATCATCAAGGTGATGCTTTCTTCCTGAAGACTGGCTGCCAGCAATCCTTGGCTCCTCTGCTACATGGCAGCGTCTGCTGGTCTCTCCCATCTCTTCCAAGTTTCATTATTTTCAACTTCTTGCTTCTGTGGCTCTCTCTCTCTTTCTCTGTATTCTTCCCCTTTATAAAGGATTCCAGTGAGAGAATCAAAACCTACCTTGGACCATACCGTAACTGAAGTAGCATCATCAAAAGTCCTACTTGCAATAGATTTGCACCCACAGGAATGGCTTGGCTTTAAGAACATGATATTCTGGTGTATATACAGTTTCAAACCACCAGAAGTAGGGTGAAGTAAAAGAAGGAGACAAGGATGACAGTAAAATTTCTGAGTTGGCTAATTGAGATAGGGAAGATGGGGAAAGAAGCTGATTTGGGAGCTCAGCAGAGAGCTAAAAATTTGGGAATCAATAGCATATAAATTGAATTAAAATCAAAATAGTGCTAAAGACACCTAAATTTATAGCTCGTGATGAACTACAGAATCTTCTATCAACCCACTTTCTAGATATTTCTCCTTCCTTGTCTCAAGTGAACTTTAAACTCAGAGAAACCCAAAAGTCACACACCATCTTTCTCCAATACCAAAAGTATGGATGCAGGGAAATCAAGAAAAGAGAATCTTTTAAAAAGGAGGATAAGAACTGGAAAATAGTCACTAAGTGTATTCAGGGTTCTCTAGGGAAACAGAATCAACAGGAGATATTTGTAAATAGTATGAGATTTTATAAGAGTCTCTCATGTGACCATGGGGATGCACAAGTCCATATTCTGCAAGCAGGCTGTAAACGAGGGGTTCTGATGAAAGTCCAATGAAGGTGCTTGATGAGTTCCCGGGAGACATTGGGGGTCCAAAGGAAATTCTCTCTGAATGTTGAAATCAATTCCCCTTTTAAGGCATTCAACTGATTGGATAAAAGCATCACCCATTGCTGATGGCAATCTCCCTGCTTGATGCAGATGTAATCAGCCATCCATGCAGTAAACTCACTGGTGACCAAAGTCCATAAGTGTTCTTGTATTACAATTAGCCCAGTGTTTGCTTGACCAATCACCTGGGCACAATTACCTGGCTGAGTTGACATATTAGCCTAACCATCACACTAAGTATAGTACAAAGAGGTCATTTCAATTATAGTGAACATAACATCTGTAATTCCATTGGCTGTGGGTTCAGGTGCTCAAATGCAATGGGCTGAAGATTGAATGGAAGGTGAGAAAGGCAACACATATGGACAACACTTTCAAGAAGCCTGATATTAAAGAGAAGAGTAAGGAGAGATGTGAGGTTACAGAAGTGATTTCCAACCTTAGCTGCACATTGGATTCACCTGGGCAACTTTAAAAACTACTGATGCCTGGATCCCACTCTCAGAAATTTTTATGTAATTAATTTAGGGTACAGCTTTAGCAATGCAATTTTTAGAGTATGTGTAGCCAAATTGAGGACCACTAGATTAGAAAAACTTGAGAATACTTTCCTTTAATAAGAAAGAAGCTGTAATAAAGGAAAGACAGAAGATTCAGAAAATATTGAACTAATAGAAGGAGATTCCTGAAGTCATGGAAGGGATGGGATCTAGGGTATAGGAGAAAAGATTAGGATTATGCCTCTTCCTTTTTGACAGGCTTGGATGAAATTTCAAGGCAGAGGTGAGGGGGAAGATAAATTGTCAAGGTGGTTACCACCTAATGGCTTCAATTTTCTTTATTAGGTAAATGAGGGTCTCTGCTGAGAATGAGAGGAAAGGTGGTAGGGTGGAGAACTGGAGGAGAACAAGTCATTTGAAATAGTCCTTGGAAAAATGGATCAAAGCTACTATAATTTTCTACCTGGACTACTGTACCTCCCACATCATTTGCAGGCATTTACTCTGGTTTTTCCTCCAAATTACTGACAATGGAGCCAGCAGAAAAAAAAAATTCACATATATAAATAGCATCATGTTACCACCCAATTTAAAGACATTCGATGGCTTTCTATTACTTTTTTGGATAAAATTTAAAACCCTTAAAATGGTTTTTAAGGCCATTCCTGATTTGGTCCCTGCATATTTCTCCAAACTCATCCCCCACTCCTCTGTCCCTTACTCCCTATGCTCCAGCCACCCGGGCTTTCTCTAAGCTCCTGAAAGTGTGGTGCTCTCCAGCTTCAGTCTTGGATGTGCTGTTTTCCTGAAACTCTCTTTCTCTCAGCTCCTCACCTGGCCACTCCTTCCTAGCCCCTTTCAGGGCTCCTTTTCAAAGTCGCCTTCCTAGAAAGTCCCCCACGACCACCTCATCTGGGTGAGATTCGTCTCTCACAGTGCCCTTACTGTACCTTCATCTCTTTATCACAAGGTAATCAAAAACTCATTTCTGCAAGTATTTGTCTGTAGGCTTCATGGGGGAATTGCATTGGTTGTGTCACTACCATATCCCCAGGCCCTGGCACAGAGGAGGCTTGCAATAAATATTTGTTGAATGCTGAGTAAATGTTAACAGAGAGGGATGCAAACGAGGATTGCTAGAAAGTACCAGAAGAACCCTGGGCACTGGCGACCATGATTACACAGAGGTGCTATCTGCAAGGTTGTGGAATTTTACCAGTTGAGATCATTCATCCAGGACAGAGAAAGTTTAGAATGACCTATCGTTAGGTTTTGACAGGCAAAATTTTAAAAAAAGAAGACAAGGCAGTTCAAACTAAATGCCCCCATTTACTCACAATATTTAAAACTTACTGGACAGAATTTGTGATTTTTTTTTCTCTTTATAGATCCTTAGGCTTTCATATTGACCTGTACACAGCAGATAGTCAGTAGTTATTTGCTGAATGAGTTGATTACTATACATTGGAATATTAGAACAACACTGTATTCAGGGTACAAGGTGTGAGTCCATTTTTTTAAAGAAATGTATTCAACACAGTTGTTTTGGTTACTTCATGGGCCACATCTTGCTCAATTTTACTTGGCTGCCTTTTAATCTCTCCCTTCCAATTCACCTGGTTATGGTCATTAATTATCACGTAATTTATTGGAAACTATTTCATATAGTGTTTATAATCACTTTGTTTGG
Organism: Tolypeutes matacus; assembly: GCA_026826555.1. NCBI lineage: Eukaryota > Metazoa > Chordata > Mammalia > Cingulata > Chlamyphoridae > Tolypeutes > Tolypeutes matacus. Next base: position 12,493,498 of record JAKSZT010026446.1, on the reverse strand, counting down.
TTACTCAGTTTCTTACAAGCACTTTATCTTCTTCGAGATTAATTTGGAGGTGGGAGATAAGGTGGAAAAGTCATCTCCCCCTGATTTAACCAAGGCTGAAAAAGGATGAAATAAAATCTGGGTGTCTGCAAAGCACTTGCTCTCTTCTGGTACACCATGAGAGGGATTCAAACTGAATGGCAAAAAGAAAGTTAATTTCATAATTTCATAGCATGGACTCTAATAGACTATTCTTTTTAAAAGGTCAGAGAATATAACCTTATTGAGAATTATAAGGGAAAATAGAAAAAAATATGAAGTCTAACATAATAAATTTGACTCCTTATAAGGTTTTATAATTCAAAGTTCATTCAAAAACTACATCCTATAGAAACATCATGGACAATACCATAAACATATCTCCTGCAATGTGGATACAAACCAAGTCCTTAGGTACCTTTGTTCCCATGCTCTCTCTTTCTTTCGTTATTTCTTTTTTCATCATCTCTTTTTCAAAGGCCCTTTTCTCTTGCTGAGACGCAAGTTCCTTTTCAAGTCGCTCTGCCTGCCTCTCCAGTTCACTCTTCAATTGCTCACACTGGATTAAAGCCTGCCAGAAGACAGTGAAATGGGAAAATTAAAGGGAAAATGAGACACTGGTGCTTTAGTTTTATTTAAACAGTGAAAACTCACTGTAAAATCCATGAGAGTAAGTTTATATTTGTTTACCAACTCCACTAACTGATCTAAAAGAACAGTCGAATGCTACATTTATTCACATTCCTCAATTTTCACAAAGCTACGTTAATCAACCAACTAAAGAAATGCAGGCAATAGGTCTTGCTGAGAGCCACACCTGTTAGAATCTTGAGAAAAGACAATGAGCAAAACCAAGTGTTCTAGCAGTTTCAATCACACATCATGTTTATAGTACTAAATGTATCAGTATACAGTTTTATCTATTTTTATTTGCTCATAGTTAAAAATTACTTCAATACTTTAAACGATAAACAGATCAAAAAAATTTTAATGAGATGTTGAATTTGTCATTACACGCAAGCATACATTGTTTAATATTATATAATAATCAACTCTCCTTAAATATACCTCAGATGAGATTTAGTTTACTCCTTTCACAAACATAACTAATGTAAAATCAGATAATAGTCAAAAATTAAGGTAAGGAAAGACTCAAAACAGCAGTCACTGCCTAGTTTTAGGAAATGAGAATTGTCATCTTCCATTTCAGGTCATTTGAAAGTCTAAAATTGACCTTGAGTATAAAATTTTCCACTCTGTAAAATCCAGAAATAAAAACCCTCCAACTTCCTTTTGGCCACATTCATGAAATCTTTATGCATAATAGCAAAGAATAAAATAAAATTTCAAAGTTCCAATAAAATCAAGTCATTTTATAGTGTCTTAGTCTCAATCCAACTGGTTCTTATCTACAATTTCAACATCACCCAACCTCCATTTTCCCCTGAATTGGGAGAAATAAACCCGTCTCATATGATTTATATATGGTGTAATTACAACTTTAATAGTTACATTTGGTGTTCATGGAGATGGAAAGGTCTCAGTAAATATTGTAAATTTTATGTATAGATATGCTTCCCTCTGGCAAAAACTGTAATAAATACAAAAGATCTAGAAAACAAGAATTTTCCTCTCTTCACCTGAAAAACATTAAACCCCAATTTCTTTCAAACTCTCCTGGAAAGTTTCTGTTCTACACATAAAGTATGAGAGTAAAATTCAACTGTCACAGGTTAACTGATGAGCAAATACAATGACTAAAAAGGATTCTCCTAGGGAGTGAATCCCAAATCCAACTCTAGTTGAAAATGCTTGGAAAAGAAAATTTTAAATTAGATTTTAAAGAAATAAAAAAGCAAAAATTGTTCTATAATTTAAGTCCTTAGAGCTGGAAATACTATGAAATAGAGACTATTTTGCTTTAGAATGCAATTGCTTGTATGAAAAATATTTATATGAACCTGATAAAAATGTATGTAACTTTGGCTGATATAATGAATAACACTGGTTTGAATAAAATGAGAACTGAATATAAACCAATTTAACTCCAATCAGAAGATTTGTAATTGAACAAAAATTAAGGAATCAGCATCACTAAGTACAGGAACAGTGGAAGGGACAGCTGAAGACCTAAAGGTCAGGCTGAGATGAAGAGCAACTGAGGAACCAATTCCAAGCATTCAATCAATTCAAGAACAAGGAACAGTATTGATCCTGGCAGAAAAAGGTCTAAATGCCAAGTTAAGATGGTATAGCAAAAACACACAAAAAAAAGGATTTGTAAATCACTTCAATAAACCATTGCTAAAGCCTCGGTTCTGTGGACGGTCTTCTCTATATTAGGATGGGTGATGACGAGTAAGTATAAAAGGAGCAATGAAACTGAATAAATGCATTAGGTTAAAAACTGGATTTTAATATATAGGCCTGGTCACAATGAAGAAAATATTAAGGCATAGTAACATTAGGAATTAGAATGGTGATTTAACCTTTCCAAACAGATTTCTCTTCCAATGGACCTCACACACTAGAAAATTTGGATCTCCCAAAGAGATATTTATACACTATCTGCATTTACACTTTCTTATTTAACTCCAGGGCTCCCTCTCTCCTAGTTTTCAAAGCCCCAGCTGCTTGGACCCATCTGTAAAGGCATAATCACTGCATTCTCAAAGGCTAGATCAACAACTGGTCAACTGTAATTAACCAATAGATTTCTATACCTGACCAAGTCAATTTGGGGTCTGAAAGTGCCATTTCTCCCAGTAGTTCTTGCGTGTACGTGGTGGCTTCTCCCCTTTCCTGAGCATAATCTCTTCCTCCAAATGGCTGTAGGTCTTAGAAAGGGAGTTATATAGAATTACACTTTCCCCCCACCAAGCAGACTCAGTTCCAAAAGGACTTCTCCAGTCTAGGAAATTTATTTATGGTTGTTCTATGCTGGCCACATGAACACTTTTTTTCATAATTTATTAGGATATACATTACTATCTTAACTGGGTCAAAAAATCTTCCAAAACAAAATTTAAATTAATTCAATTCCATTTTAAAATAGGAAACCTATTTTAGGACATAAAATTCTTTCCAAGTGCTAGGGTTAGGTTACTAGAAATTCTTGCAATTTGATTCTTTGTGATTAAGGAATTAAAGATCTGATGAGAAATAGAAGGTTCATACTTATGAACACAAACTTAAAAACATATGAATATATTTTAAATTTTATGAAACAAAGCCTCAAAACAAAAATGGTTATCAATATGTTTAAGCATTTAACTTATGAATAATCCAAACTATTATTTTAATTTATAATCTTTTGCTTACTAGGAACTTAAGTCTATCTTTTTTGCCCATTTTCAAGATGTTTATTTTTTTTGTTTGTTTTTTTGCAGATAATGTGCATATCACAAAGCATTAATTTTTATTCCTGTACCTACAAATGCTCAATGCCTTGCTGATTTTTTTTTCTTTTTTTCCTTTTTATCTTCAGATTTCCATCCCTGCTTTTCTGATTCCACTGTAGTCCAAGAAATAGAATAATTTGGATAGTTGAAAAGGACAATAAAAGTTTTGGATAAGATTTATTCAACCTACTGGGTTGGCTTTTTGTTCTGTTTTTTCCCATCTTTCTTTAGAGGGTCACCTCCTTACAGATGTGCTCGTGGTAACTTCATCCTGCAGGCCCTCTTATGGAACACCCAACACTTTATTTTCTAATAGAATCGGGCAGTTCTAAAACCTGGTTAACTTTTTCATCAGCTTCTTGTAGCTTTACTAAAGTGTCACTGAAAAGCCTCTACTTTTCCATACTCATTTATTCCCAGTTGTATGTGTTGAATTTTCAAACAATAAAAAAAACAACTAATATTAACAGTGAGCACTTACTGTGTGCAAGATACTTTGCTAAATGGCTTAGTTTACACATATTAATAAATATCCTCAACAATTTTTAAGTGGTTCTCATCACTCAGTTGAGGAAAACTAAGTTTTTGAGATAGTAAGTAACTTGCCCAAGATCAAAGACCTAAGAAGTGGTAAAGGAGGGATTTGATCCAGTTAGTTCCACACCAGATTCTATTATCTTAAGCATCTTACTTTACTGCCTGCCACATACTTGAATCAAAACTGTCATGGTTCAGGAAAGGTATACGGTAGTATATATTGTGCAAACATATACCATAATTTCAGCAGGCCAGAAGAAGGTTATTGTATTAGTATTTTGAGGATGAAAGGGAGAGAACTGCTATTTCAATATAAGTATGCCAACCTTTTCTGACTGACTCCATTGTTAAGAGTCTATGTTTACTGAAATAAGGCAAAATGAATTAGAATATATAAATAGGTTCTAATGACTATCTGCCTAAGACATGTAATCCAAGCAAGGGGCTTCAGAGAAGCACGATGCTCTGCTCCCTTGCTGTATAACTTCAGAAACTGAAATAGACTAAGTGGAAAATTTTTAAATGAAAATGAAATCTCATTTGACACTGTGCAAAAGTCTACACCTGATAACATCACTAAATAATAATATTGGAGAAGGGAAGGGTAGGAAAGATTAATGACAAACTTCAAAAGATGGCAAATATAATCCAAGAATCCCTTTTCCTCCTAATAATGTATGAGGAACTTAACCATATCCCTGAATTTATCCCAACCTGTTAGGTCGCATATACTAGCTACTGCTATGAAAAAAAAAAAAAAGAATTTCTTTTTACTAATGGAATCTTATTTAAAATTAAGAGGTACTTTCTTGTTAGTATGGTGGGATTTAGAAAGTTCATTCTTTAATTAGCTTCCAGTCAAAACTCCTTTCAGTATCAAAATCCCCAAAGTAAAGATTATTACTTTTTTAATATGCTAATATTCTACAGAAATTGAATTAGCTCACTTACCTTACCAGAAATGCCTACTATCATATCAAGATAAAGAGTTACATTCTAATAATATATAACAGTGTTTTCTTTCATAAAGAAACCATTTAAAAATAATTTGAGAAAAAAAGAAAAAGAAAAGAAAATAATAATTTGGACTACTTAAGAGTAACTGAAAAACAATTTGAAATTTAGTAATTAACAACTAAATCTCAGATTAATTAAAATGATCAATTTCCAGAGAAATTTCTATGTATGACATGAAATTTTTCTTTTCTTACAAATCCTCATATTTTTTCACTTCCATCCACTATAATTGTAACTATATAATATAAAACAATTCCTTCTGTTTATTAAGCATGTAATATACAAATGCCACACTAGATGGCAACACATGTCAAGGAACTGTAAAAACAAAATAATCATCATTTCATAGCTCAAAAGTAAAGTTTTTACTTTAAATTAAAATATCTACACCTTCTGACTTTTTTATACTCTCAAAAAGCAAAATTCCTAATGTTTTAACATACCTTCAAGATAAAACTAGCTCTCCATCACGTTTTGTAAACTGCTTAGTAAGCAATCCTTTCATTCATTAATTCAGTGAAAAAATGTTATAGATTCACAACATACAATAGTCTATTTTTAACTGTTAAATTTTAAAAATCACTATTTACAAAAAATCCATGTTAATATTTAAAACCAATAATTGACTTTAACTGAATTCAACAAATATTTATTGTGTAATTAACATACAAATGGTCATGTGAGGGATACCTTGATAGATGTCACAAACCCTGACTTTAAGAGATTTATCATTTGGTGGGGAGAGAGAGCTGTGTAAAGAGCAACCAAAATCACACACATCATCAATAGGAATATAGAGAAAAAAAACAGGAATATAGAGGCGGCAGAGAAGTATTCAAACAAGAAGGGGCTGGGGAAGACTTCAGGAAAGACTCCATCTGAGTTGAGCCTCAAAGATTAAACAGATTTTTCACAGATGAATATAGGGCAGGAAAGTATAGCATGAACAAATTCACGGAAATGGTCAAGTGCAGGCCATGTTCTAGAAACAGCACAGGTTATACGAAAGAGTATAGTGAAAAATTAGACTAGAAAAGTTAGAGTGGGGGCAGACTGTGGAAGATCTGGAAGGCCATGCTAAGGAAGTTGTCTTCCATTCTGCTGTAAGAGGTGAGCCACCTGAGCAGGGAAAGTCATGATTCAGGAAGAGTATGGCAGCAATGTGAAAGATATACCAGAATTGGAAGAGACCCAAGTGATACCACAGAAGGCTACCACAATCGTCTGCACAGGTTGCATGGGACAGGGATATAGGAATGCAAGGGTGGAGTACAGATACTTAAGGGACTAGAAAAGAGAGCGAGAGCCTGGCTGCTGATTGGATGTCGAGAGTGAGGGATAGGGAGGAGTCAGCAAACGCTAAAGGATGCAAGCCAGGGCTGCTGCTAAGACAGTGGTGCTATTATCTGCAAAAAGATAACACAGGAACCAGGAGAAGAAAAAGGAGCAGTAGATGGAAGGATAGAGAGAATTATTAATCTGGGTCAGATCAGAAGAATACCATCCATATAAAGAGGTCTAGGAGCAGCAAGAAATGTAGGTCTGGGGCTCAGGAGAGCCACTGGAGCTAAAGGTATAATGTGGGGGTGTTCAAATGAAGGTAATCGTTTGGGCATGAGAAGAAAGACAAATGCCTTGGAATCAGGGCAACACAGGAGGAGAATGCAACTCTGAGGACTGTCTACATTCAAGGTTTGTGTGAAATAAGTTTAAAGTGACTTAAGAGGAATAGACAACAGATATACAAAGGGGACCCAGAAGAGTGAACTATCAGAGAAATCAAGTGAAAGAGAATGTCATGATAGGGCAGTTAATGGCTCCTGAAACTACAGTGTTCGAGTGAAATAGGAGATGAGGTCACTGGGTTTGGTAATCAGGAAATGACTGGTGTCCCTCAAGTGAGCAATTCGGTAGTGTAAAACCAGACTACAATTAGTTCGAAACCTAACTGCAGTGTATTGAAGAGTGAATGGAAAGCTACAGAGGTAGACACTGTTTTGAAAGGTCTGCCAGTAAAGTGAGAGACAGAAGGTGGTAAATAAGCGGAAGCTGATCACGTGAAGGCTGCTTTTTGTTTGGTTAAACAAGCATACTATCACTACATAGAATGAGGGTGGGGACAGTAGAGAGGCAGGAATGAAGATGCAAGAAAGACATGATGACAAATGTCTCAGGGGAGAGATCAAGAGCTTAGGGAAAGAGTATCATCTTGGGAAACAAGAGGGTCAGATAAGCAAGAAAAAAAAATGAGTAGAAGACACACTTGAGCAATGAAATGCTGAGGGAGCTCTTCTCAGTTGGTCTTGATCTCAGCAAAGTGAGAAATCAGTCATCTGTTTAAAGTGAGGAAGTGAAAAGCCTACGAAGAGTTCCTGTGTAAGGTACAAAAGGTATCAACTGTAAGAAAAGACATGTTAAGCAGTACCAGTGGCCACTGAAGGTGACCAGTATCACTTTCCAGTGGAACTCATTCAGTGGCTTTCTTAAATTTCTTCAGCAATGCCTGGTAGGCTGAAGGTAGCAATAGAAAAAAATAGGCAGTTGGGTTTAGTTTTCACTGGGTACGGGTAAATTATGCAAACTGGAAGACAAGGGGAAAGGAATTTTAGAGTGTTAGTGAACGCTGCCGTTCCCTTGGTCAGTGCTAGGTATTAGCAGTGGACAAGGCAGCTGCACACCGTACTGTCAGAGACTTTAAGGCCTAAAGAAGCAACAATAATACGTCTGACTGCACTGAGTGGCACAGCATGCCAGACAGCGTGGGCTCACAGCTGGGGGAGGCATTCTGGTTGATACAACATGGGGAGGGCTGCTCCTGGAATCTAGCAGTAGAGGCCAAGGAGGTAGCTAAGCTTAATCTTACACCATGCAGGACAGCCCCCAAAACAAAATATGCCCGTAGTGCCAAGGGTGAGAAACCCTGCTAAAGACCTGTAAGAGGTACACCAAATCTAGGCACAGGAGATAAGAGATTTTCCAGAGAAGGGAGGATGTAGGCCAAGACCTGAAGGAGGAGAAAATCCCAGGTATGGAGTGCAGAAGAACGTGCATGGCACAAAGACCCAGAGGCTGGAAAGATCAGTGCACAATCAGGATTCACAGCCAGCACTGCCACCACCATTTCTTGAGGAATTATTCTGTGCCATGGTTTCTACAAGATAGCTGACATACATTTTAAAATGTAGCCTTCATTAACAGTCCTATGAAGCAAACATTATCTCCATTTTACAGGTGAGGAAAACCTGAGGCACAGAGAAGTTAAATTACCTGCCCAAGGTCATACAGCTAGTAAATGGCAAAACCAGGAGCTGAATCTGGGCCTGGTTAACTCAGGCTCAACCACTAAATCTTCCAACTGAAGGCAGCTCAATCTGCTGGAGGACAGGGGGTAAGAGAAGTGGAATAAGAATGACACTGGAAGGGTAAAGGGAGCCAACTTATGACAGAACACAGAAGCCTGCTAAGGAGTTTGGAGTTCATCCTGACTGAAAGTAGCAGGAAATCACTGAGGATTTTTAACTGGAAAGCCATATGATCAAATCTGTCTTTAAGAAAGATCCCTTCTGGCTGCAGAGTAGAGAATGGACTAAACGAGGGGAGACCAGTTAGGAGGCTGCTGTAATGCAGAAGCTCAGAGATTATGGTGGCCTGAACAAGAAAGGTGATGGTGAGGAAAGAGTCCAACAAAAATTCAGAAAGTAAACTTTGTGTTTGGTGACCTGTGGCAGCTGGGACTGCGAGGGGATGACATGCAGTTCTCCGGGCAGGACACAGCAGGAGGCAAAGGCACCATTTGGGGAACTAGAGAACACAGGAGGAGCAGCAAGCTCAGGGAGGGAAATGATGGCTCAGTTTAGGACCAAAACATTCCTCTTTAAACGGGGAAGGGAAGAAGACTAGCCCAGAAACGGCAGAAGAATTGAGGTATAATGGGAGGCTGGAGAGCTAGAGGCAAGAATGAGGACACTAAGCAAATTCACCTGGCATGAGGAGGGAGGAGAAAAGACTCTGAGCAGAAAGAGCAGTTTCAGAGTTTGAGATCTTATGGACACTTTGGCCCATGTGGGAGCTACAGTAGAAGAGGGGGAAGCTACTAGCGGGTAAGGAGGCCAAGGTGTGTTGAGACTAAGGCGTTGCATGTATTAACAAGGTGGACGTTGTAAACAGATTGGGGAAGGGAAGGTCAGATGCTAAAGCTCTTAAAAAGTGTCAAAGGGAGCATTGTAGAAGGAAAGTTTACATAGATTAAGATTTTGGGAGGAGTGGTAACTTGATTTCAAAGAAGAGTGGTAACCAAAGGCAGGTGCCGAAACCAAGGCAAAGGCAGTGAGGACTGAAGTGACGGCTGACTCCCCTCCATCACGGCCACAGGAGGCGACAGGAAAGGCAAAAGGGCCTGCGGTGCAGACCGTGAGGGTCACGATGCCATCCAGGGACAGCAGGACTGCGCACAAATGAAGAAGCAGGAGCAAAGTCTGAGGAAATAAATACACTGGGAAGTTTGCCCAGAACTGAGCACATGCTTAGGAAGGCATAGAAGGCATCAATAATAACAGCAGGAAGGGTCAATGAGTTTGGGGTAGACTGGACAGAGACAAACAGAAAAGAGAACAGATACATCAGGTTCCCACAAGTGTGATACCGGTGGATTCTACAGAGATGGGGTGGGGAAGTATTCCAGAAGGGTAAGGCTGTGACCGAGCAAAGGCTTAATACAGAATTAAACAGCCCCAATATTTTAACAAAACACTCATGTTCCTATATGATTTAGACCAATGCTAGCCAATAGAACCTTCTGTTCTAATGGAAATTTTCTGTATCTGTACTGTCCTTATGGGAACCTGTAGCTACTTGTGGCTATTAAGCACTTGAAGGGCAGCTAGTGTGTCTAGAGAACTAAATTTCTAATTTCATTTCATTTTCATTAACTTATATTTAAATAGCCAGGAAAATATATAACAGCTTTAATGGATTAAAGTCTGGCCCCCAAACACAGTAATGAATCACAATAACCTTCTATTACTTAACCTCTTCTAGTCTAATATCAAATGGAAATAACCTAATATAAAGTGCTTAGAATACTGGCACACAGTAAATCATCAGTAACTGCTAAGACTATGTCATTATCGTCATCGTTAAATACGCTTGATGGAACATGCCATGGATCTAGACTCTTCTCTGACAACACTATTTAGGTATACATACACTATTTTCTGTGGCATACTTGGATGTTTTCAAAATTTCCCATATATTGAGGAAATACATTTGTCTTTAGTCACACATAAACATATATAAACTGGTGGCTATGGGTGTTAAGATTTTCAAAGTATTAACAAAGATCAGCAAATAAGATTAAGCATAAAAGTCTCTATGAACTTTACCACATTGTACTAAATTCTGTGAACAGTAATGTAACAGGAGTGTTTACAAAAGAATAAGAAATCTTCAAACAGCAAATGTGTTTAGGTGAGAAAAGTCAACATTAACAGATTGGTATTCAGTCTGTGCATTTAGTTTATGAAGAGAATTTAGTTATGGAAGAATAACCAAAGAAATACCCCAACTGGGAAAAAAAAAAAAAGAAGAAGAAGAAAGAGAAATTATGCCACGCCTTTAAATTACTCTTTTGAGGCTTGCCTTGGTTTTTTCAAAATTGGCTTCCTCAGTCATCTGCACAGCTTGCTTCACCTGTTCGTAAGCACGAGCTTCTCTCTGCTGCGCCTCTGTAAAACTGCTCCTTATGGAGACTAGTGCAGACATGACGTCATCTCTTTCTCTGCCAGCAAAAAAAAAAGGACATTGAAAACAAGAAATGCTCCAACCTTCGTGTGCTCATAAGTCGTGGCAGGACTGAATCTGGGGTCACAATGACATACTGAGGAGAGGGACTGGCCCATTGAGGGCTGCCGACTAAAGCCAGAAAAGTGAAAATTAGTAAAAAAAAAAAAAAAAAACAACAAAAAGAGAAGGGCTGGAAAGGAAAACAAAAAAGCAACAAAGTAGGGAAGGTGGGGATTGCACCTCCACGGGGAATTACGGTTTTGTTTGCACTGCCGATTCTCCTCTGTTACTGAACAAGATATGCACACTGTCCTTTTCAGCCTCTTGCATAATCCTCCTTTTTGCCCCTCCTTTTCAATTGAATTCTGTCCTCCAACTGTTTGTGAGTACACTGAACCCATCAAATGCCCTGGGCAGACAAATACCTCACAGTTTTACAAAATCTTTCCCCACAGGGTGGGATCATTGCCAGCTGTGCCCCTCCTGAGCAATTCACAGGAGGACCCTCAAGCTGAGCTCTTGCTTGTGGGTGGATGGGAAACGGATGCCAGAATGCTCTGGCATGTAAACTAGCAAGGATCCCATCTCACGGGTTCAATAAACCCCAGAACACATTCCAGATAACTGGGATTTATCCTTTGATAGAAGTGGTCAGTAGACCAAAGGAAGAGTGAGGGAACGGAGACAAAATGTGCACTGAACAAGTACACAAAGTACAGTCAAAAATAAACAGTCAGGAATGGCTGACAAAGGAAGAAGCAATAATTTTAAGACCCTCACAGGTGGTAAAATGTTCTTTGGAAACAGGAAGGATTTTTGGAATTCATTCTAAGAGATATCTTTTCCTATACACACAGAGCGAAATATATATATATATATTTTGGATTGTTATATATGCCACTCCACACTTTGTAAAAGACTTCGAAGTTTTAAATTGTGGTTTCAAATACAGTTGAAATAACTGCTTGCGCTTTCCATTTTAATTGTCATATTCTAAACTAACAGCCAAGAGGCAACTGTGATTTTTAATTTAGTTAACTTGAAGGAATTATAGTTTAGAAGGTTATAAACGATTTCAATTGCTCCCAGAATTGGCCAATGACTACATAAAAATATCTCAAAGGTAAAATAATTTAAACTATTTGTGGTATTTGGAAAGCAGCCACATCTTAAGAAAAAATGTATTACTAAACAAAGTTGTAATTATTAGCAGCTTCATAAAAGCTCTTGTTAAAAAAAAGAGAGAGAGAATAAATGGCTGTAAATATAAAATTCATGGGAGCATGATGAACTTCCTTTTAGAAATCCCTGATTTATTTCTATTTAAAATTAAGAAAAATAATTTAATTTGCTCAAAGTTTTAATTCTAAAGTACACAAAGGAAATGAAAAAGAGTAAATTGTTTTGATCAGATATAATCAAACACAATGATAATGTGAAAAATGAAAGAATTAAGGCAAGATTATTCCAATTATGTTAAAATACATTAAAGACAATCAAAATTGAATTTGTGTTTATCTTCCTTACCAAAAAAGCCCTATAACATAAAGGGACTAGCTTTATCTAGGATATGTAATCCAGCTAGGACCTGTGATTCTAGAAGAAAATCAAAATTCACTGTGTAGGAGTAGCAAGTCAATATAGTCAACTTTCTTAGAGCTCTAAAACCTACTGAAAAGCAAAAGTAGTTATAATTCAACAATGATACTCCTGTATGTTCCTGATACAATACCATAATCAAAGCTAAAGTTCCAAATAAAAAGAATTGACAAAAAACTCCCAGTGTTCATAAGTACATAAAAAGATCACAGCAGGATTAAAATCTAACAAATGTGCTTTTTTATGGTAGACCAATGTTTAATGTACTTAATATCTTTTCAGAATATCCTCTTGCCAAGATTATTGTCTGCCACACAGAATCTCAATGAAATAATTGGCAAAAGAACAAATGAATGAATAAAGAATCTTCCATAGGAGGCCATCAAAAGAGTGAAGTAAAGCTCCCTTGCAGTGCTATTATTTTATGTTATCAATTTAAAAAGTCACCAGACTTCTTAGAATTGGAAACTAAAGAGAGTTCAGTTGCTCTAGCTCAAAAAATTTCAGGGTATCAAGTCACTAACTTTGTATTACTGAACAACAGAAAATCATCAAAGATAACCCCAAAATACTGATGTCTTGTTAAGCTCATCATTTAACAATGAAACCACAAAATAGATTATATTAAAATCTGTGTAACCTCTGAACTGATACATTCCCACTTTCTGTAGGACAAATTACACTATATGCTTCAAGATGGTCCTCAGACCATCTGACAGCTCAGGAGAAACCCCTAAATTACACATATGCTGGCAGCCCCTATTCCAAAGAGCGAGAATGGGATGAGAAAGCAAGTACTTACACAGTACTAACGAGCAAGTAATATTTAAGGAACTTAGGGCAACAATCAGAAAAAAAGCACTGAGAAATTTCCTGAAAAATCTTGGCCAAATGTTTAAAATAAGGAAAAAAGAGTTTGTCTAACATATATATGCTTGGGCTTTATCTTGAAATATAAATATGGAGTGCCTAAGAAATGCCTTATAATCCCTAAGTTTCCCATGTTATTACCACTGTATTGTAAATAAGAAGTATTCTCATTGTCGTAAAGAAGACAGCTGACTACAGCATATCCTTGTTCTCCTTTCTGAAAAGTTCTTGGCTATCATCTTCCATAGCCAACTCTACAGAACACTGCCAATAATCCATCCCAAAACTGCAAGCTGGACTGAGGTCCCAGGATATTGCAGTCATAACCATGTCTCTTCTTGGAAAAGTACACTGAAATTTCTCTAAGGGACTGCGAGCTGCAGAGAGGAATTTAGTTCATAACAGTTCCATCTCGATTACCACTAGGAGACATTTTGATCATTAAGCAAGATAAAGGTTACTGATGCTCTTACCTGCCTCATGGAATCATGACACCTGAGTGAAAGGCACGAGTTCAGAAAAACCAAGATCTCAATAGCAAATGTGTAAAATAGACCTACTGTTATCAGCAGTTATTAAGTCTACACTCCAAAAGGTCCCCAAGGTCCTAACAAAATGCCACACTTACTTGAGAAGTATTGACTCCAAGTCCTACCTGATTCCCTCCTTGACAACTACACAAATTATACAGATTATTCATGGGTAATATATTCAATCTAGTACATGGTAAAGGATGCAACAAAGGAGCTTAAAGTTGGTGTCACAATACCATACTTCCAAAAAGAAGCCAATAAGCTCTTCTATCATATCTGGGATATAATCTTTTAATCCTATATGAAAATCATGCAAGAAATACTATAACAATAGCTTATCAGAGGATCAGGCTTCTAACTGTATATAAACTAGAAATCCAAACCTAAAAAGTGTGGGCGACTCTCCACAGTCAGCTTAGCACTCTACACTCAGCATTCTGCATTAATAAGTTGAAAGAAGAACATCACCAGCTTACGTGCTCCGAGCCACAACGCTATGCTGCCTTACTAAAACCCCATGAGGAAGGTATTATTCCGCCAGTGAACAGAAGCAGCCAAGGCATAAAGAAGTAAAGTAAATTGCCCAGTGGTCAAGATGTACAGCAATATCTGTTTGACTTTAATGACCACAGTCTTTCCACTCTGCCACACCATTTCTGAGTGGTGGACCTCTGACTGCTAAGCGATAAATGCCAAAATGTCTGGGCATATGAACAGCAAACGTTTACTGTGCATCTGCCACAGAACAGGGGTCTGCTAGGAGCCAGGGATGCAGAAACAAACAAAACACAGGTGCTGCAAAGTAAGTTATTATGAAATCACAGATGGAAGGAATCTGTCAATTGAGGATAAAACAGGATCGGGACAGTAAGAAAAAACTCCTAAAAGTAAGTGATGTTTGGGCTCGATAGATAAACAGCGCAGAGCGGACAGAAGAGGTGACCTTCAGCATAAGGAAAGGAGAAAGCATGGGAAAATACATACTCTAAACCACCATTGGATTGTATATTAAAAAAATAATTCTCAACTTCCACTGAATAGTTTCCACAGTTTCTAAATGGCTCTGCTGAAATAATGCAAATAAAGCAAAAGAGATAGACATAAAGAATAGCAGCATTCAGCTTCGACGAGAACTATGAAAGCTAGCTTGTCACTTGCCCTTAGTCAACCCTCAAATGTTACTATCAGGATAGAGCGGGGGGCCCTTCCTCCAGAGCATGCAGAGATTCCTCATGGCAGGCACATGATGAAGACAAGACT
The DNA here is from genome assembly GCA_026826555.1 of Tolypeutes matacus. Taxonomy (NCBI): domain Eukaryota; kingdom Metazoa; phylum Chordata; class Mammalia; order Cingulata; family Chlamyphoridae; genus Tolypeutes; species Tolypeutes matacus. Next base: position 12,478,482 of record JAKSZT010026446.1, on the reverse strand, counting down.
TACTCTACTGAAACCATACATCTAAGATGTGGCAAAATCAAAAGAATTCTCCCAAGATCACATCTGGCTAAGAACAGGGCTATACTAATCATAAATTCATAGAACTAGACAGGATTGTAAAGATTATCTGGATCAACAGTCTTGCTTCATAAATGAGACTGAATTAAACCAAGAACTTGCCCAGCGACAGGCTCGCCCATGATGAGCAACAGCCACCTATCCCATCTTCAGGAAAGCTACAAGAAAGGAACCTTAGCAAATCCATTTTATTTGATGCTTATATTAATCACATCTGACATAGCATGGGGATAAAAGACACACTCTTCCATGCTGCAGAGACGCCCGGGCCCCCTGTGGGTAAGCACACTTACTTCGTCAGCCGCTCGATGGTCTGCATGTGAGCATGGCTATGGGTCTGGGAGAGCACAGCTTCCTGCTGAGCGCACTTCACACAAAGACCAGCAACACGGCCAGAGGCATGAGCAGCAAGGAGAGACTCCTTATGCTTCACCTGCTCTTTAAGATCTTCACCATTCTTCTGACACTCAGCTAAGTCTTTCCTAGAAAGAAAAGTAAAATGGAAAAAAAGATTCTAGCAAATGGCCAGGAAAAAATACATTATTTTCAAATATATTTATAACGTTTATCATTTATGTACCAAATACTGTATGAAGTTCTTTATATGCAATACCTTATTAATTTGTAACACAACCCTGAAGGGTAGGTGTGATTATCCAAATTAAGATGTTTAATAAAAAGAAATTTGTATAAATTAAATAATTAGCCCCAGTTCAAAGATTTTAGCACAGATTTATCTGGCTCTGATTCTGGATCCCATCACCATTGCATTATTTTACCCACAAAACAAAAACAAAACTCCAAATACAAATCATAAAGAGTGTATCTTAATAAAAGGGAGTGGAGAGCATGACATAACATCCTTATTGAGGAAATGTCCTTTAAGTATTAACCCCTTCTAAGACAAATTTTAAAGAGTATCTTAAAGGATCACCATAAAGAACATGGATTTTATCCATGATTAATTTATTATTTTATGTTTTTCTTCGGGAGGAAAACATAAAAAACAATTCTCAAGAAGAAAAAAAAAAAGAAAAACAATTCTCTAACCCTCCCCCCTTTAACAAAGAGCTGCTTCAAAAGAAAATAGGCTAAAGAGAGAAGTTACAGAAAAATGTTCAGTCGTAAGATTTCACAAGTTGAAAACAAGCAACTTGCTAAAGAAAGGACTGGGGAATTGTGTGTGTGTGTGTTAACTTTATGGGATAGTCTCTGGGCGAGGTTTTACCCCAGGTTGACTCTCCCCAACAAAGTGTAGTAAACTCAGCTTGGAAAAGAGAGTTTCCTTGTCTAGACTTCCCCTGGCCACTACATTAAGGAAAAAAAAAATTTCCCAACTCAGAAAGAAGAAGTCCTTAGTTCTGGGACTACTGACGGCAAGTACTTCATATCTCCGGTTCAGTCTACTCCCTGACAGAGTTCGTTCGCAGTCACAGGGGAAAAGGCAACAACAAAGGCGCCTGGCTGGCACTTTTGGTGTTTTGGGGGCTTTCAGGCTGCCTGGGTAATGTGGAAAAGATCCATAAGCAATCGAAGCGTTAAAACAAACGAACAAAAACTACTTTAATGACAGTCTGAGGTTGGAAAAAAGAAGATATTTTTGCCCTTCTTTCTTCAACATGCTAAGTTTCCCTTTTAAGTATCCTGTAGAAAAAGTCTGACTTTCAAAGGCTTTGTAAAAAGAACTTTGGAAGCACAATCCAAAGTCAAAGGGTCTCCATTACTATTTCTGTCAGGTTCAAACCCAAACACTCAAGTAGATTTGGTTACATGATATGGCAAGAAAAGAAATAGGTACCAATAAAGCCAGAGTTTCTGAGAGGAGTGATTTTATTTCTTTCTTTAAGAAAATGCCTCTTTTAATCATCTTAAATTATGCTAAAAGAAAATGAAGAAAAGAAGAATTCAGGGAACAAAATTCTAATTTCATTACAAGGTTGATATTTTTGTGTAAATTAAAGATGACATGTTTGAATTCTGAATGAGATAAAACAAGTCATATTCCCAAAAGCATAATGACCTAGAAACACAGTACTTCAACAACTGAAAAATCAAATCACAATGAAAATCAAAACATAACAACGTAGGATGAAAAGCAAGAAAACACAAATTAGACAACTTTTTTAATGTTACTTTTTTAGTGAAAAAGTAAACATTTTGTAGAATTCTAATCAAAGTAAAGAATGAGAAGCATAATAGCATATTAAATTAAATGAACAATAATTTGTGCAGTGAAAGCCATGGGCTCTGGTTCTTAGCATTACTCTAGTTATGTCTCAAGACAGTATATGGCCAGGAAGATTTTAAAATTTATTTCCAATTATTAAAGCAGAGTCATAAAAATTATTTTACAACGTATTTGATTTGAAAATATTTCACTGCCATTATTTAAAATAATATTTAACAAATAAAATTAATCAATTCCTGGGGTATTTTTCTATTCATTACACATAATAAATCACTAATGATTAATTTATAATATATAGGTGTTACTGGGATTTTTGAAAACACATAAAAATATATATTAAAATTTATCCTATTTTTAATATAATAAATATCAATAAGATATAGTAACAGTTTAGTTTTTTAAATATTCTCAATACTCAAACTATTACATTATCGTTGCCATTTTTAAATTACATGTAAGAATACTTACAGAGAAAAAAAACCACTGGCCTGTAATCTGAAAAGTAGATTGCTTTATTTTCATTATTTATTTTATTTTAAAAGAATAACTTCTATAAAAGTAGCTAGTGATTCATATTTCTATAAGATAACATGAATATTTAAAAACTGATGAAAGGATAAAACTTAGTTTAGCCTACAGTTCTTTAAAGTTAAATTTGGAAAGGAACTTCATAATTTTTCCCCTTTACCCCTTAATAATCTGAGGAAATGCTTTATATTGTATATTAATATAAAACATCAAATAATTCTGATACTGACTAAAACTGGCATTTCAGCAAACACTTAACTATAATCTCTCTTAAGACATTATGCCTCTTTGCTAAGACTTTATATGAATTTCACTTTACCTCAGTGACTTCAATTGGGATTCCAGGATTTCATTCTTTTCCTCATAAGTAAGTTTTAGCCTCGTCTTTAAAAAAGAAAAAAAAAATTATATGTAGATTTTCCTCATTCCATATTACACAAGCAAATTTTTAATATTAACATTAAACTTTTTTTCTTTTTGTCCAAGAGGAAAAACAATGAATCCTTTCTAGAAAGACTTTTCTAAGGCCACGAAAAATTTTCTAGTTTTCTTAGGTAAATGCCTTAAAAGAACTACTAAGTTATAAAAATGGTGATTACTGACAAAAAAATTTTTTTTCAAAATTGCAGATATCAGATCTTACCCCCTAGTAAAGACCAACTGTAACCTGCAAGGTCCATGAGGGCAAGAATTAAGTCTTATGCATATATGGGAACTTCCCATTGTGCCTCTTGCACATCTGATATAAAATAAATATATACTGGGTAACTGATAAATATAGTTATGAATCTCATGATGACAGACGAAATTGGTACATTATTTACAAGTCTCTGCTGGTACCCAATTATTCTTTCATTCAACAAGTATTTACTGGGTATCTTAGATGCCAATGACTTTAACCTCAAGGGGTTTACATTCTAGGGAAGAAAGTAGAAAGGCAGATTGAACAATTTCAATTTCATATAATTGCTCTAGTGAGGTATACAGAAGGTAAAATGAAATCAGAGAGGCAGGGACTCCTAACTCAGCCAAGAGAAACAGACATTTTCACAGAGGTAGTGCTAAGACTTGAAGCCTAATTTCCAGTAGAAAAAAAGGCACAGAAGCTGGAGAAAGCATGCCAAGTTTGGCATGAACAAGTCATTCAGTATTGCTAGAATGTAAAATGCTCAATGGAGGAGTAGCTAGAATGGGCTGAGTTAAGGTTGGGCATGAGAAGAAATTAAGAACCTTATTTGGCATACATGACTCCTGTAGTCCTTGTGTGGTAAAGTCATTAATTTTTAAAGTCACATTTAAAAATGTTTTATCAGATTTGAATCTTAAATCACTCTGGCAGTGTGGGGGGAGCTATTGCACATTCCCAGGTAAGAGAGAAAACGCCTGAACAATCAAGCAACAAGGACAGATAAGAAAGAATTTAGTAGAGAGTTGTTTAAGAGTGAATATAACAAAACTTTATGACTGACTGGATATGGCGGTGAAGAAGACATTAAAAACACAAAACAAAAACCCTGGGTTCTGAAGTGAGTAACCATGTAAATGCCAGTGGTAACATTATGACAAAAGGAGACAAAATGGAATCATTAAAAACAAAAAACAAAGACCAAAATTCAAAAGGCTGAAAAAGAAGAAAAAGGGAACAAAGAACACATGGAAGGGAAAAAAGGAAGCCAAATAGCAAGATAGTGGATTTACAGTCAACCTTATAAATAATCACATGAGGTTTCAATGTTATAAATACCAAGTAAAAAGGCAGATGTTCCAAATTGAATAAAAACGCAAAGCCTATCCACAAGCTGTCCCCATGAAACCCACTTTAAATACAAAGACACAAATAGAAGAAAAGTAAAAGGACAGAAAAAAGATACTCCATGCCAACACTACTAAACAGAAAGTGGGGTCAGTCAAAATACAAGATTGTGTGCTTATCTTTATAACAGCAAATATATATATCATTTATGATAGCATCAAAAGGTACAGATCTATGAATAATTCCAGCAAAGATATGCAAGACCTTTACTCAGATAACTGAAAAGGCACTTGATACAAATTAAAGAATACCTAAATACATGGAGCACTTTGCAGTTTTTAAGGATATGTGATACAATACTGGAAAGATACTGCTTCTCCCAAATGACTTAGAGCTTGAAGTCAATCTCAATGAAGCCATCATCAGTGGCTGTTTAGAACTTGACAGATTAATTCTACAATGTATGTAAAAAGCCAAAATTAGTCAATGCACTCTTGAGGACAAAGAACAATGCTGGTATTCATGGCCTATTAGATATATGCTATAATAACCAAGATAGTGTAGTAGTAGCACAAAACAAACAAACAAAAAACAGTGAAATGGAACATAGAGCCCAGAAACAGACTCAAACATAAATGGACAGCTGACTGATGGCAAAGATGATAGACAAAGGACTGTCTTTTCAATAAATAATGCTAGGATATACAGATAATCATATGGGAAAAAACAAAATGTGACCCCTATACCTCACATCATAACAAAAATAAGTTCCAGATAGATTGTAAAAAGCGAAACTATGAAGTTTCTGGAAGATAATATATTGAGAAGATCTTCATGACCTTGGGGTAGGGAAAGATTTCTTAACCCTGAAATGTAGGTGTGATTATCCAAATGTGTAGTGCTTTTCTACATAAAAAGCACTAAACAATAAAAAACGGAGAAGGTGGACAGCATTGAGATTCAATTCAGGAGACAAAGGAAGGGAGGGAGGAAAGAAGGCAGGCAGGCAGGCAAAGTAGTTGTCACTACTAAAACAGAAGGCAAGGGAAGCGGCTGTGGCTCAAACAGTGGGGCTCCCGTTTACCATATGGGAGGCCCCGGGTTCAGTTCCCAGGGCCTCCTGGTGAAGGCAAGCCCGCCCGCACGGCATGGTTAGCTGACCCAGCGAGCACAAGCAGCAAGGGGGGGATAAATGAATAAATAAATAAAATCTTTAAAAAAAATAAAAAATAAAACAGAAGGCAAGCCACAGAGTGGGGAAGTAAATTCACAATACATATAACAAAGGGCATGTATCCAAAATATATAAAGAACTCCATAATTAAATGTCAGCTAATACAATAAAAATAATGAGCAGGATAGTTGAACACACACCTCACAAAAGAGAATATCAAACAACTGAAAAATACATGAAAAGATATTCAACCACACCAGTAATCAGCAAAGTGTAAATGAAAACCACAAGATAAAGCACTACACCAGAAAACCCGACAATAACATGTGTTGGCAACAATGTAGAACAATGTTATCATTCAGATGCTGCTGGCAGGAGTGTAAACTAAAAAAACCACCTTGGAAAGTGCCATTATCCATATAAGCTGAATACATATGAACTGCACTCATACAATATTGAATAAAAGATATCAGACAAAAGAATACATACTAAAGGATTCCATTTATATTATGTGTAAATAAAAGAACTCATCCAGAACGTTTATGGATGTATGCTTGAGCAATTACCAAAAAAAGAAAAATAGTAATTAGTAATTAGTTTTAGATTAAGTGAATAAGGAGGCCCTGACTGAGAGGGGCATTATCTCTTGCCCCGGTGACAGTTACATGGGTGTTTATTTGAAGCTGAATCATTGACCTGTAAATCTTTGTTTTGTGTACTTTTCTGAATGTGCATTATATTGTGTCATTAAAAAATTTAAAGGAGGAGGGTGTACCCAACTAATGTACCTATTATAGAATGTTACTGCAAGGTTCACGAAAACTAACATGGGGAGATTATTAATGACCTTAAAAATAGGAAGGCTTAGGAGAATATAGGGGTGGAAGCCAAATTGAAGTTTGCTGAAGAAAGAATGGCAGGTGAGGAATGGAGACATGAATACAGACTACTGGAAAAGTTTTGATACAAAGGGGAGCTAAGATGGAAGGTGATAGCTAAAGGGGAATGTAGAGTCCAGAGAATATGTTTGATGTTTGTGTACTTTAAGTAGAAGCTACTAAAGCACATATTCTGCTCAGAATAACCTGGTCGAGAGGGAGAAATGATACAAGAATAAGAGGAGATATATGCAAAAGTGAAACCCTTGGAAAAAGTGAGAGGTCTGGGACATAGAGCACACAAATGCAGTTTGACCTTTCATGTGAAAAGGAGAAACCAAGATGTTTGACTCTATAGCAATCACAACCACAATACTAAGAGAAGACATTCTACTGGGGGAGACAGGGAGGGTGGCAGTATGCCATCAGGAAGATATGCAGGCCAGAAAACATTTTGAGAAGTAGAGGAGAAGGAAACATTTAAGGTCTTCAAGGGCGGGATGATTACATAAATTAACAGTTCTTCAAAGAGCAATTAAAGTGGGTAATACATTTAGGAAGCAGCAAGTAGTAAGTGGTCTCCAGTGCCTAGAGCTAAGATTTGTGAGAGTGACAAGAGAAGAATGAGAAATGAGTCTGGAAAGGTAGTTTGAGGCAAACTGTGGACAATTCGGGAGATGGAACTTTAATCCTATGGGTATTAAGCAGCTGCCACAGATTATTCAACTGGAAAAAAAGATGCAATTCAGTCTTTTAGGTTTTCTCATTTTTAAGAAAGGTATTATTTCATAAAAGGCAGAATAAATGTGGATTAGGGACTGGGAAAGGGGAGGAAGATTAGAGGAAGAGCGAGCCTTTAGGAAACTAATAATGCCTGAGGATAATGAGAGCCTGAACTGTGATTCATTCATTGCCTCTTCTCCTGGAAACAGTCCATTTATGGTGTTATTCTTACTCTTCCATCATTGTTGATTAATTCCGACATGTTAAATTTAATGCACAGAAGGGTTCAAGTTAGCAAGAAGGGGAGAAAAGGTCTGTTATACAGATTAAAGGATTTAAAATATCATTTTGTATTAAAATAGAATTCATACCAAGTAATTTCTCCTCCTGGATTGAGTTCCTCTTTTCTACTTCCCTCATCCGTACTTTTCAAGCACTCCATCCCCAAGAGTTCCCATGACCCCCATGTCAACACCTACATTAGCACTTTTCGCTGTACTGCTATTTATTTGTCTTTCTCTTCTACAAGCTTGTGAGTTTACAGGGCAGAGCAAATGAGGCTTCCTCATCTCTGTAGCTCCTAGACACTGCTGGTATATAGCAGATACTCAATAGATGGGACATTACTGAATGACAATAAACGGACCCAAGTCAGACAGAATAATACACCCTTAATTAACTAGTAAGCTAAATGAGACCAGGCACCTGAGGGGTTAGATTTTTTATTTCAGTAATAACACCCCTACCAGAAATTTAAGCTAGCATGGATCTTACATACACCTAATGATTCACAGGCAGACAGCCAAAAATCTGAGGCTAGAGGAACAGAGTTGGAACAAGTGATCAGATTTCATAAGGGTTTAAAACTATTCAGCCTATTATTCAAATTATCTTTTGTGTACATCGTTTTGTTCTTCTGACATTCTAATGAACCAAAAATGCTTGCATTCATTATGATTGAATTTATGCTTTAAATTACTTTCTCCCCTCCCCTTACAGTGTGGATTTTACTGTCACAAAGAAGAGAGTTTAGCTCTTTTTTCTAAATTCTGTATCTTTAAAAATAGTTGGATCTAAACATGAACTTTAAGTATATCTGCCAAGCACGCTGTTATACCGGAGACATCATATTCTTTTAGTGTATCTGGCAAGTACATTCTTAAAGAGATGTATCAGACTCTTACTAATCATTTGAATCTTAAAAGAGGCACCCTGCCTCTAATTAAAAACCCTGCTGATGGCATAGCTTACCATTTAGTTTTCCTATTTAGAGGGAAAGTTCGATAGTCAGGACAACCAAGCTGGACAGTTTTTTAAAATTATAAATTAGCAATCTACCTTATTTTTCAAAATAAAATGATTTCCTCCTATTAGTGTAGATGAAGAAAATAACCTCTCCTAAAGTAGTGGCATTTATCATCAGTCAAAGCCAGAGCATCCCCTAGCTTAGCACAGAACGTGGAGGAGCAGCACAGACTCACCAGCTCCAGCTTCCATCTCTCGGCCTCAGCAGCAGGTGCATCTTTGACTAGCTCGGCGTGGCTGTGGGACAATGGTTTATTGGCAGCTTCATCCACCCCAGAAGCGTCACCTGTTGCAATCCAAGAATTCTGCATGTTTTCCTAAAAGAAAATGTGCCACTAACTGCAAGTGTCATTGAGCTTTAAAATAAACTTGCACATTTTACGAATGAAATATTGATTCTTACCTATAAGGAAAGTGAAAAAAATCTATGCTTCTACACCACAACTTAAGAATCACTTTAATTTTAGGCTATTAGGGTCATATTATACCAGAAAGGTGTTACAAACTCAAATATCTATAGGTACAGGCAATAATGCAAATGAGCAAGAGGGCTGGATGTCAGCATATCCACCAAGAAAGGAATAAATAGCTCAGAAATTTTCTACTTAAAAAAAAATCTCCTTAATCCCTGAGTACACATGCTAAAATTTAAAATAATTAGCATATTTATAATATAATAATTTTTGTTTTAAGACTTGAGAAAAGACTTCAATGAAGAGAAATTTGATAAGGAAAAGTTATAAAAATGAAGACAGAAAGGAAATATATTTCACATGGCTTTAGTTTTCAAAATATAATCTGCTGTTTCTTCAAATTCTCGGTCATAAACTAGCTTAAAAGCTAAACGTCCTGTAGGCTCTCATCCAAGTCCAGGGCTAAAACTGAGAGACAACAAAGAGGAGGGTCTTCTCTTCTCTGCTGGTGGTAAACTATCCTCTGGCAAACAAGATGGTTTGATTCAATATTGACAAGCTATTCCTAATATATGCAGAAAGGCAGTCTAAATGGTGGTCAGAAGGATGGATTTGGGGAATCACACAATCCTGGGTTAGAGCCTTGCTTTGTCACTTTTTATCTTTCTGACACTAGACCAATTACTTAGGCTACTTACCTACTGTGTACCTTCATTTACTCATTTGAAAATAGAGATAGTAACACTTGCCTTGTGTGATTATTGTGAAATTGAAATGAAAAATGTAAACAAAGTGCTTGATACAGTGCCAGGCACATTGTAACTATGTAGTTATCATTAAATATTAGTTCTCAGTATATAAATGGTTCAATTACTCTTCAAAAGAAGGCATTAAAAACACCAAAAATCTATATTCATATTAGCCAATAACAATAGCAAGATCTAACATAACACTGCAATTGATTTACAAAAAAGGGTAAAAGATTCAAAATTTAAAACTTAGTGTATCAAAGGACATTATCAAAAAGGTAAAGAGACAAACTACAGAATGGGAGAAAATACTCAGAAAAAAACAAAGACGACTTATAACTCAAAAACAAAAAGATAACAACCCAGTTAAAAAATGGGCAAAGTACTTGAATTGACAGGGTCTAAGGTCAGGAAAAGATGGGGAGTTATTGCTTAAGAGATACAGAGTTTTGTTTGGGGTGGCAGAAAAGTGTCTGTAATGGATAACTGTGTTAATAGCACAATATTCTGAACGCAATTATTATCACTGTCTTGTACATATGAAAGTGGTTTAAATGGGAAAATTTGCATTTTATACATATTACTATAATAAAAATTGTTAAAGGGTTTAAAAAGACTTATCTATTGATCTAATTATATTTAAGATATTCTAACAAGTTTTATTCAATTTAAAATCCCCTAATACAGCAACATGCATGCACTGCTGAAATTAATTCACCTACACAGGAGTGGAAGCAACAATTCTGTAACAAGAAAATAAAAGAGAAGACTAATATTAAAATAGATACCAAGAAACTACCTACACTGAATCAAGAGGAAATAGAAGATCTCAACAAACAAATAACTAGTAAAGAGCTCTGTCAGCATCACTAGCTATTAGCGGAATGCAAATCAAAACTACAATGAGATATCATTTCACATCTATTAGACTACCCACTATTAAAAAGTCAGAAAACTGTAAATGTTGGAGAGGATGTGGAGAGATAGGAACAATTATTCACTGTTGACTGTTCACTGTTCACATGGGATTGTATAACATAGTGAACCCTCATGTAAAATACAAATATTGAATATGTAAGACTGCTTTTATAAGATATCAGTACAAATAAACTAGAGAGAGAGAAAGAGTAGAGCAGCTATGCATAGCAGGAGAGGCACAGAGAGACTGAAGGCTGATGAGTTTTGCTTTTGTTTGGTTTTTGTTTTATTATTATTATTATCATTATTATTATTATTATTACTGGAATAATGAAAATGCTCTAGAAATGACTGAAGTGATGAATGCACAGCTATCTGATTGTACCGAATGACAATGATTGTACACTCTGGATGGATTAATACTTTAATATGTATCAAAAAATTGATTTGTTTAAAAAATGGATCAAAGAGCTAAATATAAGAACCAGGACTAAAAAATTCCTAGAAGAAAATGCAGGGAAGCAGCTTCAGGATCTTGTGTTAGGCAATGGTTTCTTAGAGTTTACACCCAAAGCACAAGCAACAAAATAAAAAAGGTAAATGAGAGCTCCTCAAAATTAAAAACTTTTGCCCATCAAAAAGGTTTGCCATGAAAATGAAAAAACAACCTACTGAATGGGAGAAAATGTCTGGAAACCACATATCCAATAAGGGTTTAATATCCAGAATATATAAAGAAGTCCTACAGCTCAATAATAAAAAGACATACAACCTAATTATATATGGGCCAAGGACATGAAAAGACATTTCTCCAAAGAGGATATACAAACAGCTAAAAAGCAAATGAAAAGATGCTCAGCGTCACAAGATCTTAGGGAGATGCAAATCAAAACCACAAGTAGATATTTTACATCCAGTAGAATTGCTACTATTAAAACAAGAGAAAACTGTAAGTATTGGGAGTGTTTGTGGAGAAATAGGAATACTCATTCATTGCTGGTGGGAATGTAAAATGGTGCAGCTGCTGTGGAAGTCTGGCAGTTCCTCAGGAAGCTAAGTATAGAATTACCATATGACCCGGCAATTCCACTTCTAGGTATATACCTGGAAGAACTGAAAGCAGGGACTCAAACCGATATTTGCACCCTGATGTTCATAGTGGCATTATTCACAATTGACAAAAGATTGAAGCAACCCGAGTATCCATCAACCAATGAACGGATAAACAAAAAATGTGGTATATACGCACAGTGGAATGTTCATCAGCTGTGAAAAGGAATGAAGTACTGCTATATGTGACAGCATGGATGAACCTTGAGGACATTATGCTGAGTGAAATAAGCCAGACATAAAAGGACAAATATTGTATGATCTCACTGATACTAACTAATTATAAAAAGAAAATTCATGCAGTTAGAATCTAGAATATAGGTTACCAGGGGATAGATTGGGGTTAGAGAACGGGGAGTTGATGCTTAATTTGTACAGAATTTCTCTTTAGGTTGATTGTAAAGGTTTGGAAATGGATGGCAGTGACGGTAGCACCTTATTGTGAGTGTTATTAACAGCACTGAATCATATAGGTAAATGTGGGTAAAAGGGGAAACTTTAGGTTATCTATGTTACCGAAAAAAATTAAAATATAAAGCATAAGATTGTATAACACTGGGACCCTATTATAGACCATGGACTACAGTTTCTGTAAGTGTAAGAATATTCTTTCATGAATTATAACAAATGTATGACACTAATTCAAGATGTTAATAATAGGGTGGTATATGGGGAAAAACACACCTAGTGTAAACTGTGGACAATCGCTATGAGGCAGGTTAGCGAGGTTAGCTAGGGAAACCGGGAGAAGGTGAGCCTCAACATAGCTGACAGACAACATGGCCCCAAGACCCCACGATTGGTGGGGTGACCAGTACCAGCTGGGGCCCACCCCCTAGCATCAGCAAGGGGAGAAACAGCTAACAGTTTAAAAGGTAACCACACGAGGCAGAGCTCGCTCTCTCGGCCTAGAGGAGCACACATCAAATCTTGGTGTCTATTTCCATCCTTTCTCTCCCATCTCTCAGCAAGCTCTGTTCTTTCCCCCATTTAACAAATACATTCTTTTTACTGGCCTAACTGAACTGGCATGTTCTTAAATTTATTTATGCAACATAGCCAAGAGCCTAGAGGAATCCAACACTTCCCCGTCTTCAGTTAATAATACTATTTTAATAATTTTTTACCAATTTTAACAAAGGTATGTTAAAAAAAAATTAAAACAATTACAAAATGTGCTATCATCAGTTTTAACAAATATTCCACACCAATACAAGGTGTTAGCTGTAGGTGGTATATGGGAATCCTGTATTTTATGCATGATTGGTCTATAAACCCATAACTTCTCTAATAAAAAAATTAAAAAGAAATAAATATAACCTAAAAAAATGTACAGAGTTTCTATTCAGGGCGATGGAAAAGTTTTACTAATGGATGGTGGTGTCGGGAGCACGACATTGTGAATGTAAGTGACAGCACTGAACAACATATCTGAATGTGATTAAAAGGGGAAATTTTAGGTTGTATACATGTAACTAGAATAAAAATTTTTTTTAAATTCCCTGGAAATTGTACAACACAACCATTGAACTGTACATTAAGCCATGGACTATAGTTAATAGTACAATTATAATCATGTGCTTTCATCAACTGTAACAAACGTACCACACTAATGCAAGATGCTAATAATAAGGTGATATGGCACTTTGAGATTATTTATGAATTCCAAAAAGAAAGATTATGTTTGTAAACTGGTCTGTTCCCCTGGGTGTGAAAGCCTTTGACTGTATTAGATTCAGCTGAGATGTCTTTGATTAAATTATGTTAAGATTAGGGCTTTGATTCAACCCCGTCAGTAGGATGTAACTCAGGTTAAATCCCCACTCCCTTGGTGGGCTATACAAAAGGATACTTGCTCAAGAAGACACACAGAAAGGAGAAGGCTCAAACAGTTAAAGCCCTGGGAAAGAGAGGAGCCCTATGCCAGCCTACAGCTGAGACTGGAAGAAGCTGGGCCCATGGAGCCTTAAGAGGAAGAAGGAAGGAGAGACCAGGCAGAGGTCACCTGCCATCTTGCTTTAACACGTGACAAGAAACTTTGTGAGAAAGAAACCTTGAGTTGGACTCTTTATGGCCTTGTAACTGTAAGCTTTTACCCCAAATAAATACCCCTTATAAAAGCCAACAGATTTCTGGTACTTTGCATCAGCACCCCTTTGGCTGACTAATACAGGTGGTATATGGGAATCCTGGATTTTATGCATGATTTTTCTATAAACCCACAACTTCTCTAAAAAAAAAAAAAAAAAGATATCAAGGTCACAAGACATGTCTACAATAATCATTGAAATGTTTGTACTACATTTTAGCTCATGTGAATATTTTTTAAAAAGCAAACTTCTCTAAAACCTTGTCCTTTCTAAATTCATGGCTGTAGTTTTCTTTAGCAAGTTTCCTTTGTTCAAACTGTAAGGACATGTATGCTACCACTATTTCCTTCCCCTTTTGCATTACTCACTTCTCTTGCCTTCTGATTCACTTGTCTGCCTAATTTCCTTTCTAGTTCACTTCCCCTTCTTCTACTTCTTTGCTATCATATAAATATTGAAGACTATGAATAATTGAGTCATTTGTTAGCTAAGTGACTATATATTTGAAAGAAAAGCAAAAGAATCTATTTATTTTTAAAATGAGCTACTCCTAAGCACTTCCTATATGGCTATAGCCTCTTCAAACTAGCATTATCATAATAAAATAAGATTGAATTTTTAACCATTAATATTAAAAATTATATGAACCTTCAAAAAAAGTTATATAGCAAGGAAAAATAGTTGATCACTAACTAAAACATAATTATTGAGGAATAAACCAAACTTTAGTATTCAGAGTTAACATAATCACCTACATCTAAATGGCAAATTCTAACATAAATACAACTCAAGGTTTACAAATGATTCAGATGGGTTAAAAAAAACAAACAAACAAACATAAATACTTTAAACACAAAAGTTAGAGGAAACAGCTAAAACAGTAAGACAACATATTTTTCTTACAAGAACTGATTCACTAATGACAACTAGGTCAAAACCACCAATGCCAATTGCAAAATAAAGCTGTAACAGGCAAGTATTAAAACTTCCCATGGAAACTCGAATTTGTCTCAAAAAGCAGAACAAGCTGTGATTCACTGCCTCCTATAACAAAAAAGAGCAAAACATTTTTAAGGCAAAAGTATCTAGGAAAAGACATAAAGAAATACTACTTGTATTTTGAATGCTACTTAAATATCACCATGAGAATTTTGCATCAAGAACTAAAGAGATCATCTATATAGTCCACGGTTCCTCAAAATGTGACCCAGTAATAGTACAATCACTTGGGGAATTTGTTGAAAGTTCATATTCCTAGGACTCAACCCAGGCCAGCTGACTCAGACTCTCATGGCACAGAGCCCAGGAACCTGCATTGCAACAAGTCCCTCAAGTGATTATTCACATTAAAGTCTAAGAGCTACCAATATAGGTCAATCTTTTCAAATTACCAAAAAAGAAACTGAGGACCCACAAGATTAAGCCAGAGAAAGCACTCCAAAATTACTTGCTAAACCCCAGCTTGTTCAGTACATTCCTAATTTTGATCTTCTGACCCTGAGGCCAACCTTCTTTCTGCTGCATCATGCTGCTAATTAGACTTACTGCATTTCAGAGCTCAAGCGAAATTGAGAGAACTCCAACAGAAACCTAAACTAAGGTTCTGAACAGCTGCTGGGTATAGCACAAGGCCTCAAAGTCCTTCCTATAGAATATACGTCCTGTTTTAAAAACATAAAAGGTATGCTCAGCAATGAAACTGGAGTAGAAATTAGGCAGCACTGCATCACTGCATTTGAGGATTCATTCCACTGAATTTTCATTTTTGATGCCCCAAGAGCATCCCAGCTTAGTACTTTTGCCAGACTTCAAGAGAGAATCTAACAGTTCAGAAGGCTGAGGGAGAGGGCAAGAAGGAAGGTAAGCATAATTGGGAAAAGGCATACTTTTGTCTTAGGACTTCGAATCTTCCTCTCACAACATCATTGTACACTTTGTCATGCAGAACATTTTTTTTTTTCAGGCTAATTTTTAGGTTTGTCACCTTTTTCCAATTAAGCAAACTTAGAACATAATTTATGGTTTAAAGAAATGCTCACAGAGGCATCCAGAAGTGTTTGTTCTCTCATTGTCTCCTCTCTTTGAGATTTCAGCTCTTGCTGGAGCCTGTCATTTTCGAGTACAACTACTTGTACCCTACTTTTCATTCCAGAGAGCTCCTCCTATAAAAAGTAGAAAAAAAAACACCAAATATGTTAAACATTTTAAAGAAGTGCTTTTATTTGTTGATTACCACAGAATTCAGCATATTACAAAGCATGGATGCTTTCTATCAGTTTCTTGGAATACTACAATTATATTGAGACAAACAGGGCAACTCAAAGATCAGCTACCAAACAATGAGCTGTATGGTAGAGGGACCCGCTGATGGCTATTTCTCAGGAACTATGTGGTTTCTCCAAGGCATCAAGTCTTACAGAAAGGCTTTAATTAAAAGACTTAACTAAAGGATTTTTAAGAACTAGGTAGACTGCAGAAATATAAAGTAAAATATATTATTAATATATAATCAAATGCCAATAACTTATTGAAAACTGAAAGACAACTAAAAAGGAAGACACTCTGAGATAAAAAGATGTGAAAAGTTAAGGTGATTATCTATAAATGGATAGCCAGTTCATGTGAGTAAAACAATTCACTGGAAAGAATGAGTGTTTCCTTGGTCTTGCAGGGTTTTGTAAAACCAGGAATTACAAACAAATAACATTAAATTGCTATTGAGCGGCATGTGGCATTTCACTGTCTGAAAAAAACATATCAGATCTATATAGATTGATAGTACAATAATTAACATCATCTTCACTACTAGTGTAATCAAAGCTATGATGCAATATATGCAAATTCCTTTCAATTATTTTATTCAGGAAAAAAACAAAGCTGCAATTAAAAGCTATAACTAAAAAATATTTCTAGTCCTCTTATACATTACATTCATCCCATTACTCTTTTGTTAAAATGTATCAAATTTTACACTGCCTTTCAAGGCTTCTATTCCACTTTTCCAGTTCAGTTTTAATTATTTCTAGGAGACATTCTCCACTGTAGGAAGATAGGCCCTCACAAACAAACCCTTCCATCCTGAATATACCTTTTCATGGTTCTGCCTGCCTTGGAAGTCGGTATCTCACTTCTGCTGATCTAAATGACAGGACTCCTTCAAGACTGGTTCAAGAGCTTCCTCTCCCATAAAAACAACACCTGAAGATACTGACATTGAGTAACCTTCTCTTACTACAATTATAGCTTTGCATCACAGAGTAAATGGCTACATTATATTCTCCACTGTGCTGCTGCTGGTGGTGTTTGGAGGTAACAGCACTGTCTTTCCATATAAATGGTAAATTAATTCTGCTTTATATATTTTGTTACCCACAGCACTTAGGAGTTAAAAGATGCTTGTTAATGGAATGACTCCTAGGATTATTTCAGCTGTACTAGTAATCCAAGAACAACATCTCTCTATTAATGATTGTATCCTCTAAGAACAAATAGAAAATAACATACTTTCCCTTGTAAAGTTAAGACAATGAAACATTCACAACTCCCTAGATCACATATTGATCTTGCACCTTAGAAGAGTAGCCAAAATGTAATATATGGTGCAAAAGATGTCAGTAACTCCTATAAAAACATTACACCATTTGATGATACACTGACATTGATTTAAAAAAAAAAAAAAAAAAAAACTACAACACTAACATACTTTGAGAAGGCAGAAAGAAATGGTCGATAGCATTAATGACGTCACTAAACTGCATATAGTGGAGCAGTACAGCCTTCCAATGCTACAAGCCATAGGTGATGCTTTTGGCTCCGGGATCATTACTGTTAGTATCTCCTATGAGCCATTCTTATCGTCTGAGGTCAAGGTAAGACCCTTAACACTGACAGCAGAGAAGATTTAGTCTACTAGCATAGAGTCCCTGCTTGTTGCACCACGCTTCCACAGGTTGAGCAGATGTGGGAGAATGACTGGTATTAGTATTCTACAGCATTTATCAGCAGCCAGGCTAAAGAAAATGGAGTGGCAAGGAAAAATTCTGAAACACAAGAGCATATTATCAAATAATTAGGCATAGTTAAAGACTGATGAGAAATTTAGCCATCAAAAATGGCATGGACAAGCAGCTTCATCCCCATGCCTGACAAGCTCCTTTCTTCTCAATCATACAAAGATAGCAAGTGTCAATGTGTAGCTATGACCATGAAGACTAATGGTAGCAAAGTTTTACACAAGGCATAATTCAAATAAACTTCAATTTAGGGAGGTTTAAACTCTCAATAAGAAACTTACCTTGCAGAACTTGACTTCTGCCTCTAAATGATGAATGTATTGAGACTGGTCATTAATGATAGGAACAAGATTGTGCATGGTAGGCATATTGGTGTCTTCATATTCTGATGACTTCTAAGGCAAAACATAAAAAATAAATATGTTTTGATTTGGCAAAGAATCAGTATACCCTCTCCATACTCAATTTAGCACTGACATGATATGTACATTGGGAAGTGTGCTGGTGCTGGTTCGACTTTTTTGTGGACTCCATAAATGTATGTTCTTCAAGTGAATCCATTCCTGTGGGTGTGGATCTTTGGAAGTAAGATCTTTTGACAAGCAGGATCTTAAGGTGTGACCCACCTCATTCAGGGTGGGCCTTAATCCTCTAACTGGAGGCCTTTATAAACTGCAGACTAAAAAACCATAGACACACAGTAAAAGCTGCAGTGACAGAGAAAGCCACAGGTGGAGCAGCCTGAAGCAGAACTAGCCACAGGCCCAGAGGAGAGGTGGGAAGAGCAGGCTGCCATTATGCCCTGCCAAGCGCTTGATCGCCCACAGCTGAGATGAGAGACAGCCTCTTTAGATGATGCCCCCGTGTACCTGACTGTCCACAGCTGCGACTTGGTGAGACGGCATCTCTTGATGATGCCTTGATTTGGACATTTTCACTGCCTTGGAACTGTAAGCTTTTACCCTAATAAATTCCCATTATAAAAGCCAACCAATTTCTGGTATATTGCAGTGGCTGCCTTCAGCAAACTAAAACAGGAAGAAACATCACCCTGTAGCTAATGGTATTTTTTATCTCTATCATATAAATTCCACAAGTAGACAAGATTTAGGGGTTCTATCATCATTTTTTAAAGATGAAAAGTGAAAAGTGACTATAAAAAGCACATGGCAAATGTAAAAATGCTGGGGTAGTATAATTGGCTTGGGATGAGTTGCTCTTTCAGGATGTGATTTGAGCCATCTGAAAATATGCCATCCCATTCAGTGATGCTGAGATACAAGGAGACAACTCTTTGCAAGAAGCTGCCATGGAAGAGAATTACAAGCTAAAACTGCAAAATAGGTCCCTAAAGAAAGGATTCTTAAGACCAGTTTTTGATGCCAAGTGTGTGTCAACGAAAATTCCATGTCATAAAGGGCACGTTAGCAAAACACGTTTTTTTGGTTTTTTTTTTAGTGTTTAGTACCAAGGTAAGTCAAGACTATGCTATTCTGGGGGACAGGGCCTCTAAGCACTAGAGCTCTGAAGCAGATACACGTGACACCAAACTGTGAAATACACTTCACTGAGAAGCCCTATGAAGAGATTTCCAGAAAAAAAAAAAAAAAGTTATTGCTATTTACCTCTGCAATCTTCCTGGAACTGACTTTTAATCACTTATCCTAAAGTGATTTTGAAAAGTGGCTTATAAAATCATATACCATACCATCAGATTAAAATATACACATATATAAAAGGAAATCGAGAGAAGGAAAAATCAGGGTCAACCAGTTAGGTGAACCCAGAGGAAAGCTTGAAACAAACACGACATCTATTTTTTGGTCCATCAGAGATTCCAAACAACAATGTACTATCTTTCACAGCAGAATAATTAAGGAAAGCTTTACATTTTAACATATTTAAAAGACTGAGAAACCAAAGTCACTTTAATTTAAACCAATTAACTTTAATGTACATCAGTTCCATCTCAACAGTGCCTCAGTTGCACTCTCAAAACATCCACATATTTCTAAAATGTCACATTGGCTATTAAAGTACATTCCAAAGGGTACAATCTAAAAAAGCCACCTATTACTATTATACCATGTCATCACACATATAGGCTGTAAACATTTAGATCCTAAGTTCCAAGCTTTTACACAGCTCCATCTGAACAGACTTGTGTTCGTAAAGTATATTGAGCTGATACTCTTGACAAAGGCCTTCCTTCAATCAGCTCTATAATATATACTACTGGTCAGTTTTATCTTTAAAAAGCTAACAGACATGTCTGAGCATTCAACAGATAAAGCAATAATAACACTTCATCTAAAAGACCTAAAAGCCTTTTATCCATTGTGTACTTAAGAGTATTCTAGAAGCCAGGAATAAATTCACAAAATGATGAAATATTTTATTAAAATTATAATCTATATCTATAAATAAAAACTATGAATATTAAGTACATTTATCTAAAGTAGGGATTAGGCATAAAAATATGTGTCAGGCTGGAATGAAGTATTAATACAGGATACTATTAAGACATTTCACCTGCGAATAAAGGAGAAGTGATGCGTCTCCACAGTCTCTAGCATGTAGGCTTTGTATCCAACTATTGTCATACATTGATAATGCAATGTGACTACTGCTGTTATGACATGTTATATTAGTGTCATACTTCATAGATTTCTAAATAATTTTAAATATATACTCTCATCTTACTCTTATAAAAACCCTGTAAGATAGGAATAAGATCCTTGTAGAAAGTATGTGACAGATCCCAGATAGATCTAAGACCTAGACTATTATGTTGGCATTTAAACCTGGCCCAGATATTTCCCACACACACCTATCTCTGCATTTAGCAATTACATTACTTCTATCAGGAATGATACACTCTGCCAAAGCAATAAAAAAAAAAAAAATCAATATTAGAATACAGTGTGACTTCTCATCTTACACAATTTTGTAACATATATTTTTTAATGTAGAGTAATACTATATATTTCAGTTTTGACATTCAAAATAAAGAGCATTACAAAGGAAGGCTAGAATTATAATTAACCTCTAAAAATGATCAAATATAGACATGAGCCTCTAAAAAGGAAATGATTAAAACATTACCTTTTCCATATAATGTTCCCTTTTTATATTTGCTAACAGTTACAAAGCAAATTCTCCAAACTGTTTTCTCACACACATATTTCAAGTGAATAATAAATTAAAAACATCAGTATTCCCTCTGCTATGGCAGTCTCTTCTCCAGCCAAAATAATCAGAATGGAGAGGACTTCTTTTAATGCTTTACGTTAGCAACATGTCCTACTTAGAAATGGACCACAGCATGCACTGCTAATACGAGACTGTAAAATAATGCTTTTGTCAGGTTGCAAAAGTTCATACTTACCAAGGGGGACGTTTTTCTTCTTCTCGGTGGAGATATCTCGCTTTCCTTACTCGCTTGTTGGCGCAACAGAGTTTTGAGCTGATTAACTACAGAGCAAAAGCAATGGACTCGTTAACCTTACTTGAGAGCCACGGTATATCACCACCCAACTCTCCTTCCATCCATCCAACAGATATTGTTTAAACATGCCACGCACCAAGAACTGTGCTATCTACTGGGGGTACAAAGACAAACACGAGAAAATCTCTACCACCTAAGAGAGTCAAGAATCCTTGAGCAAGAAAGACACACTAACAGATACAAAATAATATAATAAGTTTATGTTTGGACTTGGAATAACACAAGGTGCTACAAGAAGTGGAGGCATCGAATTGGGCCTGTTTTCACAGAGGATGAGCAGGAGGTCACCAGGCAGAGAAGTCTGAGAAAAATTCCAGGTAGAAAGCATAGCAGATGCAAAAGCCTAACAGTGTGGCCAGGTTGTTACGACTTGAACATAGCCACATGGGGTGGATGGCTAGGAGAAGGATAGAAAAATTAGACTGGAGCCATCTTAGGAAAATATTGCTATGTCATACCAAGGATTTTGGCCTGTAGCTTATCTGCATTGGGAAATCAAAGGGAAAAACTTAAACAAGGAAATGATATGACCTGGTTTGTGTCTTAGAAATGAAACCCTAGCATTAGAATAGGGGCTGGACTGGAGTCACTGTTCTGCTAGGACGGACATCCACACACTCACCACAGGGCTGGGCTGCAGGAGGACGGACATCCACACACACGTACACATGGCTGGGCTGCAGGAGGACGGACATCCACACACTCACCACATGGCTGGGCTGCAGGAGGACGGACATCCACACACTCACCACATGGCTGGGCTGCAGGAGGACGGACATCCACACACACTCACCACAGGGCTGGGCTGCAGGAGGACGGACATCCACACACTCACCACATGGCTGGGCTGCAGGAGGACAGACATCCACACACTCACCACAGGGCTGGGCTGCAGGAGGACGGACATCCACACACTCACCGGCATGGCTGTGCTGCAGCTCGTGCCAGGCAGTCTCAGTGTCCTCATTTCTTTCACTGGCACCAAAAGAAGGATCCAGTGCATCTTCTCTGGCTATGGCATTGCCTTCTCTCAGGGCACATTTCAGTTGGTGAATGCTTCTGTTGGCACGTTCTACAACAACAAACATGGTCACAGTCAAGGCCAATGAAATATGGGTGTAACACATGTGTGCTTTCTCAGGAATGCAATTTCTAAAGGAGGAGCAATTATTTCACACGCTTTCTGGAAAAATGCCGAGTTCTGTGTCTAGCTTACAGAGGCACGTGGCAGAGGAAGTGAGGGGAGATTAAGTTCTTAGGTTAGAGGCTAGCTTTGATGCCGTTTAAGAGTCCTGCCACCTCAGTGACTGATGTTACTAAACACAGCGCCACCAGCAAGGGGGACTGCTCCAGAGCACCAGCTAACAATAAGCAGCAAGGGGACACGCTCGTCTTCCCTTCCAGACCCCAGATCCCCTCCCTGCCTGGAGACATCCAACTACCTGTCCTCCTTCTGACCAAGATTTGAATAGCTGCAGCGCTCCTTGTGGCAGCCCCTGCTGTAAGTCTGTAACCCATGTATGGATTCTTGGTTATTGCAACTGACTACCCCTTGGAAATGAAGCTTGAACTAGTACCACACACATAATGTAACCTAAAATGAAGTATTTTAAGCTCTATTACTGTAAGAGCTCAGCTTTAAAAATGGCCTCCAGGGAACTCGGCCCCCTGACCTCATAAGTCCCCTCCCACATTGCAACTGGGCTTTGAAACTAGGCTAGCCTGAGGCTTGCATGACCAATAGAAAGCAGTGGAAGTGACACCATGCCAGATCCAAGCCTCACCTTTAAGCCGGCAGCGTCTACTTCCTCTCTCTTAGAATGTTTGCTTTGGGGAGCCCTGAACCACTACGCAAGAAGTCTGGCTACCCTGTTGGAGACACCATGAGAAGAGGCCATGGGCCAGCAAAGGTCCTGAGACTATAGGGAAAAGGAAAGAGGCTCAGCTCCCCAACAGCTCAAGGGATGCCAGAACCAGAGGCCATTTAACTGCAACTGCATGAAAGAAACCAGAAGAATTACCTAGTGGACTCCAGTCAACCACAGATCTAGGAGAGAGAAAAAAAAGTTGTAGAAGTTTCAGTCACTAAGCTTTGGGGCAGCTTTTTGCACAACAATAGAGAATTGAAAAAGTTACTCATCACTTCCTTAGGCGTGTTGAGCATTCACCTCTGGGTATTCTGCTAAGGAGCCAAGTCTTTCTTATACTAACTACACTAGGACACTGATGCTGCTGTTACTAATAGTTCTACCCTACTTCACGGAATGTTCTCACATGTATAACAACTGACTGACACAATCAACCGGAGAGTTTATTAATTAAGGACCAGCTGCTTTTTCAGGTTTAAATTTCTCGTTGTTTCTAATAAGCTTTTATAAATTCACTGGGTCAAAACCAGTGAACAATAGCTATAATAAAAATATGCTCTGCGAATATTCTCACTGTCCTGATTCTGTGATAATCAGGGTGGGCTAAACATTCGCTATATTAGAAACCATGCATGTGTCCCCAGACCTCGTTTTCCTCCCTAGGTCTGGTTTTTAGAATGCTGGTGATAAACTAAGCCTGATTTATTATATGACCATCCTGTATGGGAAAAGACTGTAACTCTAGGTATCTCTGGTCAACCTTAAGAGATATAGCAGGGGACTATATCTGGTTGGCGTCCATCTCCCATATGGAGGGACCTGGGTTCAATCCCCGGGACCTCCTGGTAAAAATTTTAAAAATATATAGAAGGTGCGTGGGCCGCCAGGCCCGGTGCGCGGGTGCACCACCAGTTCCTGCAAGCCACACAGCAAGATGATGACATAATAGGAGAGTGACACAAGGGAGAGGCAAGATGAGACGCACCGAAAAACCAGCAACTAAGGTGGCGCGGGCAGGATGCCTCTCTCCTACATCAGAGATTCCAAGGATTGAATCCCAGTGAAGACAGGAGGAGAAGGATGAGAAGAGAGGGCAGAAAATGGACACAGAGTTGCCCAGCGATTGGACACAGAAACAGCAAAAACCGGGGGGGCGGGGAAGGGGTGTAAAAATGGATAAAAGTAAATAAATAAATAAATCCTTAAAAAAAAAAAAAAAATATGCTTTGTACATTAGAGCAGAGACACATATTTCATCCACCATTTTCATATTTTGATGTCTGTATTTGAACGTTATTTTTCAGTTCATTAATTCATTTACCAAATATTTACATATATTTAACTTAGAAATTTATATTTGAGAAGGACAAATTCCCACACAAATTCATGTATGCTATGAACTAAACTATTTCAGATGGAATCCATCTAAACTATTCTTTAAGATCTTTAGAGGAGAGGGTGCATTCCATAAGCAAGGCCAATCCATAGCAATGATGGCCGTGGAGTTGTGACTCTCTTCTGACTGAGACCCTTCTTTCAAAATTGAGTCCCATTTCTTGCGTTCTCGAGAGAAAAAGCACCTATTCCTTGCTACCTATAGAACCCCTTGGAAAGCTCCAAAAGCACATAGCTTTTGGTTACCGATCCTATAGAAAAATGTTTATAAAGATACATTCTAGAGGACTATGAAAAATTGAGTACATTTTCTCCAAGCTCAAAGTCTGGAACAAAAAAATTATAATTTGCTCTCAAATGGAAATGGAAATATAAAATTTCTGAATGCCATATTGTCTGAGGCACTAGCTAGTTTTTAAATGTGTAGTATTCACTGAAAAACTAAATTTCTCCTTCATTTGGCATTTCAAAAAATTTAAAATGATCTCAAAAATGATATTTTAAAGTGACTATTTGCTCAAGTAAAAATCCCATTTTTTGTGCATGAGGTCTCTCGGGTATGTGCAGGGAGTCATCTCACATGCATTGTTTTTCCTGTTTGGATTAACAAACAGTCTGACACTATTCTCTTTGATTTAAAAAAAAAATCATATCATTGATATGATCAAGGTCTAACCATTAAATATATAGAAGAAGAAGTTTTAAAAGACCATCCGCTGGCATTGTGAAGAAAACGCCGCGGTAGACATTTTTGTACATTTATTTTGTATTTAACAAAATGCATTATAAAGGCTGGTGAAGTGTAATATAATTGTGTAAACACAAATCCTGTTAATAGAGAGATGTACAGATTCATTTTGTATTGTATCTTGAAACTTGTGAAATAAAAATTCCACCTCTGGTTAAAAAAAAAAAAAATTATAATATCACTTAATATAAAAATAGACCCTATATTTCAAAATATCTAATATAATTTCTTTTACAGCAACTCATTTTCTACCTTGATTAAACAGGTCTTTCAGGTCAGGGTTTAACGATGAAACTCTATTAACTCTATTAATCAACTACCCAAGAGACATGGTGAATTCTTCACTACATTTTTCTCTACACCAGTACTAATTCCATACAGATCTTTTCCTGACATGAATTTGGTGCTGATTACTAACCAGTTCTGCCCTTTCCTACTCATTAAGAGTTTTTAAAAGTCCAGATAAGATGGACTCCTGTTTTTAGCAAAATAAATAACAGCAGTAGTTTTTTAATAGCTTAGTATTTTCTAAAGAGAATGGTTAATGGAAAAGGAAAATCAAAGTGCTATATAAGCAATTTAGCTCAGAGAGCTTTAGATTTATGCACTTAAATCTATGAATAAAGCACTTATCTTTACTGCATCCATTAGGAAGGAAACAAAGGGTTTGACGAACATTAAAGAGTGTTTTCTAGAGCTATCAAATGACTTCACATTTAAGACAAAAGATATTTACTTATATCTAATCTGACTAAAAGCTAATAAACTATATTGAGAAAAAAAAAAGGAAACCTGAAAACAAATTGTGTAGTTGAATGTCTCTATAGATAGAGTTCTTTAATCAGGCTACAATGATGGCAGGGTTTTATGAACCCTTTTAATCCCTTTTCTACTTGCTTGTTTAATCTTTTAGAATTTATAACATTCAAAGACTACATGTTAAATTGCACAATGAAAATGATGTTATGTTAACTATTGAGACATTGAATTGAAGAACTATACCAAAGAGAAGGATATAATAAAAGCAGTGTCCCATAAGGGTTTGCTTTTGGTTGTTGTTGTTGTTTTGTTTCTTTGCACTACTGACTTCATTTACTAGGGTCAGAGAGGAAGAGAAGTTTGCAAGAACTACATCCTAAACATTAAAGAAGAAATATTTTTAAATCATTTCAGTCCTACATTTGAAAACATGCTAAGTGCTTCTCTAATATATACAAAGCAAAATACTTACATACTATAACAGACAGAGTTAATCCTGAGGAGTAACAACTCTCAGGTGATTCCAGACAGATGCAATCCCATTGCTCTTCAACTGGAGTCACTGCAACTGACCATCCCATAATCCTTACTAGGAACATATAGCAGTTTTATATTATTTATGAATTTCAAAAAAAAAAAATGTGGATTGTGTTTGTAAACTGGTCTGTTCCTCTGAGCATATTAGATTGAATTAGATTCAGAGGTTTTACTTTTACTTTATTAAATCAAGATTAGGGCTTTTATGTGACCACATCATTAGGGCATGCAGGGTTAAGTCCCCACCTCCTTAGTTGGGATAAAACAGACTCTCACATGGAAGCAGATAAGCAGGAAGAGGGAGTGCTCCATAGATGGCAGAGACCCCGGGAAGAGAGATGAGCCTTATAGCCTACAGTTGCAGCTGAGCCTAGGCAGAAATGAGCCCCAGGGAAAGAGACGAGCTCTCCAGCCTACAGCTGAGATCTGAAGAAGGTGGGCCCATGGAGCCTTAAGAGGAAGAGGAAGGCTGAACACTCACAGAGACAGGCAGCCATCTTGCTCCAACACAAGGCAACAGACTTTGGTGAGGGAAGTAACTTACGCTTTATGGCCTTGTGACTGTAAGCTTCTACCCCAAATAAATACTCTTTATGAAAGCCAACAGACTTCTGGTACTTTGCATCAGCACTCCTTTGGTTGACTAATACAGAGCACCACTCTCCAGATGCTGCTGCCTGCCCTTAAGGAAGCCAGATTAGACAAGAGCTCAGGTTATCATGCCCTATCCCACCGCTAACGGGACACAGCTTTACCTGCCTAAATCAATAGGTGGACAGAACACTCACTGCCTCTTACCTCCTGAAAGGATACTGTGGGTATTTCACAATGCATCCTGATTTCTTCTCCCCTATACTACCCAGTTCAGCGCCCTAGGCTCAAAATAAACTTTTATGAATACAAACAGGACTTCTGAGCCCTACAGAATCACATGAGCATCAAGGTAAATAAATGCTATTTCTGCCAGTCCATTATCCAAACTATCAATTCAATGAGTACTGGAAACAGTTTTGGGGCTGCTGACTGCCAACTAATTTAAGTCTGTATTATTCATTTTCCTAATCCAGTCTCCCTGCGTTCAAACTCTGAGCTCACCAACGGGCCTCCCCTCATCAAGATGTTTTTTTTTAACAAACTGCAAATATGTCTCAGTCTAGGAAGGAGCACAATGCATATATGTCCCTGTAGATGATTAATTTCTACATCCTGCATCTCTGCTGGGAGGCGGGAAAGATAACTGCCCTGGTGACAGCGAGGGGGAACCACACCTCTGGAGCACCCGGCTGTCTCTGGGCAAGCATGCAATGAACCGTACCTCCTTAGCCTGAGCTGGGAAATGAACAGCAGTTCCCTGCACAAGCTTAGACTAGAGCAGACAAGCAGAAAACGAAGCTGGAGAGAAATAAGAGGTACAAGTGTCTGCCCACAATTGACTGGGCTCTGCCTAGTTCAGAAGGTCGCTGGCACTGTCCACTCGCACACCAACAGGTAGCACAGCCAAGGTACAAACAGGACAATCCAAGGCCAGCCAAAGCCAGCTTTGTAAATAGCAATTACAACTGGTGAAAGAGACTGAAAGTACTGTGCAGAAGCTCCAAAAATCTCAAAGAAAATACTATCAGAACAGTCAGCTGAAACGTGCTAGAGCGGCTGGCACCAGCAGTGAAAGATAATCTGAACAAGAATGTAAACATCTTCAGAAAGCAGTCCCGGGAAGATCATTAATGATGAATGGACGCTGACGAATCAAGAAGATTGACTATATGCATTACAAGGGTTATACCTAGTATTTCCTCAGCAGCCACTGAGAAGACCTATGCGCCTGTCACTTCCCATCGACAAAGCAGAAATCCTAGCCAGGCTGGTAGGGGACCATAGGTAAGATTACCAGCCAATACAATCTATATCCTTAATTGTACTTATTCTCATATATGACTCATGAGTGAGGGCTATGAGAAAAGCCTTGCTACTTCAAGATCACAGGTTGCCAGCCTCAGCTCCTTTTTGGCAGTGCACGCTGCCCTGTGAATGTTTAGCAGCATCCCTGGCTTCCACCCACTAGACGCCAGTAGCACCCACCCCGTCAATCCACAGCTGCAACAACAAAAACACATCTCTAGACGTTACCAAAAATCCCCTGGGTGGCAAAATGATTCTGGTTGAGTGTTCAGTCTTGAGGGGTCTTCCCATCAAACCCACGACGACAGGGCACTTCTGACCTAGTTGTCAGGAAAGAGTTCTATATTCATTGTAATCAAGAACTCAGAATTAGTATTTACCTTCATTTTGTTTCAAGGCCTAACACACAAAGCAATATTTACCCCAAGGCCATTTTTCAAAGCTGCCCTAGCTAATTATTCCTTTAAATAATCTAGCGGGCTTTGATGACGTTCCCCCCAAATCAAGGTTGCTTTGGCAAATGTACAAACACATTTCAAGCACCTTCTCTACCTTCTGACCCTGAGAGGAGTATCACTAAGAGAAAGGGTGAAAACCTTGGCATTGACCTGTGAAATAATCAGAGCATAAGTCTTTAAACATCCAATGAGATAATATCATTAATTCAGTAGCTTGATATCAACTTAGTCTATACCTTTCTATATCCAAGAAAAAGTGTCAATTCTTTTACAATTTCATAAAATGGAACCACATAGATTTGGTTCTAGATTATTCCAGGGATGACAATTTGTAAAACACTCTTTCCTGGCTACTAAACCCTGTCTTTTGCCTAATTTACCTCATCGGTAGTTGGAAAGGAAATTTGGAATTCAGACTGGCTTTTTGTTATTCTGGTAAAAGACATGATTATAAAAATTTAAACTACTAAGAAAAGACACCTGAGTATATAAAACAAAACAATGCATACACATAATTTAAATTTTATCAGAAAAAATAAATCCAGATGTATACAAATTCCATTTGCATTACTGTTCCTCATTTATGGATAAGCAAAACATTCCATTTCTTTAATTTTTAGAAAAGAGAAGTGTTGTGGAGAATCTGCACTGAAAAACAAAAACGGCTTTCCCCCTTCCTAAGAAATGCTTCCAGGGCTTTATTACATTGTTGACCATCTTGGGCTCAATGAAGCTGATGGTAAAACAAACACACACTATCTGTGGGGGATATGTCTGTATGTGTGTATGTATGTATATATATTATATATAGTATATAGAGTAAAGAATACCAAATAGACTCAGAAAACATTTGAGGAAAGCAAAGAAGGAAGGGGAGGGAGGGGTAAAAACAGGGAGGAGAGGGTAGGCAGGAGGGGGGAGGTTGGGTGGAGGAGGGGGAGACAGGCAGGAGGAGGAGGTAGAGGAGAACAAAGAAATTCACGTTTTATAAGTAAAACTGAGGAAAAGAAGAATTTGTACTTAAGCTACACACATGTTTTCCTAAGATGCCAAAGGTCCAGATGATGTCACTGCTGGCTAATACAATGACCAAACTGTTGGCTTGCAGGATTAACACAGCCCTTCCCCCTCAGGAGAAAAACACTTTACAGGATCTGGAGCTATAGGCCAATCATCTACAAGTACTGGTTTTCACAACCTACAAGGGACCACCTCCCACATTACATGTTTTCCTCCCATATTCATCCTCTCACTTGCTATGTACCTAGTTCGAATCTTTAACCTCATTTTCGTAAGGCAGAAGCACAGCCTTTATTGTCCACAGGGTTCCACCCGGTGTTGATGGAAGGGACATTAGAGAGCAGGGGTCAGAGAGTGGTGCCTCCAGGCTGAACCTAGCCCTCAGCTGTGTTTTGCTTGGCCAGCAGAGGGTGAAAGGAAGGAAGAAGAGAGAAAAAGCAAGAAGGAAGACAGAGGGAGCAAGGAAGAAATCTGACTGTTTTTAGGAAAAGCCCAAACCGCCCAGTTTAGACATAAGCCTCACCATTATTCCCACAATTAATACAAATTTGATTAGCAAGTTCTCTTCTCCTATCTAAGGTCATATCCCCACATTTAAGGAAATAGGAATCCCAGAATTGCCTAAGAGCACCCAGATGGTTTTCAGCAAAGCAACAGAAAAAGTTTAGTGTCTTACCTCCTGGTCCCACCCTCCCTCCCCCGACTCCATCACGCTCTTCCCACAAAGTCAGTCTACAGCCTGAAACACCAAAATGTTGAAAGAAAAGGGAATATCAGCATATGAAATGTATATAAAAAGAAAGTCATCAAAAACCTCCCAAATATAAAAAGCGGGGTATCAGATGCCTTCACAGGTGAATTTTACCAATTATTCAAAGATAATCAAATACTAATCTTGCTCAAGCTCTTCCAAAAAATTGAACAGGAAAGAACACTACCAAACTCATTCTATGAAGCCAACATCATCACCCTAATACCAAAACCAGATAAACATACTACAAAAAAAGAAAATTACAGACCAGTATCTCTAATGAATATAGATGCAAAAATCCTCAAAAAAACACTTGCAAACAGAATCCAAAAGCACATTGAAAGAATTATACACCATGATCACGTGGGTTTTATCCCAGGTATGCAAGGGTGGTTCAACACAAGAAAATCAATTAGTGTAATAAACCACATTGATAACTTGAAGAAGAAAAATCACATGACCCTCTTGATTGATCCAGAAAAGGCATTTGACAAAATACAGCACCCTTTCTTGATAAAAACACTCCAAAAGATAGGAATAGAGGAAGCTTTCTCAATATGGGAAAGTGCATAAAGGAAAAACCTACAGCTAGCATTGTACTCAATGGTGAAAGACGGAAAGCTTTCCTGCTGAGATCAGGAACAACACAAAGATGCTCACTGTCACCACTGCTATTCAATATTGTGCTAGAGGTTCAAGCTAGAGCATAAAACTTTCACTGTTTGCTGATGATATGAGCCTATATCTAGAATCTCCAGAAAAATCCACAACAAAGCTACTAGAATTAATAGATAGGTTCAACAAAGTGGTGGGATACAAGATTAATATGCAAAAATCAATAGCGTTTCCATACACTACTGAAGTGCAATCTGAGGAGGAAGTCAGAAAAAAAAAATTCCATTTGCAATAGCAGCTAAAACAATAAAATATTTAGAAATAAATGTAACCAAGGATGTAAAGGACCTATACTCAGAAAACAACAAAACATTGCTGAAAGAAACTGAAGAAGACTTAAATAAATGGAAGGAACATTCCGTGTTCATGAATTGGAAGACTGAATATTGTTAAGATGTCAATTCTGCCCAAACTGATTTACAGAATTAATGTAATCCCAATCCCAACAGCCTTTTTGCAGAAATGGAAAAACCAATTATCAAATTTATTTGGAAGGGTAAGGAGCCCCAAGTAGCCAAAAAGATCTTAAAAAAGAAGAACAATTTTGGAGGACTCTCACTTTCTGACTTTAAAGTATATTACTTAGCTACAGTGGTAAAAACAGCATGGTACTGGCATAAAGACAAACACATTGACCAATGGAACCGAAGCAAGAACTCAGAAATAGACCCTCACATCTCCAGTTGAGTGATTTTTGATAAGGCAGTGAAGCCCTCCCAGGTGGGCCAAAACAGTCTATTCAACAAATGGTGGTGGGAGAACAGGACAGCCATATCCAAAAGAAAGAAAGACCCCTATCTCACACCTTATACAAAAATTAACTCAAAATGAATCAAGGACCTAAATATATAAGTGACAACCATAAAACTCCTGGAACAAAATGTAGGAAAATATTTTCAAGATCTTGTAGTAGGCAGTAGTTTCTTAAACTTTATACCCAAAGCACGTGCAACAAAAGAAAAAACAGATAAATGGGACCTCCTTAAAATTAAACACTTTTGCACCTCAAAGGACTTTATCAACAGAGTGAAAAGTCAGCCAACTCAATGGGAGAAAATATTTGGCAATCAAGTATTCGATAAGGGTTTAATATCCATGATATACAAAGAGATTAAACAATTCAACAATAAAAAGACAAACTACTTGATCAAAAAATGGGCAAAATAGTTGAAAAGACAATTGTCCAAAGAAGAAATACAAATGGCAAAGAAACACATGAAAAAATTTTCAACATCACTAGTGATTAGGGAAATGCAAATCAAAACTACAATGAGATATCATTTCACACCTATTAGAATAGCTGCTATCAAAAAGTCAGAACACTATAAATGTTGGACAAGATATGGAGAGATAGGAACACTTCTTCACTGATGATGGGAATGTAGAATGGTACAGTCACTGTGGAGGGCTGTTTGGTGGTTACTAAGGAAGTTGAACATAGACCTACCAATGTGACCTGGCAATACCACTACTGGGTATATACTCAGAAGAACTGAGCAGTGACACAAACAGGCATCTGCACACCGATGTTCACAGCAGCATGATTCACAATAGCCAAAAGCTGGAAACAACCCAGGTGTCTATAAGCTGAGGAATGGATAAACAGATTGTGGTGTATACACACGATGGAATATTATGCAGTAATAAGAAATGAAGTCGTGATGCATATGACAAAATGGGTGAACCCGGAGGACATTATGCTGAGTGAAGCAAGCCAGACACAAAAGGACAACTACTGTATGAATGTGTTATTATGAACTAAATAAATTGTGTAAACTCATGGAGTTAATAATTAGAATATAGGTTACCAGAAAATAGAAGGAGGGTAGAGAATGGAAAGCTGAGGGTTAACCTGTGCAGAACTGGTGAAAAGGTTTGTAAATCTTTGGAAATGAATAGAAATGATGAAAGCATATCATGGTGTTTCTAACTCACAGAGCTATTATATGGGTATGACAGCGGTTGAAAGGGAAAGGCTAAGGTCATGCATATTACTAGAAGGAAAGCTAAAAACTTGGGACTGTATAAGATAGTGAAACCTCATGTAAAACACGAATATGGGTGATATTGCATATATGACTGTTTTTACAAAATTTAAATACAAATATACTAGAGAGAAGGAAAAAGAATAGCAGCTCTGCACAGCAGGGGAAGCCATAGAAAGATTGAGAGGTGATGAGCTTTGTTTTTTGTTTATTATTATTGGAATAATGAAAGTGCTCTAAGAATGATTGAAATGATGAATGCACAAATATGTGATTATACCAAATACCACTGATTTTACACTTTGGATAAATTTATGCTTTATTAATATGTATCAATAAAATTTATTTGTTTAAAAAAAACTAAGCATGAAGACATCTGCATTTGTTAAATAAAAATGTAAAATTCTAAAAAATAAAAATTAAGCCATTTTCATTTGTTGTTTAATGAAACAAATATATATGGTTAAATGATAAAGAATTACTAGGAAGTAATTAACACCAAAAAAAAGAAGCCAATGAATCAACAAAAAAGAAAACAAAGCAAGAAAAAAGAACCTTAAATTGCATTTTATCAGATTGTAATTGACACAGTTCTTAAATTATTATGTGCAAGCCCTCAAAATAATAAAGTTCCACATATAAAATAACTCTCCTATGCTTTATTTATTAAGAAATACAAATTTTTACTTTAAAGAGCATTATCCTACTCTAAAGTGTTCATTTATAATAAGTGAAGAACTAACCGTGCTTAAAGTTCAGGATTAGTTCTGTTTTGTCTCCTTTTAGAAACTATGATATATACTAACAAAATTTAAAACCTACTAAATAAGTAATAAAACAAGTCCTGAAAACCCATGAAAATTTCAGGTTCCATTTTTTGATTCCCCTTTAAAACTATAATTAAAACATTTTTTAAATGCCTTAACTTTTTACTCTTCTTGTTTGACCTTGGCTACAATTTTTCATTACCTTATCATAGTTACCACACTGAAGGAAATGTCTTTAAACTTATTTGAATGAAAACTATTTGAAACTCTTTGAATGAAAACTATTCTATAATTGCTGAAAGCAGTATCACTGGTACTAAGCATATTACTGCAACAAAAGTTTACAATTAACCCCTTTACTGCATAAAAATGCCTAATATTAAACTGCCTGCAAAGCTTACATCACGGCTCAAAATGAGATCGAAGGTGAAGCAGCATTGGGAGAAACTTATCACGCAGAACAAAACTTTTTACCAACCTCAAAAATTAAATAAAACCACTCATTATACACAGTATTTTTCTTGCTTTCGAATGAAAAGTTTTAAGTGGTTTATTTGTATCTAACAGCTCTTGAAACATCAGTAATGAAGGTATTCATTAACAACAATTCTTTTACTCCTGCTGTTTAAACATTGAGAAGACTGACAATTTGTGACATTGTTGACAGATGTAAACAACAAATAATAACCCTTACAAAGTCTAGAGTTCCTGAAGATAATCTTTCTACTCTCCTAAGAAAATCTTCACCTTGTTGCCAATACCAGGTATAAACAGCAGCTGGCATATAATGAGTGTTTCTTATGTGCCAGGCTGATCCAATCATACAGCAATGTGCAATTGTTTTATTTATTTATTTATTTATTTATTTAATTTAATTTTTTTTTTTAAAGATTTTATTTATTTATTCATTTATCCCCCCCCTTGCTGCTTGTGCTCACTGGGTCAGCTAACCACGCCGTGCGGGCGGGCTTTGCCTTCACCAGGAGGCCTCGGGAACCGAACCCGGGGCCTCCCATATGGTAAACGGGAGCCCTACTGATTGAGCCACAGCCGCTTCCCAATTGTTTTATTTATTGATTGTCTTTCTCCTCCACCAATCCAGAGACTCCTTGCTTGTGTTATTCTTTATTCTGTCTCCAGCACCTAGAATGCCTAACTGATAGTAGGCACTGAAATATTTGCTGAATAAATGAGTCAATGTTCTCAATACTTTCAGTTTTGGGGCAGACTGTGGGTCATGACCTAGAGAGTTACAAAAATGGAACTACAGAAAATAGAGTGTATAACATGTAGTAGAATAATTTTTCTTCATTGAACTTTTTAGTTATTTATAAATATGCATATATCCCATGGGAAATGTATTTTTTATTATGGCTTATAATTTAAAAAAATAAATCTGGGGAAACAGATGTGGGCCAAGCAGTTGAGCGCCCACCTTCCACATGGGAGGTCCCAGGTTCAGTTCCCAGTGCCTCCTAAAGACGACGAGCTGACTCAATGAGCAGGGAGTGGATGTGGCTCAAACAGTTGGGCACCCACCTCCAACATGGAAGATCCCTGGATGGGTGCCTCCTAAAGAAGACGCGCTGGCACAACAAGCAGAGACAACAAGCAAAACAGCAGAGACAACAGACAGATAAGGGAGCCATCTGGCGGGAAGAGGAATAAGATACTGTTTAAAAAAAAAAAAATCTGAAAATTCCTTCTTTACATGGATTTTATTTGCTCCTTACAACGGCCCTGTAGACCAGGGGTTCATAACCAGGGGTCCGTGGACCCGCAAGCAGTCTGTGGAAAGATTTCAGGGGGTCCGTGAGCTTGAATTGAAACAACTTATCTTTATTTTCTCTGACCTCTAACTGAAATCTAGCATTTCCTTCATTTATGAATGTATGCAATTAATTACAGTAGTATTCATTTCATAGCACATTACAGTTGTTGCACATCTCAAGAAATCGCTTTCACTCATCTATACTTTGAAATTACAGTAGCTGTTAGACACGGGGCTAGTTGAGTGTCATAAAACTATCTGCAGCTACATTCAAAGAAGGGGACTGTGGCTTTCACCTGACTGGCAAAGGGGTCCATGGAACAAAAAAGGTTAAGAACCCCTACTTTAGACAGTACTATAAGTTCCATTTTAAAACGATAAAACTGACGATTCTAGAGTTTATGTAAGTTGTCCGAGATGACAGAGCCATCTGATACAACTACAGCCATCACTTTCACAGATACTCACTCACAGGGTACTGTACTAAGAATATCTGAATTAAGTGAATGAAATTTCAGTAAGAGTAATAGTGATATGATTAATAAAGGAAAAGCATGGGCTTTGAAGGCAGATTCACTTGAATTCAATCTCTGGCTCTGCTACTAACCACCTGTTAGTGTGTGGCCTTTACAATGTAAAAAACCTCTCTGAGCCTCCATTTCCCCAAGTGTAAAATAGGGATAATCAAACGATTAAGTTTTAAATGCACTCATGTACTTCAATAACCTAGACAACCAAATAGAAGCGTTTGTGAATAAAATAATTATTAGCCTTGTTTCTTTTTCCCCTGGTCCAATAAATCACCTTCAAGCCACTACACCAGAATCTGAATGTGTAAAAAGTGTGAATCAGGAACTAGCAGGATAAAAGAGCAAAGTATGGGAATTGGGCAAAAGTGACATAGTGCTTTCCAAGAGATTCTGCGGGCACTGGTTGAGAAAAACGCCCAAGTCAACATCAGGCAGTTTGTTGAGGTTACTACGGGAATCAAGGGAAACAATGCTGCTTAACCGTAAAAACAAAATAAAACTATTTCAGCCTTCCTCAAATATCACAGCAACTTCCGCCTTCCCCCGCAGCCTGGCCGGGGCGGAACAGAGGTGTAGGAAACGTACCAGGCCCTGGGTACCAAGGGGCTAGGGCACAGAGGTTCGGAGCAACTCACCCCGGAGACTCCGCTGATAGTGCCCCAGAACCTCCTCCAGGTCAGAGTTCCCCGGGGACTCCGCCATGCATGGCCCGGTACCCAGAGATGAGAACTACGTGAGGAAGAGTCCGGAGCTCGCTCCTCCGAGAATAACAGGCCAACTGCCCACGAAGCGCCCGCCGGCTTCTTGCCGCGGCTGTCACTGGAGCGTATGGAACGCGGGACGGGGCCCCACGGGGTTCTTCCCACCCACCGGCCCTTAGGGTGGACGTCGGGAGTTGTAGTCCGCAGGCCCCCGGGCTGGAGCCTCGAGGCACCTAAGAACTCTCCCCTCTACACTACAATTCCCAGAGGGCGCCGCGCTCGCGGCGCAAGCTTCGGCAGTATGGCTGCAATAGTCCGTTGCCTAGAGACACCCTGGAGGCTCCGCCCTCTCTCTCCAGCACGGCCTGATTTAGTCCCGCCTTCTTCCCATCCTTCTGCTGCCTGGAACACCTAACTGACGGAAGGGGCCACTGAAGGCCCTCTTCGAAATTTGATAATATGCAGTTGACCCCTGAGGCCTCTCAAGGACGCAAATGAGAAGCTCGGGATACTGTTTCGGCCGCGACATTTGTAACAACGGCCAAATAAATTCTCCAGGAAAAAAGGCTCTAAACCTACAGAAGAGCATCCTCTGTGAAGGCGGCCGACACTACAAATCCTAGCGTGCCCAGCGACGCGCCCTCCACTTGGAGTTGGCGCACTGCCCTCTGGGAACTGTAGTCCTTGTTGGTTGCGGTCCTGGCCACTGACAGGGTCCTCTTCATTGTTCAAGCGGGTCTTTGGGTACGCATGCGCAGTGGGCAGCTGCAAAAGCGTGTGGGTGAGACCCTCCGCTCAGCCCCTTTCATTGTCTGATCTTGGCGCCTGCGCAGTACGAGATCTTTGGGCCCCGGCAGGAGGAAGGAACAGGGCCCGGCTCCTCGCCCTTTCCCGAGGCGCCTGCGCACTAGGCGGGCGCTCTCTGCCGTTACCGCTATGTGTCGGGCGTGTGTGGAATAACGCTCTCGCCCGGCGGAGCTGAGGGGCCCGGAGCTCGACCGCGGCGGCGACGACCGCGACGACGACGAGGGGTGGGGGGAGGACGGCGTGCGAGAGAGGCCCGGGACGCGCCGCGGCCCGCCCCCCGCTCCGGTCCCGCTCGCAGCCGTGAGGGGTAAGGGATGCTCCCGGCCGCGCCTGCCCTCCCGGGGGAGCCTCGGGGTCGCGCCGGGGCTCGGGTGGCGGGCCCGGGGCGCCGGGGGACGCGACCCGGGGCCTGAGCGCGCCCCCGGCCCCAGCCGCGCCGGCCCGGCGCGCAGCCCCCTCCCCGAGGCTCGCGCTGCTGCGGGCTTTGTGCGGCGAGCTCGGGCGGGGCGCCGGGGAGGGGCGAGGCGGCGGGGGCGCCCCCGGGGGCGGAGGGCCCGGCTTCCTGCCGCCCGCATTGTGCTGAGGCGAAGCTGCGGCCCTGGGTTTCCCGCGAGGGCGAGGAATGACTGCCCGCTGCCCAGGGCAGAGCGGGAAGACGTGGCATGTGTCCGCTCGGTCTCGTCTCTGTTTGGTGTGCGGTGCAGTTATCGTCATTTATTTGGGGAGTGTAAGCTCCTGGAAGACAGGGGCTGTGTCTGCTGGAAGGCAGCCGCGAGCAGGGTGAAGTGACTGGTTAGGAAGGGCCTGACAGTTGAAGCTGTTGTGTAGCGGGGAAGTGAACCAGCAGAATTGTTTTGTTTTTCCTTGGGTGGGTAATGCATTCATAGTCCAAAGGGAAAAGATTAGGATGCATTTCTCCGTTTTGTTTTTTAAAAGCAATCAAAACAACAAAATTGTCCTGATAGATTCATATTTCTTTTCTTAAGTGGTTTACTCATAGTTTTATTCTTGTGAAAATCCACCTCGTTGGGAGGAATTTAATGACGCAGATAACTAGAAAAATATCTTTTAAAATGATTTGGTTCTTCAACGTGTGCAATGATTATAAACCATTTGCTGGCGTTTCTGGTTAAAGCAAGCCCGGAGAGAGGATGAGGAGGAGCAAGTGGAGGGAAAATGAGACATTGTAGGAAAGAGTTAGATTCTGAGTACAGTATCTAGATCTCGACTGATAAAACCCGTGCTCGGCCTGCTTCAGAGACTTAGGAATTCAGCTCTAGAAAAACTACGTGATGAATAGCAAATTACACCCATTTTGTAATTTGCTGTCATTATACTAAAAGAATTAAACCAGGGTTGCTTTTAGTTCTTCCCAACTTTGTAGATATTGTGGGGTTTCGGTGTTTTAAAACTCAAGAGCCCGAGTGCACTTCACAGAGGAAGAAACTAAAACTTGGAAAGTTGCCTGACTGATTTGTCCACCCAAGCCAAACTGCTGAAGGAAGGCAGAGCCAAATATTACCAGGGTCTGATTTGCAGAGTGCTCTTTCCTGTGTGCCTCCTGCATTGTCCTCCTCCTACCCTGTGAAAAATTTATGGAAAGCTTTTCTATATGCTCTTTGAATTGTGAGGATCAAGTTCATTGATACTTCAGTTGCGTTAATCTTGTCCTTTTCCTGGTGATGTGAAGGTAGTAATTCTACTGAAATGGACTTTCGTTTTATAAAGTTATTTACTGGTGTAGGGAATGCTGCCATAATATGGCCTCTTCATAAAGATAGAAACTGTTGGACTTCTTTTCTCCCTACTTATTAGTGACCATAATCTCAATATTATTTGTTGGTGTTCAAGAATGACTTGTGGTATGATCAACTCTATAAACTGTTAAAAATAAAATTACCACATAACAAAAGCCTATGAAGGTCATTTTTCTTGGATTAATGATTTATATTTTCAACTTAGACTACCTTTTGAGAAAAAGTTCATGTTGAACTTCTTTAGAATTTAACTTTATGGTTTTTTATTGGATTGGTTTGCCATAACTGTTTTTATGTAGCCCTATACTTTGTATACTTCAATTTTGTACTTTATTTTAATAGACAAGTATTTTCTATGGAATTTATTAATATTTTATTTAAATTTCCACTTTAAAAAACCATAGCCTGTAATTAAATTCTGTATGTGGGTTTATATTAAATCAGACTTTAAATATATTCCTGGTATTTCATGGTGTTCAAAAACTATTTTGTTTGTAAATAAGAAATCCGTCTGCATGTTTTCCATCTTAGCATTAGACTAATGAAACTTCCACTATAAATATTAGCATATATTCTGCATATTTATTGCTGCAACTATCAAGGTGTTTTATAAAATCCTGTGTTTCGTGATTTGTTTTCTTTGTTCCAAGTATCAGTTTCTCATTTCCTTTTATTTACTGGAAAGAAAAATAGTTTTATTGTTGAATCTGATAATCAGATATTGCTCATTTAATACTAAATACTATCTATTCTAGGCTTCATGTCAACATCTTTTTTTATTCAACAAAGTTCTATGCTTTAAAAATAATTCCTTAGAGTTAAAATTAATTTGGAATGATTTTTCCTACTCTGTCCTGAACACTGGAGTGTTAAGCAATGTGCTATTGTAATAATATCTAAGAGGCAGTGGATTCTTAATTGCCAACTAAAACATCTGTACAGTTGCAAAAATTATTCTGGAGATATAACAAAAAGAACAGTTACATACCACATGAAAAATGCTTGGTGGGTAGGTTATATTGACTGGAGCATTAAATATTGATCTGCTTCAGTAAGAAATGAGTTTCCTCTTACGGAGGGGAATCTTAGGCATTGTTTCAATAACCAAGATTTCTGATAATCAGCTACCTTGGTGAATGGGTTTGATTTATTTACTCAGATGTTCAATGAGTCAGCTACTGTGGAGGACACAAAAGAAAGAGAAAACATCTGTCTGGAGTGTGGTTGATTAAATTGGAAATATTGTTGAAATGATATGCAACAGTATAATTGTTTTTGCCAAAATGATATTGTTAATATGTACTAAAGATAAAGCACACTTTTTTTGTTAAACAAAGGTAGAAAGAAGGCCAACAAAAGCAAGGTAAAAGAGAACCTTACAAAAATTACCCATATACAGATAGAGATTACACAAAGCATGGAAATGGAAAATATTCCCAAGCAGGCATGGTATAGGTTTGGGGGAAAAAAAGAGTCCTAGAGGATAAAAGTTATTACTTAAATGTAGCAATAATTATAAGTCTCACCATATATTGAATACCTACTAAGTGCCAAGCAGTGTGTGTGGGGGGGTGGGTTGGGGGCGGATTCAGACAGCAGTCCTATAAGGAAGGTATTATTTTACACACATTAAGTTGAAAATTTCTGGGGCCAGAGTTAATAAATATCTTTGCCTCCATGTTACACGTTACTTTGTCTTTTTGGCTAAAACCAAAATTCTTTCTATTCATCTTTATCAATAAGTTTTAAAAGGCAACATTTAATCCCTTCTTTGTGAATCATAAAATTTTAAAACTGGAGGGGTACTTTAGAAGCCATCTAGTACAATGTGCCACCAACTACTAATACTGAGTGCTCATTGAATTCAGTTTTTCCATCAACACTTCCATGGGTATAGGACAGCCCATTTAGCTTTTGAAAAGTATAACAGAAAGATCTTAAATTGAGCTAGTATCTGCTTTACTATACCTGCTTCCCATTGGTTCCTGTTCTTTCTGTAGGAGTAAGATGCAGTAAGGTCTGTCTTAACATGTTAGATTATGACCGATTTTCCCTTTTCTCAATTAAACATCACAACTCCTGCCACATCATATGATATGGTTTCTCATCTCTGGCAACTGGATTTAATGAGTTTTGCCAGTGCTCTTCTTTTGTTCTGCTCTTGTTTTCAAATTTTAATTGTGCAGTTATGGTATGAATGGAGAGTGTAGGGAAATTATCACCTTATTTTGAGCCATACACTTATTTTAATGATCTAGAATTGTGTTAACTCTTAACAACAACATTATCTTTGCCAGTTCGGGGGGGGGGGGGGGGAAAGAAACAGCATTATGTCTTCTAAAATCATGTTTATGTGATTCAAGGAATTTTTTTATTTTGACATTCTATACTTCTACTTTTCTAATGTTTAAAATGGTCTTTATGACATGATATTGTTAGTAGATGGTAAGGTTCTTTTATTTTTGGTCTTTGGGCTTTTGTTTTGTTCTTAATTAACCAATACAAATTGGCAGCCGTATGTTGGTTCTCATTTTTTATTTTCAAAAATTTCTTGTCTGGAAACCACTGATGTAGTTACCTTTTTTTTTTTATTTTTATGTTAACCTGAAACTCTCCCATTCTGGATATATGCATACATAATGTTTTTGAAGCAATATTTTACCTTTGCCCCACATTGAATGTTGTCTCCTTGAATACAGCCGTGGTTAAAGCCTGTTGAGATCTTCTTGAATGACTTTGCTGCTGCTACTGAGAATTG
This sequence comes from Tolypeutes matacus, assembly GCA_026826555.1. NCBI lineage: Eukaryota > Metazoa > Chordata > Mammalia > Cingulata > Chlamyphoridae > Tolypeutes > Tolypeutes matacus. Next base: position 12,435,868 of record JAKSZT010026446.1, on the reverse strand, counting down.
AAGAGAAATAGTGCTGTTCACTGGAAAGAATTTGCCATCAGGAATTGCTTCATGATTGCTAACTTATTATGATCTTGAGCATATCATTTAATTTCAGAAGCTTAGTAGCTTCATCTATAAAATAAGGCTAGCAATAGGACTATTACCTCAGAGGTTTGTTGTGTAAACCAAATGAAGGTAGAGGTGAAAAGCAAATGGAGTGAAAAGTAAAATTGGATTTAGCGATCTTCTTTCCCCATTGCCCTAAATATGGTACCAACTTGATTGTGTTAGATTTGAAGAAATATATCGACTAGGGTGACTAATGTTTTTCCATTCTAACTCTGTAGGAACAATTTTTTTATTTCTTGTACATTCCATCCCCATAGGCAGTTTTGCGCATTATTTTAATTTTACAGTATTTGGGGGAGGGGGAAGAAGGGAGTAGAGAAAAGGGTGTGATGCTGGGAAGAGGAAAAAATATAACCAGGCTGTTAGATAACAACTTTCTTCAATCCTAGACACATCTTCTAATTCTAAGCAGTATCTAAATAATGAGACTGAAGGCAGGAAAAAGCAAGCAGGCCAGCTGGCAAGGAAATCTCTCTTCTTTTATCTGGTTCTTTTTCTGAAAGTTATTTTACTGGGTAAGAGTTTGTCACATGAAATAAAATACAAATTCAAGCTAGTTCGTAAGAGGTCTTGAATTGCAGGCAGCCAGCTAGAAACAGATTTGAGGAAGTAGAGAATAGGAAAAATGAGCCTAGCTGATGTTGTAGATGTAAAATATATAATATTTATTTTGGTGAAAAAGGAACATTGCAAATAGAGGATTTTCTGTTTTCTGTGGTAAGCTTCCTTTTTTTTTTTTTTTTTTTTTTACATTTTTTAAAAATATATTTTTATTACAGAAGTTGTAAATTTACAAAGCAATCATGCACCTGTGTAGAACACTCATACAACAATCCTTCACCAACACATCACACCGTTGTGGAACGTTTCTTACAGATTATGAGATGATATCATCAGACTATGACCACTAACTATGGTCCATAGCAAACATTTGTCATATTTTTTCCATACCCCTCTATTAACACAGTACATCTTTGGTATTGATGCAAGAATATAACAATATTACTGTTAACTATAATCCATAGGTTACATTAATTGTATTTTTCCCTTGCTTCTCCACATTTCCACATCCTGCAATAGGGACATACATCCGTTTTAGTTCACATGTGGTAAGCTTTTTGAGGCAATAGGACTACAAACTATAGATCTCACCCTGGTTGTTCAATAAATATTTCTCATTGGATAAATAATGCATTGTAACTTGAAGGACACTTTTTTAAAAATACTGTTCATTTTCTTTTTCATATTGCCAAACTAATCCCTGAATATTGCAGGAAAAAAATTCAAAATATTAATTCAAAAGAAGAACCCACAGTCATAATCCCACTAGCCAGTGACACCATTTTACATATTCTTGTCTAAAAATATGGGATAGTGTGCATACTAATCTGGTACCACTTTAGGTTAATCTTTCTGATTCTAATTTTTAACGGTAATGCAGGAGTTCATTTTATCAAACTTGCAATTTACTAACAGTTATAGAAATTAAGAGTGTTTCTTAAAACTATAAACAATGCAGTGGATGCTTTCTAAACATGAATTTCTGTGCAAATCAATGTGTTCTTTGATAATTTGTCAAGAAATTGTTTTTTAAAAATGCAGAATTCTTTTTTTTTTTTTTTTTTTCTATTTAAATTGCCCCTAAGTCTACAGTAATATGCACTTTGATTGGTAAATGAGAATGTCTATGAGAATGTCTGTTTCTTCAGGGTTCACTGATGCTGGCGATTACATATATTTTTTAAAGTTTTGCCAATTTGATGAACTAAAAACTTTAAATTTCTTTTATCAGTAGTGTATATGAACAGTTTCTTTTTTTTTTTTTAACAGTTTCTTGAAAATAATGTTCATTGGCCATTGTATTTCTAATCTGAATTGCTTGTGCATGTACCCTTTATTTTTTCCTACAGGAATATTCATCATAGTATTCCTTTATAGCAACTCTTCTGTCATATATATTGTAAAATTTTTCCCCAGATTATCATTTGCCCAGATTTTAACATGTATATAGCCAAATTTCTCATTTCCTTTTCTTTATAAAGTAATCCTATTGTACAATATTTTTTTTAAATGTTTCTTATCCTTATGATTCAAATTTTTACATGTAAATCTTTACTTAAAATGAATTTAGGCATATATAGCCTTTTGTCACAGTGCCATTTAATGCATAACTATTCATGCTTGTGCTGATATCCTTTTATTACACAGCTGAATATTTATGAGTGAAGAAACAAAAAAATGTCTGCCAGAGGTTTACAATACTTCATTTCTTTTAAAGAATCAGTGTTTTGATTTATTATTTTTGTTTTTTATTAATTTCTTTTAAACCTTTAACAGTTTTCTCCATTTGTTTATTGAATAATAAGTATATTTCTATTTTTTTTCTAATTTAGTAGAAAATATCTACAAGGCGATAAAGTTATTGTCTCAGTACGGCTTTAGGCACATCCCTTTCATTTTATATGTAGTGTTCTCAGAGAGTTTTTACTTTGCAAACTAATTTTTCAATTCCCTCTTTTACTAGAGTTATTTGAGAGAGAAGGTTTTGTGGTTTTTTTTTTTTTATTGTTTTATTTTCTTAATTCAAGGGGCTTTGTCTTTGTGTGTGTGATTATCCTAGATTTTTTCTTACATTTTATTAGAATTGTCAAACAGGAAAATTGAAAGAACTTCCAGTGATTACTCATACTCACCACCTTGATTCTACTAAGCCTCTTTTTTTTTTTTTTTTTTTTTTTTTGATGCATTTCAAAGTAAATTGCAGCCTGTAGTATTTATGTGTGTATATAAGTAAAGTGGTCTTAACATATTTGGGGCTAATTATGTTGAAATGTTTCCAACCATCCACTACTTTATTAAACAAATGACATTTAAAAATAAAATGCACTGTTTTCTATTCTAGAAGTATTGTTGAACTGTTTCTGTGAATAATTAGCTGATAAAATTGACGCAGAACTCTTCCCCTTTGTACGTGTGCAGGCATACTTAGAGTTTTGTTTTTGTTTAAGCGGAAGAGCTATTGAAGGAAACTAACTACATTGTTTGTCTAAGCTAGTAGTTTGTTTCCTTCAGGAGCAAATCCAGGATGAAATATATATTCTAAATTTTATCTCACTACCTTCCATTTACACTATTCCCCTATTTCTCACCTATGCGAGGAATTCTGTATTGAACTGTTCAATAAAAATAAAAGCCTTTGCCTGAGGTGAGAGCACTATTTGACCTAAGTGGACCTTAACAAATTCCATAATGTTAAGGATCTATGCAAAATCTAGAATTTAAAATTGATAAAATGGGAGGTAGGAACAAATAGAATGCAATTAAAGGAAGTATCAGTAAGGTCAATTTTAGTACCTTGTTTGGGGGTCAGGATGGCTTGGGCCCAATTGAATGGATATTTGGTGTCCTGCAGAAGCAGATCTAATGATCATTGTAAATAACACTTAAAATATTATTCATTAATAAAATATGGCACCTTTGGATTTTAGGTTAATTCCAGATTATCACCACTATCTACCCCCCAAGGATATAAAGTAAAGTAAAGGTTAGGAATAGTTTATCAAAGAATGCTGTTTTGACTGCCTGTTCTCTCATCTGCTTTTCAGGTGTCTATTTTTGTCACTAGAATCCCTAATGTCTGACTTGTTCTTTCCTTCTCTTCTTGTTCTTGAGCTCAGTTTGTAGTCTCCTCCAATCTCTGCATTCTTAATCAGCACATTGTTATTTCCTGTGTCCTAGTATTTTTTTCTATTTCTTTCTCTTTGGTTCTTCACAGTTACATCCCACTCTCCTTACCCCTACCCTTCTGTGTTGTCAGCCCACCCTGTCAAAAAAGGACTTTGGGAGGGATTAAAAAACGCATTTTCCTGATCAAATTAAAATCTGTTTATAGCTCTAATCATACCACTACCTTCTGTTACCTTTCAAATGCTTTTAGCTTATATTTAAACTATAAAATTCAGTTCACATGAAGTTTCTAGAGGCCAAGCATTCTTATCACAAAGCAGCAGTTTAAATTATAATAGCATGTATGTAAAGGACATGGGATACTGTTAACATTGTTTTTATAAAGTGATTCAATTAGTGCCTCATTTTTCAGTTTTGCCTTTCCTGACTTTGTAGTCTTAAAGTGAGGCACACTTGGAGTTTTCAGTACTTGATCCATAACCCTTAGGATACATTATTGAATTACAATCAAGATCAATGGGACTCAGATGTCTGATAAATATGAATTTGTAATAGCCCCTTGATTTTAATTTTTCAGTTTATTTTTAGCTTGGCTCTAAAGTGATCATTTAATTTGAGCCATTTGAATAAAATTATTAGACATTGTTATGTTCCCAGTGTTGACTGTGAAAAGTGTACTTATCTAATTAAACCTATATATACATTGAAAATTATAGAATCTTAAAGTTGTTGAAGTTAGTCTTTTTTCCTTTTATTTAGATAACCCCATTTCAAAAGCAAAGTTGAAACTAATCATTTTTATGCAGGTTAAGAATCTATGTAGTAGTGGACCTTTATTGTCTGTGTCAAATTTCTTTTCAGATTTTGTTATTTTGCTTTCATTGAGGGTTTGCACTCAAATACCAGCAATGAATAAGACATTAAACAGGTTTTGTAAAGAATACAAAATTGCACAGTGCATGGTTCAAATCTCCTAAGAGAAATGGAATCATAAGGCACTAATATAATATGTGCAGTGTAGTGAAATAAACCAATTGTTAATAGAGATCTAGTCTACTAGGGTTATTAAAGGAAAGTATCAGCAAAGAAGTCTCAGTTGATCTAAATTCTAAAGGATGGGGTGAGGTTATGGCAGAAACAGATCAAAAAGAGGACATTCGATACAGAAAAAAATTAAATGGTGTGATATCTTAAAATCAGGAAGGAACAAAGTGTGTTTCAAGAATAACCAGTAGTGCAGAAGAGCATGAGTATGTTGAGAGGGGTTGTGGGGGAGGAGGCTGATTAGGGTCACCTACTAGAGCATATAAAATACCAAAGAAGGTGGTGGTACTAACACTTGAATTTTGTATTGTAGTTTTGTTTTTTTTTTTTTTTTAAGATTTTATTTATTTATTCATTTATCCCCCCCCTTGCTGCCTGTGCTCGCTGGGTCAGCCAACCACACCGTGCAGGCGGGCCTGCCCTCACCAGGAGGCCCCCAGAACCGAACCCGGGGCCTCCCATATGGTAAACGGGAGCCCTACTGATTGAGCCACAGCCGCTTCCCGTGTATTGTAGTTTTATAAAGTTCTTTCATATGCATTATTTAATCTCCACCATGGATGTGAAAGTACCTCCAAGAAAAGTGCTCTTTTATAGATGTGTAACCCCGGGCTTAGAGAATATGTTGCATCACTGACCTAAATTCACACAGGTTGTTAATAGATAGGACTTGAATGCTTTCTTTGGATTCTAAATCTTGTGCTTTTTTTTTTTTTTTTTTTTTTTTTCCTTTCTGGTTGGATAGATATCAGGCTGCATATTGAAGTTACTAAGCTATCAGGGCAGAGAATTAGAACTGTGAGCTAGGTGTGATAAGATTTTAAGTAACATACAACATTGCAAATGCCCAGGGATTTCTTTTTTACTCCCCTATTTGGAAAATTGGTAATTATTTGAATAGATATGAACTGAAGTTAACCTTTGCACTGTTTCTGAAGAGTCTGTTAAGTCATGAAGATATACCTTTCCGTCCTTTGCTAACATGAGAAAACCATGATTAAGAATTTGATAACCTTTTTGTTTAATTTGGTCAAATCTGAGAGTATCTGTTAAACTCAGCTAGGTTGGGTTCTTTTTTTAAAAAATTATTTGTTTTTAATTGTAAAATATACATAATATTAAAACCATTTTAAGTGGATAATTCTTTGACATAACTACATTGGAGATACTCTGAAACTTTTACCACTATTTCCAGACTGTTTTCATCATCTCAACCCAAAACTCATACCCATTTAGCAATAACTCCCTGTTCCCCTCTCCCCACCCCCCACTCCTGTTAACCACTCTTCTGCTTTCTGTCTCTTAATGTGCATATTCTAAGGATTACATGTAAGAGAAATCATGCAATATTTGTCCTTTTCTGTCTGGCTTATTTCACTCAATGTGATGTCTTCAAGGTTCATCCATGTTGTAACATGGACACTTTTGTTGCGCCCTTTGACTGTTGTGAATAATATGGCCATGAGCTTGGTGTGTAAATGCCTGTCCCAGTCTCTGCTTTCAGTTCTTTTGGGTATATACTGAGGAGTGGAGTTGCCAGGTCATATGGTTATTCTATGTTTAACTTTCTAAGGAACTTCCAAACTTTTCCACATTGACTGCATCATTTTATATTCCCACCAATAATATACAAGGGCTCCTGTTGCTCTGCATCCTTGCCAATACTTACGTTCTGCTTTAAAAAATGGATAATAATAGCCATCCTAGTGGGTGTGTAGTGTTACCTTACCATAGTTTTAATTGCATTTCTTTAATGACTAATGATGTTGAGCATCTTTTTGTATACTTATTAGCCTTTTGACTATCTTCTTTGAAGACTTATCTTTTCAATTCCTTGACCCATTTTTTAATTGGGTTGTTGAGTTTTAGGATTTCTTTATATCTTTTGGATAGTAAACCCTTATCAGATAAATGGTTTCTAAATGTTTTCTCCCATTCTGTAGGTTTATTTTCACTTTCTGAAAAATGCCCTGTGATGCACAAATTTTTTTTTAAATTTGACCATTTTATCTATTTTTGGTTGTTGCTTGTGCTTTTGGTGTAAAACCTAAAAATCCATTGCAATTGCTTCATTACTGTCTTTTTTTGTATTTAATTGCCTTTTTTAGTGTACCATTTTCCCTTCTCTCCTTTTCTTCTCTATATTTGTTATTTTCTTAGTGGTTATTTTTGTGATTACAATCAACATCTTAAACTAACAACAACCTAGTTTGACTACTACCAACCTATTTTTAGTAGTATACAAACTCCTATATCTTTCCTTCCTACCCCTTTTTTTCATTATTGTCTCAGATTACATCTTTATACATTGTATACCCATTAACTTAGATTTAAAATATTATTTCACACATTTGCCCATTACATCATACATGTGGGTAGGGGGAGGAGTTATATAAACCAAAAGTAAAATAATACAGGGTTTATATTTACCTATGTAATTACATTGTTTGTTTGTTTGTTTGTTTTATTTATTTCTCAGTTCCCCCCCCCCATGGTTCTCTTTGTCTATCTGCTCATTGTTTGCTCGCCTTCTTCAGGAGACACCAGAACCTGAACCCGGGACCTCCCATGTGGTAGGCAGATGCCCAACTGGTTAAGCCACATCTGCTTCCCTCTTTATTCCTTTTTATGACTTCAAGTCACTGTCTATGGTACACTTTTATTTTAGCCTGAAGGACTCCCCTTAGCATTTCTTGTAAGGCAGGTATTCTGATAATGAAATCCTTCAGCTTTTGTTTATCTGTAAATGTCTTAATTTCTCCTTCATTTCTGAAATATCATTTTGCCAGATATAGAATTCTTGGTTGACATTTTTTTTTTCTTTAAGTCTTCAAACTGTTTTCTGGCCTCCATGGTTTCTGATAAGAAATCTATTAATCTTATTGGTGATTTCTGGTATGTGACAAGTCGATTTTCTCTTGCTGCTTCCAAAATCCTGTCTTTGTCTTTGATTTTGACAGTTTTACAATAATGTATCTGGTATAGATCTGAGTATATCCTGCTTGGGGTTCCTTGAGCTTCCTAGATATGTATATTCAGATCTTTCATTCAGTTTGGGGAAGTTTTTGGCCATTATCTCTTGTAATACTTTTTCTGCCCCTTTCTCTCTCTCTCGTCCTTCTCAGACTCCAGTGATATGTGTGAAGGTACACTTAATGGTGTCTGTAGGTTCCTCAGGCGCTGTTCATTTTTCTTCATTATTTTTTCTTTCTGCTCCTCACACTGGACATTTTCAATTGTCTTCAAGTTCACTGATCCTCTCTTCTTCCTGCTCAAACCTGCTGTAGAATCTTGTCTTAGTTTTTCATTTCAGTGGTGGTAGTTTGCAGTTCCAAAATTTCTGTTTGGTTCTTTTTTATAATTTCTATCTCTTTATTTTGTTCAGACAGTATTTTCTTAATTTCCTTTAGTTCTTTGTATATGGATTTCTTTAGGTCATTTAACATATTTAAGACAGTTAGTTTAAAGTTTTTGATTAATAATTCCAATATATGAGCTTCCGTAGGGATGGTTTCTTGCACATTTTTTTTTTCTTTCCTGTGAATGGGCCATTCTTTCTCATTTTTTTTTCATGTGTTTTGTAATATTTTGCTGAGAATTGGTCACTTGAATATTATTTTGTTATAACTCTGGATATCTAGTTCTCCCACTCTTCTGTGATTGCTCTGTTTTGTTGTTATTGTTAGCTGGAGCTGTCAGGCGTTTTTTTTGTTTTGTTTTGTTTTTTTCCCATACTATTTTTGCTCCCATTTGGGGAATGGAAAGAGAAAAAAGAAAAAAAACGCCTCTTTATGACTCATTTGCCACTTTTACTCGAGTAGGGGTTGGAACAATGGGCTCCCTCAGAGCTGGCCCCTCCAGTCATCTGAAGAAGCTAATCCAAAGCAAATGCGGTGATCAACAGACCACAGTCCCCCCCACACTTTGGAGAACTAGGTCCTTACAGACCTCCCTGTCACCAGCAAGCTGCACCAGGAACCCAGGCTGCAGTCCCCACTGCTGCCTGCCACATGGTTGGGAGATGGAAGATGGTAGCCACTCTATGGAAGTGGGAATGGCAGTGGGCAGTAGGGATGGTGGTGAAATTTGCTGTTATTTACCACAGTTTTCCAGCCTCTTAGTCCAGCTCTTCCCTGGATGCTGCTGCACAGTTTTCCACTGGACTCCAGAGTTTCAGAAGAATTGATAACACACTGTTCCTTCCAGTTGAATAGTTGTTTATCTGGAAGGACAAATTACTGGCGCTTTCTACTTTGCCATCTTCTCACAGTCCTCCCTTGGGGTCTTTCTTGAAGTGCATTTCTTTGAACCACTTATAGTCCCAAATTATATGCATGCATTTAATTAAAAGAAAAAAATAAACTCGTTTATTAGTTGATATATGCAACTGGTAAACTTTTTATCCTTACAGCAAATTCACCATTTTATGAAAGTCCACTGACAGTAATAGTAACAGTTATTGAGCACTTACTATTACCCAGCACTCTGCCAAGTGTTTCACATATATTAGTTCATTTAATCATCAAACTAACCCTTTGATGTAGGTACTTTTATTACCCTCATTTTGTAAATAAGGCTCAGAGAGTTTAATTAATTGGCTCAGAGTCACAAAGCTGATAGTTACAGAGCCAGAATTTGAATTATGTAGTAACTTTGGAGTCCTCTTTGCTCTCTCTTTTACCTTAAATTTGCCAACAAGTTCTGTCAGTGCTACCACCAAAGTATATCTCAGATCTGTCCATCTCTGTCACTCCTGTTGTAATAATATCTAAATAATACTATCTTTTATTAAAAGGCAGTTTGAAGACTTTTGTTTTTGGTTAAGTAACCTGAGTATGCTGTATTAACATACTTTATCTTATTGTAAAAACTTGATGAAACTCCATTTACAAAAAATTCTTTCATTCAGACATTTAGCAATTCATTTCCATGAATTCATTCTCTTTTCCCCCTAAATCTTTCACTGTTTTTCAAATGTCTCTTATTGTCTTACCTATATTTTTCATCCTTTTGACCTCCTGCACTTCAGTCTGGATCTTTTCTTCTGTCTTCTAGTCTCTTAGCCTCATTTTGGCTGAATTTAATCTGTTGTCAGACTAAACCATTGAATTCTTAATTTTAATTGAATTTTTCAGCTTGAAAATTTCCATGTTCTTTTTTTATAGCTTCCAGCTCTCTGTTGAAATTCTTCATCTTGTCTTTTAATTCTTTGTATATATGAAGTTAGTTTAAATTCCATATCTGATGTCTCCATTATCTGGGTCCCCTATGAGTCTATTTCTGTTTTCTGCTGTTCCTCTTGGCTTTTGAACTTGTTGCTTTGTCTTCTTTCATGCTTGGTTATTTTTATTGAATGTTGGATATTGTATGTGAAGAATTGTACAAATAATTTGAGGTGCAGAGTGATGTTATCTTATGTCAAAGAGGATTTCCCTTAATTTCAGCCAGGGAGGTAGGCTCCCGGGCACCAATAATCTGAGATCACCTTAATCTAATTAGGGGCTGAGATGATTCAGAGCTGGGCTTCAGAGCCTATTATAGCTGGTCTGTTGCCAGCAGTCCTTCCTGATTCCTAAGGTATAACACTTGGAGTCCAACTCAAAGCCCTGGAGGTATTCCCACCCCCTCTCCTCCTTGGCATTTTTATGATGCCTTGAAATCGTTAGTTGTTGTTTTAACCTTTTCCTAGTTTTCTAGTTGCTGTCAATAGAGAGTTTGCCTGAACTACCTAGGTTGTGTACTGCAGGAAGCAGTCCTTGTCTTAGTCTCATTTTACAGGGAAAAAAAAAAATCTTGCTATAAACTAAAATACTTACAGGGAATGCCGTGTTAAGAAAATATATTTATGACATCTTGAAACCATATGAATCATAGTTCAGTCCTTGAGATGTTTTGATTTCAAACTCCATTGGCTGTTATTTAATCCTAAATTATTAATTGGGAAGCCAGTGAAAATATTTTCATATCTTAGAAATAAATTAACTTAATTAAAATGTATTTCTAAAGGGTCTTTTAAACTATCTTGATAATTTGAAATGTTTTTCCTCCCATTGTTACTGTTCCTCACCTGATCTCAAACTGAATCTGTGACTCAAATATTCCTTAATACTTACAACTCACTCAAAAAGTTTTTCATGTTGTGGTAGTTTGAGGTTTTTGTGGACCCCAGAAAAGATCATGTCCTTAGGGCTAATCCATTCCTGTAGGTGGGACCCTTTGCTTAGATCACTTCAGTTAAGGGCCTTTGATTAGAGTACTTTGGTAAGCCGTGACCCAGGGTGGGTCTTGATCCCTTACTGTAGTCCTTTATAAATAGGATGAATTCAGAGACAGAGAGAGAAAAGACCCAGGAGCACAGAGAGGAAGCTGAGAAAGAAAACCAGGAGAGCAAGAAGCTGAAATCAACAAAACCTGGGAAATAGAAAGCCCCAGAAGGAGCAGCCAGCAGGTGAAAGCAACAGAGCCTGGAGGAGAAGGTAGAGACTGGCAGATGCTGCCATTGTACCCTGCCTAGTGACAGAAGTCCAGGATTGCCAGCAACTGTGTCTGCAGGGGAGAACTTCACCTGGTGCCTTGATTTGGGCATTTTTCTCAGCCTTGGAACTATATACTTAGAAGTAATAAATCCCCATTGTAAAAGCCAGCCCATTTCTGATATATTGCCTTGGCAGCCTTTAGCAAACTGAAACACATATCTTCATTAATTTTCTTTTCATCCTTATGTTTAGAGACTTCTTTCTCCTCTACAGAAAAAATTTTACCCTCAACTATTCACTAAACCTTACTAAGACTTTTTTTTTTTTTAAGATTTTATTTATTTATTCATTTATCCCCCCCCCCCTTGCTGCTTGTGCTCGCTGGGTCAGCTAACCACGCCATGTGAGAGGGCTTGCCTTCACCAGGAGGCCCCGGGAACCGAACCCGGGGCCTCCCATATGGTAAACGGGAGCCCTACTGATTGAGCCACAGCCGCTTCTCCTTACTAAAACTTTGAACTTTATTATCCACACTGTGAGAATGGAATTTTAAATATCTTAATATTTAAGTTAGTACTTCTTACTCTGTGCCCATAGAAATCTACTGTGGAAGTTTTCAAAAATACAGATGCCCAGGTCTATTGAAATTGACTTCATGTCTTAAGATATGAAGCCTAGACATTGACACAAACATATAAATATGCACATAAACATACGTATGTACATGCAAATGCTATATATTTTATATGCGTGTGTTTTGTATATATACACACACACACATACCTTTTTTTTTTTTTTTTTTACTGGGAGGTCCCAGGGATTGAACCCGGGTCCCTCCATATGGGAGACGGACGCCCAACCATTTGAACCACATCCTTTAAAAAAAAAAAAAAAAAAAAATTCCAGAAATGATTCTAACATGTAGCTAGTGCTGAGTAAGTTGCTCTCCTTATCCAAGTGTCTTGTTCTTGGAAAATCTGAGAGAAGGGGTTGCAGTAGGGCTTAACTTTTAAAAGTCATAAGAAGATAAACTGGAAATTAGCCATTGAAATGGAGCATATGGATTGCTTATTCCAGTTCAGGTCTGATTTATGTTTGCTTAAATGGACTGTATTCATATTACTAAGTAATCAGTAGTAAATTCTCAGGGGGGGGTCTCATAAATCAGATTTCTAATATAGTCATTGATCTGTTGTAGCCTGTAGCAGTTATTTATGAATTCCAAAAAGATACTGATTGTGTTTGTAAACTGGTCTGTTCCTCTGGTCTCGATACCTTTCAATTGTATTAAATTCAAAGGTTTTACGTTTACTTGATTAAATCAAGATTAGGGCTTTGATTTGGCCAAGTCAATAGGGCGTGACTCAGGGTTGAGTCCCTACCCCCTTGGTGGGTTATATAAACGGGCACTCACTCAAGAAGACACACAAAAGAAGACATGGAAGAGGAGAGAACTCAGTCATTTCAGTCCTGCCATGTGACAGAAAGGAGAAGGGTCCCAGGAAGAGAAATGAGCCCTATGCCAGCCTACAGCTGAGATCGGAAGAAGCTGCGCCCATAGAGCTTGAAGAGGAAGAAGGAAGGGGAGACCAGGCAGAGATCACCTGCCATCTTGCTTTAACACATGGCAACAGACTTTGGTGAAAAGTAACCTTGAGTTGGACCTTTAGGGACTTATAACTGTAAGCGTCTACCCCAAATAAATACCCTTGATAAAAGCCAGCAGATTTCTGGTACTTTGCATCAGCACCCCTTTGGCTGACTAATACAAAGCCTATGATAAAATTTTACTAAAAATGATACATCATGCCTCAAATATTATTGAACCTTTACTAAAATTTTAGGCATTGTACATGGTGCAGGGGATACCAAGATTAGTAAATCATAGTCACTCTACTCAACTCAGTTTTTTTGGGGGAAAAATGGACAAATAAAGATCAAGTATAGTGTAGAGAGGTTTAAGGGCTGTTGTAGTAGTATATGAAGAGCAAGATAGGAGATCAGAATTGGGAGACGGGCAGTTCATGAGAGGCTTTCCAGAGGAAAGGCCTTGGAACAGCATGGAACTTGCATTTTCAGAGAACCTTCAATAATTCAGTTGAACATGGGATGCAAGGAAGAAGCAGAGTAAGGGCTGGGGAGGTAGCAAGCTTTGTTTTCAAAACTTGAGTTTGTATTCTATGTTGGACCCCACAGGGAGCTATTGAAATATCTCGGGGCAAATGATTAGATTCACCTTTATAAAGATAATTTTGATAGCACAGTAGAGAAAGGATTTGAAGGATGAGATTCAGGTAAGAGTTCTGCAGTCATGTATTGGCAAGTACTGGTGGGAATAGAGGAAATGTATCAAGATAGGTATTTAGGGCACTCTCTGCCTAGAGGGGACAGTCCCAAGTCTTGGTGTGTATATCCATCTTTCTCTCCCATTCCTCAGCAAGCTCTGTTCTTTCCCTCATTTCCCAAATAAATTCTTTTTACTGGCCTAACTGGGGAAAAAAAAAAAAAAAAAAAAAAGATAGGTATTTAGGAGGTTTAAGGAATTGGAAAGACACAGTGACTTACCTAAATAAAGGGAGAGTGGGAAAGAGAGTACCTGGGTGGTTGGTGATGCCATTCACCAAGATGTGGAAAACGGGAAGAAAGGGAGATTTTGTTTGGAAGATGGAAGGGTTCAGTTTTATACAAATTAATTCTGAGGAGTCAGTGAGGACATTGAACTGAAAATGATTTGTAAGCAATTAGAGGTAAGGCCTGGATCTTATAAGAGAGGTTTCTAATTGAAATTTACATGTGTGGCTTAATGTGGTCTTTGAAGCCCCATAGAGAAGGAGCCCTCTAAAAACCCAGGATTTAAAGAGAAAAGAGAAAGTGGAGACTTTCAAAGAGATTGAGGGGGAGCCATGTGTATTTATTAGTCAGCCAAAGGGGTGCTAATGTGAAATACCAAAAATGGGTTGGTCTTTATAAAGGGTATTTATTTGGGGTAGAAGTCCACAGATAGCAGGCCATAAAGCATTCAGTTTCTTCTCTCACCAAAGTCCATTGCCACGTGTTGGAGCAAGACAGCTGCCGATGTTTGCCAGGGTTTGGGCTTCTTGGGTTCCTCTCTTTCCGGGGCTGCGTTTCTCTCCCGGCTTAGCTCCTCTGGTTCCTCTACAAGGTCAGCTGTAGACTCTCAGGCGAATGGCTCACTTCTCTTCTCCTGGGGCCTTCTCTCCAACATCAAAACTGCTTCTCAAAAACTGCCTCCTGGGAAGCGGCTGTGGCACAATCAGTAGGGCTCCCGTTTACCATATGGGATGGGAGGCCCCGGGTTCGGTTCCCGGGGCCTCCTGGTGAAGGCAAGCCCGCCCGCACGGCGTGGTTAGCTGACCCAGCGAGCACAAGCAGCAAGGGGGGGATAAATGAATAAATAAATAAATAAAATCTTTAAAAAAAACAAAAAACAAAAAAAAAACAAAACTGCCTCCTCTGTCCTTTGCCTTGCCTTTTATGTTTGATTTCCCTCAATGCCCTGCTCAATGCCCTAATCATAACTTTTTTTTTTTTTTTAATTTATTCATTTATCCCCCCCTTGCTGCTCGTGCTCGCTGGGTCAGCTAACCACGCCGTGCGGGCGGGCTTGCCTTCACCAGGAGGCCCCGGGAACCGAACCCGGGGCCTCCCATATGGTAAACGGGAGCCCTACTGATTGAGCCACAGCCGCTTCCCCCTAATCATAACTTAATCATGCCCAGATTAACAGATAAGTTTACAAGCATGATCCAGTTATATTTTTGGAATTCATAATTACATCAAATTGCCAGACGGCTACACCATGGAAGTGAGAGGTAATGTTTGTAGCCCATTGAGTGACAAAGAAACAAGAGTCAAGGGAGTGGAGAATGTGTGTGGTATGCAGCGGAATATAGAGATAAATAAAAGAGGAATAGGCCAGACAAGAGGAAAGAAAGAATTCTGAAGGAAGAGAAAGTTTTTCAGATTTGTGGTTCAGTGAGCCTAGAGATAATTAGCTGTTCTTTCAGATTCTGTGTTTCTGATCCCATGCCTGTACACCCCATTTTCCTAAATTGCCTCATTCCTCTAATTTGGTCAGTTGATTTTTGGTCTCTGATTCTAATCTAAACTAATTAGTTCTTCCTTGTCAATGGGCTTCTTAGGTCTTGTTAGTTGGCTAAACCTGAAGCTTAGAAGTAGGTTGAAAATAGACTGAATTTTTGCATAAACTTTCAGCATTTGGAGTCCAAAAGATAGTGTCACAGACATGTTGCTAGGTAAAAATAATATTGCTTATCAGTCATACTTAAACTCTTATAGCCAAATCTGAGGATGTAGGAATTGATATCATCAGCATCATTTTATATTAGACTTGAGAAAAATGCAAAGGAGAGTTTTGGGAAAAGCCCAGAGCTTGGTATCTGATGACCCAAGCTCCTGTTTACTACTCCTAGATTTGTGACCTTGAATAAGTCATTTAACTTCAGCTCTCTTCAAGGAAAAAAATGTTTCTTGCATGCTTGTCTTGGGAGTTAAATGAAAGAATAAAAGTGAAAGCACCTAGCACAGTAACTGGCACAAAGGAGGTTATTTGTTAAATGTTTGAATCAAAGTTCTGATTGATTTGTTGGTATAAAAAACAAAATTATGTTTTAGCAACAGTTGTACAGTTCTATAGAAGAAAGCAAGTCAGACTTCATATTTTTTTATAGACTGGTAGAGAAAACTTGACAATAACTTAATACCTAGATAATTTATGGAAAAGTGTGACTTCTAAGTATTTTCTCTCAGCACTTTTTAATATGATTTTTGTGAAGAAATGTCTTTTCCCATTATATCTAAACCTTTTCTTTTGAAATTATGTAATACAAGCTCAGATATAGAATAAGTGACTTAATAATTGAAATGTCATCTTCACTTAGATTTTTTTTCTTTAGTGATATTTCTAATGAAAGTTATAAATCAGTTTTTCTCAATACATATTTTCTTTCATTGCTTTTTAAAAAATAATAATGAATATGGTAGATGAATAAGGAAAAACTTGGAGCACTCATTGCAAAATAATCATGAATATATGAAAGCAAAACTTTTCCCAGTACAGAGTTTGTTCACATGAGCATGGAACATGTATCTTGGTAGGAATCCAAGGAAAGCACAGCTGTGGATTTAATTTTTTAGATTAACTGTGCAGTTAGAGTGGGGTGTGGATTCAAAATAAATCAGTTCTCAGAGTATATTTCGGCATCTATCCCAGATCAATTTAATTATTCAGCAGAGTTGAGTTTTTTACTCTGAAGTGTGTATCACTTTTTCAGAGCTGTTTCTCTGTACCACCCAGTCTAAAAGAGCATCACACTAAAACTGTTGCATCATCCTGTTCTTGTTTCTTTCATGTTGCTTTTCTTCCCATTGTCACTGAAGTAATCGTTTTCATTTATTTAGCCTTTGTCTGGTTTTTTTGCTTCTCTGTGATGAGGGACTTTTTCTATCTTAATCATCCTTCTCTTCCTGATATCTGTAATGCTTAGCACTTAAGTATTTGTGAATGAAGGAAAGAATGGATTCCCTCATTTTATAGTACTCTATAAAATGGTCCTCTTAGGTAATCGGGGTATAAGTCTTACCTAGTATTATAAATAAAATATTATAGAAATTTATAAGTATATTTGCTTTTGTCACATATGTTTGCTCATATTTGCACCTTATTTGATTCTAAGTCTTTAGCTGAACTGCAACCCTAATTAAAATATTATCCCTTTCATATTGATATGTTGTCAAAAGAGACCTTAATGTTGAAGACATTTTCTGTTAGGGACTCAGCAGGGGAAGAAATGTGAAATTGTAATTCTGAATTTATACATTTGTTTAAAATTTATTCACTTATCTTTTGGGTGCTTGGTATGATGGGATAAAAAGATACAGAAGAAGTCAAAGAAGCCTATATGGCTATTGACTCAATGACTTAGTAAGTTCATTTTAGTGTTTATAAGATTTACTGCTGATTCAAATGATAATTCCAGTAGGTAAGGTTTATCAGCTTTTTCTCCCTTTTTTAAATTTTCATGGATCTTTTTCACCCTTTCATGCCTCCTGAGAAGAAAAGATGACACATGAATGTATAAATAGAAAATATTTTATTAAAATAAGGAATGCACAGATTAGAGAAAATCATTTTCAGCTGTTTAGACTGATGGTTCTAATATAAGGCCAGTTATTTGTTACTATGCAATAGCAGGGGTTGTGGAGTAAGAGGAGGTTCGTTCTCTTTAAAGCCATCTGGTGATGAATCATCCAGCTGATTGCCAGAAGCAAAGGATAGACTACCCTTAACATGTGTTTTAGCTCAAGTAATTGCATATACTGATGATCGTTTATCTAAGAGAGTGTTTTACCCCTCAAGCCTACTAATCTGAGTAAACTATTTCTTTGTCATGGGTTGAATGAGGCATAATTTTGTAGTTCTTCTGTAATGTTGTTATATATCAAGATTGTTGCCTCTCTTTCAGCTCTTGCACTATAATAAGATCACTCAGACCCTTCTTGCCAGATGTTGTCAGCCTGAATCATAAGTGACTAGAAGCAACATTTCTAATATAAGTGCCCGAGAACAGTAATATGTATATAAACTACTGGACGTGTAGGGATGTTGTGAGTTCTGCTGAACATCTGCAGAGGTGTTTTTTATTTTCTTTTTTAAAGAATTTAAAGCCTAAATATTACAATTTTAGTCCATTAGATCCTGAGATGAACTTTACTCTAGCAGGAGAGTCAGTTTGTAAAGGTAATTACAGCTACAAGGATCATGGAAATGGGTCTGTGATGCTCAGGTCAGTGTTTTATCTCCATCTGACCTTTAAATGTCTGCTTTAAACTGGTCAGATAACTGCTGAAAGCTGAGTCTTATGTGCCAGAGGAATAAAGAACAAGAAGGAGACAACTGAAGGGGAATGGTGACTAGGTTTAATGGTTAGATGTAATTACTAGCAAAGGTAACATGACTAACTTCTCCCCTCCTGTCACTGAAAATTTCCTGGGTTTCTTCAGCTCAAAAAGACCTTCAGGGGGACGGATGTGGCTCAAATGGTTGGGTGTCTGTCTCCCGTATGGAGGGACCTGGGTTCAATCTCTGAGACCTCCTGGTAAAAAAAAAAAAAAAAAAAAAAAGACCTGTAGCAGCTCCAGAGCTACCCATTCATTCTTCTGGAGAAAAAAAAACCCAGCTTGTCACACAATGGGTAGAGGTGAATCATTGAGCCAGGTACTGGATGTACTGAGATGAAACATCTTCGCATTTCACCCCTGTGTTGTCTAGGAAAGACACCACCTCCAGGGTCCCCATCCTAGTCTGGGGCGATGGGGACAGCCTCCTGCTTGTTCCAGAATCACGTTATGCTTTTCTCTGTCATAGCACCTATTGACCAGCCTTTCCTACAGAACTGAGTTCCTTGATTCAAGTTTCATTTGTCTATTGCTTTTGTGTGCCCATAGTGCTCAGAGGGCCTGGGTTTCGTAAGACTTCTCAGTAAGTGCTTGTTGAAAGGAGGGAGGGGAGCGATGGAAGAAGACTGACTGTTCCTGCCTTCAAAGAGCTTACCAACTAGAGAGAAACATACACAGTGCAATCTCATTCGTGTTTTCATTAGTGTTTTAAATTATAGTATAATAGGGAGCCGATGTGGCTCAGTGGTTGAGCACCGGCTCCCCACATACAAGGTCCCGGGTTCAATCCCTGGCACTGGTACCTCAGGATAAATAAATAAATAAACAAACAAACAAATAGATAAATGTATAATAAATGTTCAAAAAAAAGTTTTGGGACTGCAGAGATAAGAGTGATGAACTCTGCCTGGAAAACTGAGAGAAGACTTATAGAGAGACAGCATCTCTTAGTGTTGTATTTTGTCATATACTCTGGGATTTCTTAAATATGGAAAGTAATAAGCACAGAAGATAGACTAATAATATAATTTATTATGTCTTGTCTGCATGTTTCAAGTTGTAGCCTTTAGGATGATTGCAGTGGTTAAAAAAAAAAAAAAAAAAAAAAGAGGCTCGATGGTATAAAACATTGAAGAGTTTTGAGGTTGGTTGGTTTTTTAATTGAAGCAAAGAAAATTTTATTCATTTCTCAGTATTAGGCTTTAATGTTTGTAATTCTTCGATGAGATTTCCTGGTATTTTCATTATTTGTAATTAACGGTCTTGCCCATTCTTTTGTACACAAACAAAACATACACATGTATTTAGAGTTTTGATTTTTCAGAAATTAAATATTTAAATCTTAAGATTCTGATTATTGTTTCACATTATTAAAACACTACTCCTGAAAAAAAAAAAAAAGTTAAATATACATGAATATTTCATCAGGAGCACTGTGTTTTATGATGAATGGGTAGTTTATCTGCCAGAGACCACCTTTTATCTGTGTAGATTGTTAAGTATAAACCTATACCAAACACATATTAATTATGTGTTTCATGTTTAATGGCTCAACATAGGCCATATGGTCTAATCCTTGAGACTTTACTAATAAATTTTTGAGCTATTCTTTTGTCTCAAATTCCTCATTAAATAAAGTTCTTCTGTTAAATCAGATAGTAGAGTTTGGTGGGTGTATCACATGCGCTCGTTTTGAATTCATTATGCCTTTCTCAAACCATTTATGGGTTAGACATTTATTTTTACAACATTGCTATTTCTTTCTGATCTTAACTTGATACTAATGTGATCGTTAACTTGAGGATTATAGATTTTTATAAGCTCTGCTAAAAGCCTGTCAGAAATATGACAAATTCTTTCTTTTTAATTAGGCTCTGGGGTTTACTTTACTGATGAGAATTTGGTAGATATATCATTTCCTGGTACCTGTGGATAGTTCATTTAGTCACGTATAAACATTAATAAATGCAGTTCTGTTCTTTGGTCTACTTACAGAATTTGGTGATTAGAGAAGAGATAAAGCTAAAAATATCTGAAATTATTTTGTTCTTCATTTTTCTCGCAGGATGACGTAGCTTTGCCAAAAACTTAGAAGCTAAGGAGAAAATGAGCTTAACATCCTGGTTTTTGGTGAGCAGTGGAGGCACTCGCCACAGGCTGCCTCGGGAAATGATTTTTGTTGGAAGAGATGACTGTGAGCTCATGTTGCAGGTAATGCATCAGCCTTCTATATGTGTCTACTCAAAACTTGGAATTGGTGTAAAATATTTTTCTATTCCTTTGGAGAACATTATTATTTAGATTTGAATTTTCTGGCTTTCTCTATCTCTTTTTGACTCTGGCTGCTAGGTCAATAAATTTCTACCCCTTGAATCATCTAAAATTAAGTTCTAACTATTAAAGATTGTATTTTTGAGCTGAAAATGTGAGGGCTCAGAATAGACAAGTTTATTCTTAAGAAGTAAGGAGTTTCACATCATACACTTCTAAAATAAGACTTGCAATTAATTAATAAATTAGCATAGCATGAAATAAAACTGAATTTTAATCCTTTACTTCAGTGGTACTGAAATTAATTTACTGACTCCTTTGGAGATGTCCATTATGATGCCTTTTAATAGTTTGAGCATAATTAAAGATTATTATTATTTACTGACTCATATGTAAAGGAGTTACTTTTAAAAGATATTTTTAAAATAATCTTTGAGTAATTAGCCGAAAAATGAATCTTTAAATTTTTGAAGATTTAGTTACTTTAATATTAAGATAAAGTTAAGTATATCCTTATTAGAGTTAGTCTATATAGTGAATCAAAAGGCAAATCTGACATTCAGGGATATCTAGATTAAAGTGTTATGCTGCCCCCACTTTTTTTTTTTTTTTTTTTTTTTTTTTTGGTTAATAACTATAAACATGAACTTAGAGTAGAAATGTTTATTTCATTAGTCCATTGGTTCTCATCTGGGGGGTGATTTTACTTCCCCCACCTCCCCTGCCCAGGAGACATTTAGCAATGTCTAGGGACATTTTGATTGCCGTAATTGTTGGTAGTGTGTTGCTATTGACATCTAGTGGGTAGAGACCAGGGATGTTGCTAAACATCCTACAGTGCACAGCATAATCAATCTTTAGAGCGCCATGGGTGAAATGTACAAAATGTCATTGTTAGCTGAAAATTATACCTCCTTTGTTCTGAGTTATACATTAATATAATTACTACCATTTAAGTACCTTACATGTAATAATACTTTATAGTTCTCAGTGTATATTTATACGTTGTTCCTCCTAACAGTATTCTGAAAGATATGGTTATCCCATTTTACAGATGACAGAGTTAGGATTCATAAAGACTTAGTGACTGGTCAGGGTCCACACAACCATTAAGTGACAGAAGTTTGGAATAGAACTTCAGTATCGTGACTCAGAATCACATGATCTTTTTGTTCTACTATTCTGTTGCTGCTGTTCCATGCATGTAAACTAAAATTGATTTGATAACTTAATTCTTGTGCTAGTTAATTGACATGCCCAAACATCTGCTGCAGTGTAGTGGATACCTGTACGCTGAAATAGAGTCCCATTATCAAAAAAGTTCATATCTAAATTCTCTAATTTTATCTTCATGAAATTGTCAATTATAACAAATATTTGAATTTAAACTCTGTGTAGAGCAACACCATCATACCAATTAAACATTTTTTTCTGATATACAATAGAAAGTATAATGAAATTATATTTGACCTACTCTTTTAATATTTAAATTTTCATACTGATGTAGGATCAGTCCTCAGGAGGACAATGGAATATGACTGAAGATCGTAGGAAACTTATTTTCATCCAGCCTTTGGGGTATATAGCAAAGGATACAACTCTGTTTGTTACTATGATTGTAAAATTGCATCTGAGCTTTTAAATAGTCTTTTAGCTATGGTATCTTTTTAACAAAAAAGATTTTAAAACGGTAATGATATACAGTGGAATTCTCTCTCTTTTTGTTTTTCTTAGCATATGTATCTATGTCTTTCTGTGTCTTTCTCCTTTTAGTTCCTAGGTAGTAAAAAGAAGTAATATTAGCAGTAATAACATTGATAAGTATTTATTTCGTGCTCAAGGCATGACACATATCCAGTAGTCATTTGTACCATGTGTTATTTTTATTTATACATTAGTTGGTTTGAGTCCTAGATGCTTCTTTATTGTGCCTGGCCTGAATTTTTTTTTTTAAGTTTGACTTTACTAGATGGCAGGCTTTTTCTTTCTGTGTGTGTGCGTGCACATGTGTGTGCAGGGAAGGAATAAATGAAAAGATGTTATTGTTTTGTTTCTCATTTTTTTGTGCTTCCAGAATTTTCTGATTTTATAATTGTTTCAGAGCCAGAGGTTTTTTTTTTTTGTTTTGGTTTCTTATATTAAACTGTATACCTTGAAGAAAGAACTGCATTTTCTTTTAGTTCTAAAAAATGCCAGAAATATGTGGGATTCGGTTGTAATTGATAGTGAGGTTGATTTTCTCACATGAAATTTTCAGTTCCAGTTAGATGTCATTTTTAAAAAACACTGTAATTCCAAAAGCCAATTTGAAATTGAGGAATTTGGTTCCATTTCAAAGCTGAAGTAAAGGTTTTTGCTCAAGGAAGGCCAAAAACTAAGGCCTGGGAGGCAGAGGTAAAACCTCAGGAAAAAAATCCTATTTCTTAACCTTCAGGGACAGATAACACTATTTGAGATTAACCTAGAACTAGATGTGGCAGAGTTGGTGGTTCAGATTTTTCTATGTAGAGCCAGTGGCTGATTATAGCCTTCACAGATGGCTGCAGCATTTCATCCTTCAAACCCTTCTGTAGTGTGATCTTAACTCCTAACATTGCAAGGTGGGACCCATGTCCCCTCCCTTGAAGTTGTGTGGGCTTGTGACTTGATTGTCGCCAACAGAAGGCAGCAGAAGTGATAGTGCTGGTTTCTGAGGCTAGGTCAGAAAAGGCGATGCAGTGTTTTGCTTTGTTTGGTGGGACACTTGCTTTTGGAGTCCTTGACCATCATGTAAGAACTCTGATTATACTGAGGTCCAGGCCATGAGACAGCTCTGGCCACATAGAGGCCACGTGAAGGTGCGTCGAAATCCTCAGGCGAGGTTCCCCCTGATCGCCTTCATCAGTTGACAGATGCGTGAGTGAAAACAACTCCAGGTATCGTTGCAGCCCCCAGCCATCAAGTCATCCATAGCCATTGAGGATTGTCAGCTGAGGCCCTGGACACTGTGGGGCAGAGAGCAATACATTGCAGATGTATTTGTCTGAATTCTTGCTTAATAAAATGGTGGTTTTAAGCTGCTAAGTTTTGGGGTAATTTGTTATGCAACAGTAGTAACTAGAACAGAGCTTAATGATTTTATCTCTGTTGAGAGTAAAGGGGAAAGGGTGTAAGGCAAGTGGATTTGGAGAGAAGGTTGCAGGGATGTGGAGAAATGCCTTCAGAACTAGATCTTACCCCTACTCTCAACTTACCCCACTGAGAGGGCCAGCATATCACAAGGGATTTAACAAGTATATTGCAGATCTGGTAAAAGATCAGTGCTCAAGAGGAAGAATATGTGAGATGGTAAATGTTAGGTGATCAACATGGCTTCAGGATTTCAGATCTTGGCTTGGAAGGGTCGGGTGCAGAATTGAATCATTCGAGGAATTCTGTTCAGGAATGAGCAAAGCAGGATGAATAGTGAACTAACAGAGACAATGGGATCGTCTGACTGGTATAGAGCAGCAGTTCCCACTCTGCCCTAAGTGTCTATACCCTTAATGGGTGCAGAAAAAGCCCATATATCTAAGATACCCCAAACCAAAAGGAACTAGATAGACAGCCTAACCACATAATACGGTTGAGGTGGGAGTGGGAAGGTGTCAGCAGTTACAAAATGAATTCTGAAAGTACCTTTTACTTCCATCTTTGTGCTTTTGATATTTAGATTTTTGGTGTACTTGGCTACTATCCCATCAAAGAGAAGAGAAACCTGGCAATTACTGATGTTCACTTGGATGTTAAACAAAGATATTACCGTCATCCTTTTATCTGCTATGTAGAATCCATTCTTTCTGAATAGTATAAAGCATTTTCAGATGTTTATGGTAGTATTTATTTGAGTAGTTAATACAAAACTGGTCACAGTATTTCTTGATTGTACATTGCTCCTTTAGTTGACTATCTTGGTTATTTCCTGCAATTTTATTGTCTTCTGGAGGAGAATTATTTGTCAAATTCAGAAAATAATGCTTTATTGTTTTTAAAAATTATGGCTACTGGAAGAGTGATCATTTTGAGAAATGTATTTCAATGACTGGCAACTAACCTATGATTTCGTCTGAACTTTGTAACTTCAGAATGGCTGCTATTTTACTACCTTAGAAACTTTTCTACCGCCATTCTTTGTGAAATGAGATTGATCAAATGGCATCTACTATTTTATTTTCAACAAACCTTTATTAATAGAATAGTATCAGTAATGTGCTAAGCGCTACGGTAGGTGCTGGGGATCCACATGCATGCAGATGGGCTTCTCTGTACTTGAGACCTTAGAGTCTTGTAGAAGGAGACTTGCATGTAAGCATATAGGAAGAAACAGTGAGACAAGGGGCGATGATGAGAGTTTGTGTGGGGTGCACTGGGTGTGCAAAATTGGTTGGTTTTACCTGCAGGAATATGTGAGGATGAAGAAATCTGGAAAGACAGAGGAGATGGCTTGAGTTTAATAACCTTAAAACCTGAGTAAATGGTTTCTGGAAGGTTAGGGTGTAGTTGAGTTCATGGTGTTCAAGATAGTGTGTGTGGATTTCAGTAGCTGTTCAGGTAATTCAAGGAGTTCCTTTTAATTTATATATAGAATATATATGTAAGACTTGGAGGTTATCAGAGATCAGATCTTGGAGGACCTTGTGTGCTGTATTAGCAACTGTATAATTTACCTTGGGCAGTAGGAAGACTGAGGAGTTTCTTGTTATGTTTTTTTTTTTGTTTTGTTTTGTTTTTGTTTTTGTTTTTTTTTTTTAAAGTTACATTCTTTTTTTTTTTTTAAAAGGTCTTATTTAGATTTTATTTATTTATTCATTTATCCCCCGCTTGCTGCTTGTGCTCGCTGGGTCAGCTAACCGCGCCGTGTGGGCGGGCTTGCCTTCACCAGGAGGCCCCAGTAACCGAACCCAGGGCCTCCCATATGGTAAACGGGAGCCCTACTGATTGAGCCACAGCCGCTTCCCTCTTGTTATGTTTTTGTTTTTGTTTTTGTTTTGTATTTTTTACTGAGGAGTTTTAAAGCTAGGGTAGTATTGCCTTGCCAAATGCTTTACATGCATTATCTCATTTAGTCCTCACAAAA
Source organism: Tolypeutes matacus (assembly GCA_026826555.1). Taxonomy (NCBI): domain Eukaryota; kingdom Metazoa; phylum Chordata; class Mammalia; order Cingulata; family Chlamyphoridae; genus Tolypeutes; species Tolypeutes matacus. The sequence continues at coordinate 12,410,245 of JAKSZT010026446.1, read as the reverse complement.
AAAGTCTATGATGTATGTATATCTTTTTTTGTAGATGATTAAACAAAGATGAATAATTTCACCAAGATCACGTAGCTGGCAAATGACTGGATCATTTCTTTCCAACTTAAGCACCTGTACTTTTAACTGCTAAATTAATCTCCCAGCTGCTGAAACAAATACCATATAGTGGGTTGGCTTATGGGAAACTACTGGTTCAGAGTTTTGAGGCTAGAAGTCCCAAAATCAAGGCATCAGCAAGACGATGCTTTCCCCCAAAGACTGGCTTTCTGGGGGCGAGCTGCTGGTGATCCTTGGTCCTTGATTTTTCTGTTACACAGCAGTGCACACGGCGATGTTTTCTCCTTTCTCCTCCAGGTCAGCGGCACCTGACCTATGAATCCAGTCCATTCAAAGGGTCCCATACCCACAGGAATGGACTGATTTAAGAACATAATTTTCTAGGGTCCACAAAAGACTCAAACTACTACAGAATTAATGGATTAAAAAATGGTGGTACCATCACACAGTGGACTATTATTGCATCCATAAGAAGATAGGAAGGGAAGTTCTGATATATGCTGGAACATGAATGAACATTGAAAATACGCCTAGTGAAATAAGTAAGGCACATAAGGACAAATCTGTATGAGTTATGATTTCACTTATGTGAAATATCTAGAAATAACTAATTTGTAGAGACAGAAAATGGTTGAGGTTACCCAGGGGGTACCATTGCCGGGGAAGGAGAGCTATTGCTTGATATACCCATAAAATATTTGTAAATAGTGGTAAATAAAGTAAAGTTTTTTTAAAAGTAGACTGAAGATTTGGGTGGTGGGAAGTTAGAGCAGCCACAAATCTGAAAGATGCAGCAACTAAGGAGAGGCTAGTATGTATGTAGATGGATGACAAGAACTCCAAAAGAGAAAAGAGTTATTCAGTGAAGGGTTAAAGTAATGGTCTAGAAGCCACAGTAGTAAACTGGAAGGATTCATTTGAACTCAGCAGGATGTTGGATTTAGGAGAAGGGCAATATCGACTTTAAAGGAATGCAGGGGCAATAGTGTCCTCAGGGGGAGAGCCAGATTTCAGTTACAGAAAGGAAGTAGGAGGTGACCGTCTATGAAGAGCTTGAGAATAAAGAGGAGTTTCAGTGAAGGTGGGTTCTCAAGTCCACAGTGTAAAGCCTTGGGAAGAGAGTCCTTAAAGGAAGCAGAAATCACAGAGGGGGAGAAATATATTCCTGTGGGAAAAACATCCTGTAGGGGAATAGTAACTGGAGGGTCTTGCGTTCTGACCAAAGACCTATGGTGACAGGAATAACAGACATGTCCCATTGACTGTTTTTGAGTCTTTAAGCTTGGATTGGCTAAGTTTTTCCCATTAGTATCAGAGAGTTAATGAAGTTAGCAGTCTTTGTCAGGATTCCAGTTTTATGTTTTTGAGAGATTGTTATTAAATTTTCATTGAAATATCCAAATGAATTGTGAAAATTAAGCTGTAATGCACCTTCTCCTGGCTTAGTTTAACCTAGAGGAAATGTGAATTTAGTTGTCAGGAAATGAAAATAGCTTAATGCTTATGTGGTTAGATGTAAATAACATATCCTTCCTGTCCCTCAGTTTTTCTTGCCCATTCACTGTAGACACATTATATTCTGTAATCTTGGTTTTCTCCTTAATACCTGTGATTGATACTGAAACACATTGATATAAATACAGTGAATACATTTGATAAGTCAAGACATAGTAATTTTTATTTGATTTCATTAGCTGTTTGTTGTTGTTTTTTTATGAATTACACAAATGGAAATGATTTGGTTCAGTGTGTTCTAAACTGATGTGATTTCCTTGCCTTGAGTTAGAATGGTATCTTGACTCAATAGACTCTGTCAGTCTCTTATATCTCAATTGTTCTCTACCTTTTGTCTTTTGTTGTTAGTTGTTCAAGTACTTACCTGTCTGCCAAAGCAATTTGAGTGCAGAATGCGTATCAGATTTAGAATATTCTAGAAAGTTGTGAACTTAGTGATCAATACTGAATTACTTCCCCACACAAACCATTCTTTCTCATTATATCTGATCCACGTTCAACATTCCCCTTAGAACACTGTCTTTCCATAGCTTCAAGGGCAGCCATTCTACTCCTCCTTTCCCATATCTAACAGCAGTATATCACTTCCCTTTGTGAGTATCCCTTTCAAACCCTAATGTAGATTTTTTTTCTGAAATTTCTATACACTATTCTAAGGACTTCTACGTTTTCTCTGTACTTTCTTCCTTACACAAAGACATTATTTAAGATGATTCTGCCATTATTTATTGAGCACCTTACATATACTTAAAATCTTACTTGCCTTATAATGTGTAGAGATATTTACCCTGGACTAAATCAACTTGATTAATCCACAATATGCCAAAATTCTTTTGCTTGGGGGTACTACATTTGCTTCTTATCATTCAAAGAACTGAATTTAGTTCTTCATTGGTTTAAACAGAGCAAAATTTAAAAAAAACAAATACAAAATGAAGTTTAAGTAATTTTGGGGTATAATGCAGATGTTTTACAATGGTGGCAGTTTTACTTTGCCACAATGCATTGTTTTTCAGGTAAGCTGTAAATAATTGGCACTACTATTCATAATGTTCCCTTTAATTTTGAGATTAACAATTTGTCCTAGTCTAGAGAAATCAAGATTTCAGAGAAAACAAATCAAAACAACAACAAAAAACCTTAAAAGCTTCAAAAAGAAACAAGAGTATATGGTGACTGTTAGGTTTTGTTAGCTGAACGTTTTAGGTAATGTACTGTTTCTTCCTAATGGCAGTTACTTTAACATAGAGTTTTGTGTTCCAGAAGAAAAGAATAAAATGTTTTCAATATGAAATGTTAAGCTAATTGGGGAAGGGATTTTTAATTTTTATTTCTTAGCAATATGTATTAGGAAAGAGTATCATTTCAACAAGGAATCTGCATTACTTTCTTAGTTATTTGCTGATCCTTTCCTCCCCGATTTGGATACTCCTTTTTTTTTTTCCTATACCACGATTCATACAGTAGTAACCTCTAATAAATGACTATTAAGTTCTAGTTCACTGGTTCTCAGACTATTCTTACTGTGACCAAACTGATACTTCCTTTCAATAAAAGTTTCCATAGCCTTGAAGTTCATCTTTCAGGTATTTCCATCTGAAAACAACTCACTATGCTCTGGTGTGTGTGGTGTATACTATTAAAATGCCTATATGGCAATAATATGGTAGGAGGGCTTAGGAAATATAAGAGACATAAAAGCAAAAACCACAGTTTTCCATTGTAATACTTTTTTTTTTGCCTTCTGTCCCTCTTAGAATACTACCACAGAAAGTACAGTTTTAGAGCACATGTTTTAAGTGAGGATAATTTTATTCAGAAATATATGATGTCCCTTTTTCTATATCTTTGGATTCCTTACAGAATTTATGTAACAGTGTTTAGTAGTGAGAGAAGAAAATTCTATAGGTTTTTTTTTTCTTTTTTACAGTTAAGAAAAAACATTATAAAATTATAACTTGTTTTCTTATAACCGATTAAAATGATTTAAAAAACTATTGTCATTTGATATATTCAACAAAGTCAGCTGATTTAAATTCTCTCAAAAGTAGAACATGTGAATTTCATGGGAAAGAGTATCTTGAATATTTGGCTTCTTTCCATGTGGAGGAGTATTGCAAAATTTTTACTGTATAGAAGCACAAATTAAATCTCATTTAATCTACTTTTTCTTGGCGATTTCCCTGATTTTATCTACTGTCCTATTAATATTAGGTACCTAACCAAAAATCTTTGTGTTTGATATTCTAGTATTTTCTTGTATTTATTAACTTTGAAAATTCCTTGCAGTCTCGTAGTGTGGATAAGCAACATGCTGTAATCAATTACGATGCCTCTGCAGATGAGCATTTGGTGAAGGATTTGGGCAGCCTGAATGGGGTAAGTGAAGAGTTTTTTGTTTTTGTTTTTGTTTTTTGTCTTAGGTGAACATTTGTTTAATAGTGTAGGAAGACAAATCCGATTATATTCCCTGTTTGTATTATATTTTAGTTTGTTCTTTACTTTTATATGCTTACTAGATAACTAGCATTTTGGACCATATAACAGGAATATGAAACTAGTCAGTGTTCCCAAGAAACCGTATAGGCAATAAATACTTAAGGATTTCAGAAAGGAGTTGGTTGTTATTATCCATAATGGTTAAAGAGGACTTTGTTAAGGAGAAGAGACCAAAGCTTGACCTCCATATAGTGACTTGAATTTTTAAAAGGGGGAAAAAACAGTGGAAAATCATGGCAATAAAAATGCAAGACAGCACTCCTGGCAAACAGAGAAGTGTGTATCAACTTGGGAAAATAAAGGTGGAGAGGTGATTTGGTGCCAGATGGTGGGGAGGACCTTTAGGGGATAAAAGAGGTGAAACTCCTCTGCTTACCTTAACAAATTTGATGTATGAACTAGCCACTAATGTTCATTATTTATTGCTTTCTTGGATTACTTCTTCGAAGATATTTTTGTGTTACTGCAGTGACTTTTTTCCTATTTCTTTATTTGGTCCTTACACATTTAGCAGAACTAAGTAGCCACAAAATAGCCACTGAATAATGTATCATTTTTTCAGTTTCTCAATTTTCTTATGACTTTACCAGCACAAGCAAATATAAATATAGTATTGTTCATATCTATGCTGTTGAAATTCTTACAATGAATTTAAAAGAAACTAAATGTATCCCAATTACTTCAAACTTCTATTGCTTGTCAAAATATACATTACAGCATTATATGAAAAAACATGCAGAAATTTGGCAAATACAGTAAAACATTTTTTAAGTTCTAAATTGGACTGCTACTGAAGGACTTTTGTATTTATTCCTTGAGATACCTTTTTTGTAGCATGTTTTCCTGTTTTATTCCAAGCCTTTGTTTCTCACAGCATATATAATTAAGTCTTATTTTTCAGATTTGTGTTGAAATTCCTCGTATTTGCTATCCACCCACTTTTCAGACTTAGGCTCCAAGGTTCACACAGTAGTCTCTAATAAATAACTATTAAGTTCAAGGTCACTGGTTCTCAGCCTATTCTTCCTGTGACCAAACTGATACTTCATTTCAATAAACAATTCCACAGGCTTGTTCACCTTTCAGGTGCTTTCATCTGCAAACAACTTAGTGTGCTACCTCCAAAGCAGTAGTTTTCCTACTATACTGTCTCCGTTCTCCAAATAATGTATTAAACTTTCTTCTGCCTGGTAGTTCTCCTTCCTGTGCCATTTATAAAAGTTGTACTTATTCTTAAAAATAGAGCAAAGGAAGCAAAGAGAAGACACGTGTGTTTAGGAATATTAACTTGCTGATGCTTTTGTGATCGTATTTAGTGGATTAAAGTGAAAAGAGATAGGCAAGCTAGGTATAGAAATGTAACATGAGGCATGTAAATAGGCAGTTTTGATTCCCATTTCCTATTTGCCAGCATTACTCTCTTCTCCACATTCATAAACCTTTGTTTGTGAATTTCTGTTTTGGGTGTTTTATCAGCTTTGTATTAAATCTACTTTTCCACGTATGTTCCTCTCCTGGATTATGAGTTCCTGAACAGCCCCCTGTACCTTATCCTTTTGTAAATAGACCACAGTCCCTAGCATAGAGATCTGCATAGTGCATGAACCCAGTAAATCTCTTTTGAATGGGATTGAATTAATTTTCTATCTGAAGGGCTTTATAGAGAAAATGTTTACTTCTGTGTTTGACATATTTTAACAGTGTTATATTCTGCTTTTTAAAAATAATATATTTTGCTTTTAAACCAAAAAAGTTTCACTTTGACCTCAACAATGTTCATACATGTCTTTAAATTCTTGTCTTGAAAAATAATAAGTGAGAGTTATACCACGGTGTTTTAGTATTTCAAAACATGGTGCTCAACGAAGCAGATGTAGCTCAAGTGATTGAGCGCCTGCTTCCCATGTATAAGGTCACGGTCCCTGGTACCTCTTAAAAACAAAAAACAAACAAATGAAAAAAGACTGTGATCAAATATAAAAATTTGGTGCTTGTTGTTAAAAAAAAAAAAATCAGATGAAATATGAATGTATAGGTTTCTCTAGACTGACTTCTTGTAATTTAGTTATACTCATTAATTTTATGAAATGTAGTAACTTTTACAAAGCAACATCTGTGTTTTGAACTTGAAATCAGGACCTGGCCTGAATCCCAGATCTGTATCTGTGACAGTAGATGTGAATTTGAGCCTGTTATAAAACTTTAATGCATTATACAAATTATAAAGGTACTGTTACTCAAATGACAGTCTAGGAGAAATGCCAGAAAGGACTTTGGGTAGCCAGAATAATGGCAAACATCTATGAACTACCAACTATCTTGTACTTTACTCACAGAACAACTTGTAAACTATTATTCACAGCCTCTTTGTTCTTAATGTTCAAATGAGTCTAGAAATTCGAACCATCTGAGTAAAAGTAATAATTTCAGAAGCAGGGGCCACAGTGTAGTGGTTATGAGCCTCGTTTGAATACTTACTTGTGATGTAGCCTTGGGAAAATTACTTAATTTCTCTGTTCCTCAGTTTTCCCAACTGTAAAATGGAGATGATGTTATGGAACTCAACTTACAGGTTGTTGTGAAACTATAAATAAGTTAATTTTAAGTACTTAGAACAGTATTTGGTACACATTAAGCATTCAGTAAATGTTAGCTTTTGCTATTATAGTCAGATAAGCAGCTAAGAGAAGTTTAGCATAATGTAGTAGAGTTACATACTGTACTTTTCAGTGAACACTTATATTTTAGAGAAAATCACTTATTCAGTAAACTCATCTTATAAATAACTCTACCTGTGACCACTTCCATGCCTATTCCCTATTATGACACCCCAAAATACACTCCCAAGGAACCTAGATCTATACTTTGTTATTGCCCCCAGAAATGAGGTGGTTCTATCTGGGGAAACTGGAGCTGTTCAGTTGCTGATGCTTTAGTGGGCCATTTACCTGCAAGCCCCCTGAAACTTAACTGTGGCATCCTTTGCTTGCCTTCTGTTCCTCCAGCATCCTGTCTCCATTGGAGTACTTGCCCCTCTGATAGCAACCATGGTTTCTGTTCTACCATACCCATCCCTTTCAAACCCTGCATTTTGTTATTAGGCTGCCCCCTCAGCTACTCGTGTTTCAACCCGTTTTGTGTCCTTTTTTCACACTGGAGAGTTCTTGCTAGCATCAACCCAGTGCAGCAGAGTGGGGAAGAGTCCTCATTGAAGATATGAAAGGAAAGGTTAGGGAAGAAGAGGGCGCTCTTATCATTGGCAGAGTAATTGAGGTGGCTGTGCTTTGGCCACTCCATTCAGTTTCCCAGCACAGCAATATAATGAAAGGTGGTGGTATGAGTTTACACCATCAATTATGTAAATTAGTCATGTAAATTAAATAGGTATTTATCTAGTTTGGTTTGCTTCTGGGGAGTTAGTGGTTTGGATGGGGGGACGGGAGGAGTACTGGGAGCTGGCCTGTCTTGGACTCCTAACCTTCCTTGATGTGGAGAGAACATGGGATTTTTAGTTCAGAGACCCGAGTTTGAATCCCAGCATTAGTGCTACTGAACTCCATGATCTTGATTATTATTCGTTCATGCTCTGTTCCTCATTTTCCTTATCAGTTCTACCTACCAGGTAGAGCTGTGATCAGTTGGAGTTGACATAAGAAACAAAACCTGGTTTTCTTTCTACTTGCAACTTATTAAATTCCTTCATATTGAAATTTTCTAAAATGATTCTTTGAAATTTTCTCTCCTCCTTTTGTAACTTTAGACTTTCAGGAGTCAATTTTCACACATGTTTTCACTTGCATTTTTGTGAGCTGAAGCTTTGTCTGGTTCATATTTCATAAGCCTCTTTAGCCCTTAGGGAATATTTCTGTCATAAATGCCAGCATGTTAGAATTCTATTTCTTGATCTCTGAAAGTGCCTAGTACATATGCTAAACACAAAATGTAGATGTGCTTAATATTTAAGAGTTTTGCAATCTTAAGCTTTAAATGGAAATCATAGGTCATCTTAGCCCTTGTGGGGTAATTATGGTATTTTAGGTTATTTGAGACAGTTTTCAATAAAATTGGCTTAGAACTGTGACATTCCTCTAGCCTAGTGTACCCAGTCTTTTATCCTCTGCCTACCAAATGTCAGTGAATTACTGTTATCTTTCATTCTTCTGTTTTCTTTGCCGTCATTTTCTTCAGATTTTCTGTTTAGCAATTACACTTGATGTACTTTGGTAAATTCAAGATGTAAGTTTTGAAACACTTTGAAATGTTAATTTGGAAATGAATCTGAATTTTCAGTTTTTAATAGACTTAGAAACTGGTATTTTATGACAGTTCCTCACCATGGAGGGAGCTGTAGTAGTTTGAATTATGAATTCCAAAAATAGATATTGAATCATGCTTGTAAACTGGTCTGCTAATCTGGGCATGATTAAGTTATGATTAGGGCGTTAACTGGACCATGTCAGTAGGACGTTGAGCCCCACCCCTTGGTGGGGCAGGAATCAAATATAAAAGGCATGGCAAGAACAGAGTTGAAGCAGTTTTGATGTTGGAGTCTTGAGCTAGAGCCCTGGGAAGTAAGAGAGCTTGGTCGTGAGGAAGGAGAGAAGGCCCCGGGATAGAAACAGGCCATTCTCCTGATAGTCTACAGCTGGCCTTGTGGAGAGAAGCAAAGCCCAGAGAGCCTCATAGTCTACAGCTGACCTTGTAGAGGAACCAGAGGCGCTGAGCCTGGAGAGAAACGCAGCCCCAGGAAGAGAGGAACCCAAGAAGCCTGAACCCTGGCAAGCATCAGCAGCTATCTTACTCCAACATGTGGCAATGGACTTGGGTGAGGGAAGAAACTTTTGCTTTATGGCCTGGTAACTGTGGACTTCTACCCCAAATAAATAACCTTTATAAAGACCAACCGATTTCTGGTATTTTGCATCAGCACTCCTTTGCCTGACTAATACAGGAGCCTTCCCAGATAACTTATTATGGCCAACTCAAATCCAGTGGAGTAGAAGCTAGACAGATGGAATTTATCAAAGGAAAAATTGTTGGATATTTATATGATACCAGGCAATTAATTACAGCATTGTTCTGTGTTCTATAAATAAAGCAAACTCTAGGTCTTTCACCCTCAGGATGCCAGGGAAAAATAGTTAGCATAATTTATCATCTGTGTCCAATGGACCCTTTTTATTTTTTATATATGTTTTTGAGTATTTTTACAAGTAATTTACAGAAGTAAGAATAAAGAGAAGGTGAAAAACAATTAGAAATTTTAGTAAAATTTTAGGCATAACAAACTCAAATTTTTATTTCATATTTTCCTAGTTTTGAAAGGCATATAATAAAATGGGCAATGTCCTTTGAATGCATCTAACTGCTCATCAGTTGTCATGCATTTATCTAGGATATATGAATCCATTTTAGTATTGTTGATTCCAGATTTTAGGTACATCTCAAATTGTTTCTAGCTTAAAATTATTTCTGGTTCTTCTTGCTCTTGCATTGTCTAGTGAAAACTTTGTTTATAATTTTGTTAGAGGATGACCATCTTTGTTTCATAATTGTAAAATGGTTCTCAATTTTTAATTTATAAACAACTATGAGGATCAAGCCAATAATTTTATTTCTATATCATTCTATTTCTTTCTGGTCACCTTTGTATCACCCCTGCCTTGAGCATTTGTCCACTTATAAACCATATCAAATAAGTTTGGGAATATAAACATCAAAAAAACGAAAGTATGCTGTTAAAATTCCTTTTGAAAAACACATGGTTCAGGTTCTTTTGAAAAATTTTGTTTGAAGTTCTTCTTATTGAATAACTAACTGGATGAAAGCACTGTATTTTTTTGTCCTTAGAAACATGTTCTTCTCTCAATTCTTGTGTTAGAGAAAACTTATCAAGAATTCTTCATCTGAAGACTCAGGCATATGATGCTTACACTGTCAGTTTTACTGTCATCATTAACTAGAGTGTTGCTCTTTGTACTCATCTCGTCGTTATGAAATGTTTGCTACCTTCTCTTTGCCTTTAAGGACTCTAAATGAAAAACTCTGAATTCCCAATGGTGCTCAGTGGTAGCAGGAAAAAAAAAAAAAGACGAAGATATTATCTCCAGATGTCTTTTATATCCATTTTGAAAGAAGATGTAGTATTTGGGATAATGCAGTAAGAAAACCCAAGGGAATGATGAAATAGTGATGATTTTTTCACCATTGAATCATTCTTTTAGGTTTCTCTTTTCCGCCATAGTAGCTACTAACGATGCATGGCACCTGCACTGTAACTAGTCTAAATTTCAAAAGTTTAGTACAAAACAATATAAAATATTTTAATTTTTATATTGATTATGTATTAAAATGGTAAGATTTTAGATATATTGGATTAAATAAAAATATTATTAAAATTAACTTCACCTCTTTTCTTTTCACCTTTTTTTGTGCCTCAGAAAATTTATCATCATATATGTGGTGCTCATTTGTAGTTTGTAATGTATTTCTGTTGATAATGCTGTTCTAGATAATTCCCTTAATCTTCACTATTTTATTATTTTAGCCTTCTTAGCATAGTCAGAAATAATTGATGAGTAATGATCAAATAATTACTTGGAAGATAAAATAGAATGTCTCAAGATATAGAACGAATAAGATCATAAAGCTCCCATAATGTATGTTAGATTCATAAAAGGGTCTAAAGGACCCATATGGTAATTGCAGAAGATAGAATGAGTTTGATTCTTTTTTTTTTTAAGTAAATTTTCTCTTTGTTCTTTGGAAGAATTCTAAAAATAAAATAAGGAAATATCAACCCTTACAAATAGTTAGAATTGTCCAAAAATGTTAAAATTTTATTCAGGGAACCCTGATGGTATGTTGAGAATTAACTATTTTCCCCTTTGCTACTTACGAACTCTGGATTACCAGGAACTTTTCTTGGCATAGTCTTTTTGGAACTATTCTGGCCACCTAAATTTGTCTTGGCATCTTGGTGGATTTAAAGGCACTACAACCTGGTTCTTTCTGTGGTACCTGTAATTCTGATAAAGGACTTAGTAAGCAGGCATTTGTCAGCCTATAGGATGCATGACACATTGATGATAGCTGTTTAGCCACCATATTATATGTGCTTGTAAGTATCATGTTTGAGAATTTGCTTGCCTGAAGTATATTTAATACTTCATTTGTAACCTAACTTCTTTTTTTTTTCTTGTAGACTTTTGTGAACGATGTAAGAATTCCAGAACAGACTTACATTACCTTGAAGCTTGAAGATAAGCTGAGATTTGGATATGATATCCTTATATGATTTTATGCATTTATTAAATTTATTTAAAAATCTTTACTCTGGTGTAAAGTAACATTTCTTGAGACATAAGAATTCACAATATAGGTGTACTAGAAATCTCTGTCTTTTGAATGCCTTCCCATACTAAAATACATGCTTAAAAATAATATTTTTCTTTGGTTATTATGCCTGTTCCTAAAAATAATCCTGGAAAATTTGAGGGACTCAGCTCCCCCCACCCCCCATTTAGATAGATTCAGCAGAGGTCTTCCTGCAGTGCTGCTGCATATGTAATTTGGATATCAAAGGATGTAACTGAAGAGATAACCGGAGAGTGTTTAATTTTAGCCCAGCCCAGGGAATATTTTCAGGTGGTTGAACACAGCACAGATCCAGCTATTTTTTCCTTCCATCTCTACCTTTGACCCCATTTTATATATTAGATCTATATTGCCTGGTCAACTCAAACTTTTCAACATCCTGTGCTTTTAAGACCACAGCTCCCTGATTAAGTGCATTATGCATTTAAAGTATTTTAAAAATTATTTTCTTTGAAAGCACGATTCTAAGAACTGAACAGGGACATGCTATATTCTACCACATGGGAGAGAGTCAGTAATCACTTGAGAAGGAACATGAAGAGTTGAAGAAGAATAAAAACATTTCTAAAATGCTGAAGTCAAGAAAAACTTCAGGAGGAGCTCATAAACCTTCAAGTGGCCCAAAATGTGGCACATAAGCAAGCCTAAGTTCGTTCATTTCACAGTTATTTATTAAATATCTACTATGTGCCAGACACACACAGTCCCAGTGGTCTGAGAATACAGTAGTGAATAACAGACAAATATCCCTGTCATCCTGGAGCTTATACTTTAAATGGGGTTGAGGGGTGGGGGGAGGGAGGGAGCAGGCAGCAAACAAAAAAAAATAAGGATATTAAAGGGTGGTGAGTTCTGTGGAAAAAATGTGTGAAGGAGGAATAGAGAGACCCAGTGGTCTCTATATAAGGGCCAGAACCTGTGCGCCCTAATAGGCCATTGTAAGGATTTTGACTTTTATTCTAAGTGAAATGGGTACTCCATTGAAGGTTTTGATCAGAGGAGTGATATGATATAACTTGTTTAAAAAGATCACAGTGGCTGCTCTTGTTCACAGACCACCTGGTGGGGCTGGACGGAGTGGGAACTAGGAGAACAGATAGGAGGCTATTGTAGTGGCCCAGGTGAGCTGTAGTGGAGATAGTGAGAACTGATAGGATTCTGAATGTACTTTGAAGATGGAACCATTAACATTTCCTAGTTAGAATGGGTGTGGAAGGTGAGAGAGAGGAATCAAGAATCAGTGCAATATTTTGGCCTCGGCAATGGGAAAAATAAGTTGTTATTAACAGAATTCTGTGAGTAGAGCAGCTTTGGTAGATAAAATGGGAAAAACCTTCTCCATAGAACGTGCATTTTTTCTCTAGCAGTTTTCTGTTTTCTATTTGATTTCTGCTATCTTTATTATTACCATTCTTCTACTTATTTGGGGTTTAATTTGCTCTTTTTATATTTTAAGGTAGAAGCTGCATCTTTCATTTGAGATCTTTATTCTTCTGATATAGGCATTTAGTGCTATAAATTTCCCACAAGTGCTGCTTTAACATTTAAACTACTTCCTGATTTGCCTTTGATTTCTTCTTTCATTTGTAGGTTATAAGTTTATGTACTTGAGAATTTTCCAGAGATCTTTCTGCTACTGATTGGTAGTTCAGTTTCTTTGTGGTCAGAGAATATACTTCTTATGTTTTAAATCCTTTTAAATTTATTGAGACTTCTTCTGTGTCCCTGACTATGGTTTATCTTTGTAAATGTTCTGTGTATACTTGAAAAAAATTTGCATATTGCTATTTTGGGGTAGATTATTCTATGAATGTCAGTTGGTCTCCCTGCTTCAGGGTCTCCCACAAGGCTACAATCAAGGTGTCATCCAGGGCTGGGGTCTCAACTGAAGAAGGTTCCATTTCCACATTCACATGGTTGATGACAGAATTCAGGGCCTCAGTTCCTAGCTGGATTTTGGCTGGAAACTGACCTCAGTTCCTTGTCAGGTGGACCACTCTGACATGTCAGCCTGCTTCATTAAAGTGTGCAGGCTGAGAAGGTAATATGGAAAATCTGATAGTAAATGTAATCTTTTTTTTTTTTTTTTTTTTTTTTTTTACTTTTAACTTTTTATTTTGAAATTGTTTCAAACTTATAAGATGGTTATACAAACCCCATGCAGAGATCTCCAACCCACTCCTGTTCACCCAGATATCCACATCCACCAATATTAACATTTTGCCACATTTGCCGTATCATTCTGTCTATCCATCTATCAGTTCATATGACTATTTACCAGCCTATTTTCTGAGCACTTAGTACTGCCATGTACATTTCCTAAAATAAGGATATTCACTTATGTAACCACCCTGAGTCCAGTTATCAAGTTAAAAAAAATTCAACATTGATAATAAAGCTTACAGTCTATAATCCAATTTTTTCCATGTGATCCAATGTCCTTTTGAACATTTTCTTCTCTCCTATTAGATCCTGTCTGGGACCGTGTATTGCATTCAATTTTTACTGTCTCTAATTGTTCTCTTTTTTTTTTTTTTTTTTCAATTGTTGGAACATAAAGTAAACCTAAACTTTCCTATTTTAACCACTCCCAAGCCTGCCATTCAGTGGGATTAATCAGATTTACAATGTTTTGGTACCTTTACCACCTTCTATTACTAAAACTTTACCATTTCCCCAAACAAAAGCCCTATATTTGTTATGCATTAATTTCCCATTTCTTCTTGCCCCCTGCCTCTGGCAATATGTATTCTACTTTTTGTCCCTATGAACTTGCATATTCTCCAGTATTTTCTTTGTAGTAACCATGGTCTTAAATTTAACATCCTAAATCCATGACAATCTCGTTTGCTTTGATAAACTGCAATTGTAAACAAACTATGTTCCCATACCTGTCCATACCCCCCATATTTATGTAGTTATGTAGTCCAAAACTACAGATTTATCGTTCCATTTTATGTATTTGCCTTTTAGATCCTGTAGGAAATAAGTGGAGTTACAAACAAAAGTACAATAGTACTGGCTTATATTTACCCATGTGGTTACTCTTCCTGCAGTCTGGTTTATTGTCTATTGTTCTTTCAACATACAGAATTCTCTAGCATCTCTTGTAGGGTTTGTCTAGTAATGACGAACTGCCTCAGCTTTTGTTTATCTAGGAAAGTCTTAATCTCTCCCTCATTTTTGAAAGATAGTTTTGACAGATATAGAATTCTTGGTTGGCTGTTTTTTTTTTGTTTTTGTTTTTGTTTTTGCTTTCAGTAGTTTAAATATGTCACCCCCACTGTCTTCTATTGTCCATGGTTTCTAATGAGAAATTGGCACTTCATTTTGAGGCCTCCTTGTATAAGACACTTTGCTTTTCTCTTGCAGTTTATCTTTGGCAGTTAGTAGTTTGATTATAATATGTCACTGTGTTAATCTAGTTGGATTGAGCATCTTGGATGTGTATATTCATGTCTTTCATTTAATTTGGTAAGTTTTCAGCCCTTATTTCCTTGAATATTCTCTCTGCCCCTTTCTATCTTCTCCTGGGACTCCCACAATGTGTACGTTGGTACATTTGATGTGGTACCACAGGTTCCTTGGGTTCGATTCACTTTTCTTCATTCTTCTGCTTCTCAGACTGGATGGTTTCAGTTGTCTTATCTTTGAGTTCACTAACTCTTCTACCAGCTCCAATCTGCTGTTGAATCCTGGTAGGGAATTTTAAATTTCTTTTATTGTGGTCCTCAAATGGTTTGGGTTTTTTTTTTTCATAATTTCCATCTCTCTACCAATATTGTGTTCAATACCACAAGAGAGTGTTCATCTGTCATTTTCCTGATTTCCTTAGTTCTTTGTCCATGTTTTCCTTTAGCTCTCTGTGCATATTTAGGACCACTTTTTAAAAGACTTGTCTGTTGTGTCCTAGGTTGGTCTTCCCTATTGATGATTTCCAAAGCATTAACCATCTCCTTTGCCTGGGCCATCATTTATTGTTTCTTTGTATGTTCTGTAATCTTTGTTGAATCCTGGACATTTTGGTATTTTAATCTGTAAACAGTGGAATTTACTGTTTGGGAAAACCCAAACCATTTGAGGCTAATGTGTCAACTCGGCAAGATATTTGTGCCCAGTTGTTTGGTCAAGCAAGCACTGGGCTAGTTGGAATACAAGGACATTTATGGGGTTTTAGTCATCAGTGAGTTTACTGCATAGATGACTGATTACATCTGCATCAACCAGGGAGATTGCTGTCAGCAAAGAGTGACGTTTTATCCAATCAGTTCAGTGCCTTAAAGGGGAAGTGGTTTCAGCATTCAGAGAGAATTTCCCAGCTCCTCTTTGGACAGCCAACGTCTGGGAAACTCATCATGGACCTTCATTGGACTTTCATTGGAGCTCCTGGTTTGCAGCCTGCCTGTGGAACCTGGACTTGTGCACCCCCACGGTCACGTGAGAGATTCTTACATAAAATCTCGTACTATTTACAGATATCTCCTATGGATTCTGTTTCCCTAGAGAACCCTGACTAATATAGCTGCTGAGGTGTCTGTGCCTTGAGCTTGTATCCAGCTAGTGTTATGATAGAGCTTACCTTGAATGCCAGGAGCTAACAAAACAACAAAAATTAAAAAAAAAAAAAAAAAACGAGGAAAGAAAACACTTTTCCCAGTCTTTGCAGATTGACCTTTGCAAGTGCTCTCTCCTTCAGGGCTTATCCATACAATGAGTTTGGAGACTAGATAGCATAGGGACCTCCCTGGTCCTTTCCTTACATGTATCTTATCTTGGGCATGCATGTGTGGCCCTAGGAATTCCCACATTTACGTGGATATGAGTGTCCCCGTTGCCTAGGAAACAGTTTCGCCACAATCTAGGTCACTGCACTGTGCATCCTACAGCCAGCAATTCCTTGCCCCAAGCAGCCACAACATGACTGCTCTCCCACAGCATTGTGTAGCTACAGTCAGGGAAACTTGGAAAGCCTGTGAGTACCCTGGTTTGGTTCCTCAGGCCGCCAATGGGGAATTGGGGCCAGACACATCTGCTCCCATTATGTGCATGAGGGGTGCGCTGCTCCTTCCTGAACTGGGTCCAGAAACCTGCACTGGGAGCACAGGCCAGCTCTGTGCCAAGCCAGGGAGATGATTTTATTGGAAGTAAAGTTTTATTGTAATTAAGCCAGCCCATTCAGTTAAATATTGTCTGACTGCTTTTGAACTACCACTACAGAGTTGAGTAGTTGTGACAGAGATCGTATGGCCCAAGAAGCCTAAAATATTTTTTATCTGGCCTTTACAGAAAAAATCTGCCTACCTCTGCTGTACCCAGTGTGGCCTGAATCATGAAGGCTTTCCAGTCCCAGTTTTGCAAGCAGGCATTATTCCTGGCCCTTTTTAAGAACTGGGCACTATCCCTCTTTAATACTTTCAGGTGGTTCTTGTCCCCTGCCCTGGGTCGTTTACTCGTAGGAATGTGCTGATAAGTACTCAGCTGAATACTTGAGCAAGACCCTTTAAAGATCTCTGGAATTTATTTCTCTACAGCTCTCTCCTTTTACTTACTATAGCCATCTTGGTCTCTCCAGCTGTCAACTCAGCCTTCTCAGCTCAGGGAGTCTTCCCTCGCTCTGTGTGGGTTACTATTCCTTGCGCCATGACCTTGAAACTAAAGGCAGTGAGATAGGGCAGTCATTGGACTCACCTTGATATTTTACCCTTCTCTGAGGGATGACTGTCTTGTTGCCTGGTGTCATTTTACTCCAGATTGGCCAGAAGCAGATGTTCATTTTGAACATGTTGGATATACAAGTTGAATACAGGGGAGAGGTGTATGCTAAGACAAAATTTGGAAATTGTCATTATATCACTACTATTTAAAACCTTGAGATTGAATGAGATACCAAAAGAGTGAATATAGATAGGTAAAAGGCCCAAGGATAGAAACCTGGCTTATTCTAATATTAACAGGTGGGTGAGATGAGGAACCAGAAAAAGAAAAAAAAATAGACTGAAGGAACTGCCAGTGGGCTAGGAGGAAAATTAAAGTGTGGTATAGGCAGGGATACATTTAGTGGGAAACATCACAAATAATGTAAATCTCAATCTCAGCTCCTCCACCAAGGTCCTCCTCACCATTCTATTCATGTGAGTCTTTATAAGTAAATAACCCAGTACCTTAATTTTTTAATTAGGATTATTACCTTTTCACAAAGTAGTTTTCTGCTCCCACCTAATGACCCACAAAATGAGTTAATCAACTAGTAATGAGGTAAACAAAAACAAAACAAAAAAAATTGTCATACATCTAAAAATCATGATTATTCTATACCTGGAACCCTCTAGTTTGGCAGTATAGATAATCGCCACTAAAAGACCAAGGAGGGTAAACATATTTAAAAATTAAGGTTCATTCAGGGTAGTTTTTTCCTGATTAATGTGGTTGATATCTACACACAAATTCATGATGAACACACTTTCCAAATCTCAAAAATAGAGAACATTTCTCAAACTTAAAAGAACTTGTGATGGTTTGAAACTGTGTGAACCCCCGAAAATCGTGTTCATAAAGCTATTCCTTTCCTAAAGGGCCTTTTGATGAGATTATGTCAGTTAAGGTGTGGCTCAGGGTGGATATTAATCCTCTTACTAGAGTCCTTTATTAACAAGATGAATACAGAGAAAGAGAGAAAGCCATGGAAGCAAGAAGCTGAAGGCAACCAAACCCAGAAGAGAAGGGAGAGCCCAGCAGACGCCACCATGTGCCTTGCCTTGTTTCAGAGGTGCTCAGGATCACAGCACCCAGTCTTCAGAAAGAAAGCACCATCTGAACATGTCTTGATTTCGACATTTTTCTCAGCCTCAAAACTGTACAGTTGTAAGCTAATAAATGCCCATTTTTAAAGCCAGCATATTTCATGGTATCTGCTTTGAGCAGCTTAGGAAACTAAAACAATTAAATTTAAGAAATTAATGGAGATGAGCTATTGGTTTAAAGAATGAAGTGATACAAGAAAACTTAAAAACAGTTGTTGAAAAACTGTGTTCCTATAAGTTGGACAAGGGGTTCATCTACTAAAATAAAATACATTTTTCTGAAGTATAGATAAAACTAAGCTAACAGGTAAAATTTTCTCCCTTGAAGTTTTCGGAATCTTAATATAGCATAATTGTATATTTCATTATTAAATATGGTCAAATAAAAGGAAACTTCCCACATTGCTCATGAGAAGAACCAAAAAAAAAAGTTAAATATGTTTGATAACTTGGACATATAACACTTTAAGGATAATTTTTAAGGATACCCTTTTTAAATATTTATTTTAAATCACACATATAAAACATAATTTAGAAAAATGCTTTTCCCCCTTCTTTCATAGTATAAAATAATTTTATTCAAGTATTGTCATTTCTCTGACTTAAGTGTCTTCAACACCATAGGTTTCACATTTATTTAATAATGTAATTTTTCATAGACTAGTACATTAATCCCCTTCTAAATTGTTTGAGAGTACAGCACTTTTTGAAACCATGTTTCACTGGAGATCTTATCCCACGTGTCTACAGCCCATTCTGTAACATTAGGACAATTAAATATTTTTTCCCATTTCTTTTACTAAGTGTATATTGTATCTTCCCAAATTGAACCACTTAATGAATTTTATAAAGGAAAAACATGTTCACAATAATACCTGACACTTGGTGCTTTAAGGCCATATCCCCAGGAATAAGTAAATCTGTTTAAAGTTTTGCTATCTTTTTAGCCTTAATTGTCATCAAGATGAAGTGAACTATTTTAGAGCACATTATTAGTATTTATAGGAGTTCCAAATGCCACTTTTAGATAAGCATTTCTTGGATAAATTGAACATAGAGATGACTTAGAATAGCAATCATAGCCTTGTATAAGATTATTTTTATGAATAAGCAATAATTTAAACTTTTTGCAACTTACTGACATAATGAGTAACTATACTTTACTTTGTCATTTCCTCTGGCTAGCAAGTTTAAAACAGTTACCTCTGTAAGCACCACTAGGAAGATGGTAGCTTTGGAGGTATAATCTAGGGTTAGGACAGTCTCAAAGTCTCATAGTCCTACCAGAATCCTCATGTAAATTCTTAATCTGAACAAGGATTCTTGAGGTCTCCTTCATTCCCATACACAGGAACGATGAAGCCTACAGACAGTTTTTGGAAGAACAAGTGTTTGAACCTGTGAGTAATGGCCCCTCTCCAGTTTTCCATGACCTGAAACTTGTCTAGCATAAAAGGATACCTAAGACTGACCCTGGGGACTAGCCTTCAAGGACTCCAAGGAGGTAAACCTGAGACCCCAAAAACCTTCACAGTAGGCTTACACCATTTAACTTTCCCGTTGCAAAAATAGAAATGTCAATGAATTATTTTTTTTCTTCTGGAAAAAATAGGAAAGTTGTGAATTTTCTCCATCTGTTAATGAGTTTCTCAGGGGTAAAACACAAAGTTACTAGACTTTGATATTTCATTAAATAAAGTTAGTTTTAAAATATGTATTTCAGTAGCAAATGTGTCAGCATATGTATATATCCAAAAAAGAGATTTTGTATTTCAGAAGTATAAGAAGCAATCTGAGGTGGTAGGAAAGCTCTGGACTGGGATTCATTTGTCTAGATTTTTGTCTTGGGATCTGCCTTTGTCTTGAGGATAATGAATCCCCAAGTTCTTTATAAACAGGAAAGAACAGTAATATTGAACAGGATATTCCCCAAAGCACTTTACAACTCTGAAAAATTCTGAGTTTTTATTATTTCAATGAGTGGAAACATACGTTAATACTCCTTAAGTTTACTGTCCCTTATGCTAGGGGAGTCTTTTCTCCTCCTGTGTAGTTGTGGTAATTACAGCTTTCTACCCTTGAAGTCTTAGCTGCTCTGAAAGGATAAAGAACAAAATTTACTACATGGTTATAAAAGATCCTTTCATTACAGGGTTAAGTAATGATGGGAAATGTGACCTCTAGTGTTTAATGAATAGATCTTTTTAATATATAGGGGCATTGTTCTTTTTGGTATAATAATGAAAGCGTTCATTGTATCTAGCATTTGGTTCTAATCTGTGCAGAGTCAGTTGTTTGATAATGTAATATGACCCCGACTGCAATTTGTGGGGGAACGGGGTGGTTATATTTGCTGTAAGGACCGTAATTATAGCATTTCTTTTGCACTTGCTAAGTGAACTTCATTTTTATCAGTACTTGTGAAGTCTGAGTAATCAAATTCCTTTAGGATTTGCTGAGGGATAATAACTGATGAGATATTTCCTTTTACATTTTTATGATTAGCTATAAATATAATTTAATCCAGGTGCTTTTTCTTCAGTGTAATCATCTAGTTGTTAGCGAAAACTGAACTAGAATGTCTAGTCTCTTGTGCTTTTATTAATATTCCAGTTATTTGCTTTTTGAAGGCCATTGTTACCTAAGTTTAGAAATACTTACTGGCTTTTAAGGTTTAAGAATTTTAAGAAAAATTTTATATTTGTGAGCATATTTTAACATTTTACCATCAAGGAGAATATAATAATTCTGTTGTGATTACCTGCTGAGAGTAGGAGAATTTCTGAATTTCTTTGATCATTTTAAGCTTAATTAACAACTTTGAAATTATATCCTTCCTTAGCCCTGTTTACATACAAATCTTTTCACTGTAGTGCAGGGAGAAATGAGAGTCCCTGAAGAAGCACTTAAGGTAAAAGTTTTTACTTAATTCTTTTGTCAATCTACCATTGGCTAGGGTAGATTTCACTTGTGGATGTTTCACTTCCATTTTTAAATGTTTTATAGCATGAGAAGTTTACCATTCAGCTTCAGTTGTCCCAAAAATCTTCAGAATCAGAATTATCAAAATCTGCATGTGCCAAAAGCATAGATTCAAAGGTAGCAGATGCTGTAACAACAGAAGTGCAGCACAAAGCTACAGAAGCACTAAAATCTGAGGAAAAAGTCATGGGTAAGTTAATTGCTTTGAAAACACTGTATTTATACATAATTATGAAGAAATTGCTTGCTTTGTTCTCAAAAGGTTGACCATGTCCTGTTAGACTTAAACTAAATAATTTTTGATGTTGTAGTGCATGTTTACTGTTGTTGTTTTTTAACAAATCAGTTTTATTGATACATATTAATAAAACATACAGTTCATCCAAAGTGTACAATCAGTGCTATTTGGTATAATCACATAGTTGTGTGTTCATCACTTCAATCATTATTAGAGCATTTTCATTATTTCATTAATAATAAACAAAAGACAAACAAAGAAAATTCCTCACCCTAAATAATTTTATAATGATGATTTCTGAGTGGGTTTTAATGCAGCCAGCGCTTTCATTAGAAAGCATTAGAAAGCACATAATTATATATAACATTTGTATGCAGGTATGTTTAATATGTTTTAATATTTGAGGGAAATATACAGTTTAGCTTACAGTATTTTTGCTATTTCAGTGTGTTTGCTTTTTCTTCTGAATTATAACTGAAATGACTTGAAATTTAAAAGTTTAAAATATCTAATAATGCTACTTCATCATAATTATCATATTTATCATCTTCCAGGCACTGTGAAAAATGCATAATTTTATTCAAACAAAAGCAACTTTTTATTAATTCATGCACATTACCAAATTTGCTCAGATACAAATGTATCCATCCTACTCACAACTAGTTTACATTTGGTTATTGTGCAGTGAAGGCCCTTGGGCTTTAAAAAATTAAAAATGGTGGCTTGTGCCAAAATTTACTTTAATTTTCCCTTTTATATTTAGACTTGAGCCATTTCTGAAGACTGGCTTCATTCTTCTCTAGTTGATTATCAACTAGTTTCTTCAAAATTGTCCTGCTGAGGTCATTTTCTATCTAAATTTTCAAGTCAAAAGCCATTTGTTACAAGTGCTTCAGTTATATGCCAAAGAAATTGGGCACTCTACCAAAAAAACTATTGGGGAGTAGCAGGTTGCATTACTTAGATACTTGCCAGGGCAAATTTTCATTTATTTTGACATATTTAACATTATATAAGGTCTTACCCAAATAGTTAATTCAGTTTAGAGTCCTTTTCAACTATCTGTACTGTACTTTGTTTTTCCATTTAATAGATAAATTAAGCAATTCTAGCATTCTGCGAAAGTCTATTTTTTTCTGCTTTACACAGATTTTTCCCGTGTCTTTCCAGATATTTCTGCTATGCCCCGTGGTACTCCATTGTATGGTCAGCCATCTTGGTGGGGGGATGATGAGGTTGATGAACAAAGTGCTTTCAAGTCGAATGGCAAACCTGAAGAGAAAAATCATGAAGCTGGAACATCAGGTAAAATATCTCCATGACCATTATATTAAATGGATATTTGGGGAAGAATTTATAATCTCAGCAAAAATCTGCCCTGAAAAGAGAGAGCTAGTACTCTGTAAGTTAATAAAGATAGTTGATATATGTTTTAATGACAATGTTGTTTTAATTTCTTTATTATGAATGATTCTCATAATATCTTCGTAAATTCACTTTTTAAAAGTTTTTCAGTTTGTGAGATTGCTAAAACTTGGAGAATAGATTAATAACATTATTGGATATATTAAGTATTTTATAGTAATTATTAAATGTATCAATTAGAGCCAAATGAAAGATGCAAATTAATTTTGTGTTTTCATTAGATTTACAAGCATATATTATTTTTAAATGAACAGTTTCTATTGCATTCAGAAAGGTGATGATGAAATTTGAAATCACAATTTCTTTGAAACCTCATTGTGCCCAATTTGTCGGGATAAGATAACAAGATTAACTGAGTTCAGCAGCTAGAATGAAGTAGTAGTTCTGGATCATATTCTCAGATTAATAGTCAAGGAACATACATCTTTTATTGTTGAAGGGTTCCAATGGTAACTAAGTGTTTCTAAGCTAGAAAATTAAGACTTCCATAAAATTAACTGCAGTACCAATTAGTGTATAAGGATCTGGCAAAGACATCAGAACAGAAGAATGAAGCAGCTAGTTTCTGAGATAAAAGTAGATAAGGATCCAGGACCAGAAGAATTAAATACAGGCACCAGGAATCATTATGGAAGATAAATCTAGTTCTGAGACAAGGAGAACTTATATCAGAGCTTCTCTTGTACTCATGACCCTAGTCCTGCAAGATAAACAAGATATTTTCCTTAGCTGGAAATATGAACACTGGTTCTTTAGGAATGCTTTAATTATACCAGGATACAATTTAAGAAGGCTGGCATTATCACTTGATTTTTAGTGTCCCAAACTGAAGTTGTCAGCTTTGCAAATTGATTCCCATCACAGCTTCCATTTGTCTGTCACTAATAGTTTTCTTCATGCTCAAGCTCAGAACCTTAGTATTATTTGGCATGCCTTTGGATGCAGATAACAGTCTCCTTAAGGGAAGGAAATTACTGACTCACATAGCTGAACACCTTTAGGGTTAGTTAGACCAGCATCTCAACAGTGTCATCAAATACCTTGTTATCCACTGTGGCTGCATTCTGTGGTAGTTTCCCCTCAGAGTCATAGGCTGCCTACTATCATGCTACTTTGATCACATCCAGCAGAAAAAAAGCAAAAGCTGCTTCCCAAAGGCCTCCCAGAAGATGGAAGAACTTTCCTAAAAGTTCTCGACACATCTCTCATCCCATTGACTTCTTACAGGTGTAGGAATAGGTCAGCTGCTTGTTTCAGAACCAGTCCTTGGCAAGGCATATGAGATTATCCTTAAACACTCTTGCCCACCCTGAAGCTAAATACGGGCTTAGTGTTCCCCTAAGACACATAAGCTGTATCAGGGAAGAGTAGATACCTTAGAATATTGGAATCCTGTTAGGAGGGAAGAACAGGAGTTGGATGCTGGAAAACAATCAGGAATCCTGCTTTATTTGAAAGCTTTGTGTCTTCCCTTCCCTTCATCTCATCTGTCTAATATATTACCTAATATTGCCAAATTCTGAAAATAATTGTGATAGTGATTTTATCTAGCCATTAAACATTTAGTCCTCCTCCCAAAAAAAACCCGACTTCTAAAATTTGAAATACATAATTTCTAGAATACAATGAAGTATGTATGTAATTTTTGTATTGAGACAGCATGATTTAAAATAATAGCTACCATTTCTATGGTGCCTACTTTAACCTGACACTCTTCTAAATGCTTTGCATACATTTATTTAATCGTTAAATCCTCACAGCAATACTTAAAAGTAGGTGCTGTTATTTTTCTCATAGATAGGGAAATGGAGATGCAGGGAGGTTAATTTGCTTACCAAGGTCACCCAGCTGGATAGAGCTGGGATTTGAACCCAGGCAGCCTGACCCAGAGTTCATGCTCATTACCACAAGTAGTTGATATTTTAGCGATTATTACTCTTGTAAGGAAATACGTGCATACTCACTTCAAAAGGATATATATTCATAGGGTATAAAGATTTAAACAAACACTTTAGAAATAGGCATAAAGAATTGATCCTTCATACCTCAGTATAGTAAAATATGTTATAAACTGTGAGGCATCTAGCAGTAATTTTATCTATGTAAATGATAGTCAATTCTTAAATGATTGTCAGCTTGTGTGATCTCTCTCCGTGACTGTTATTTCTGCTAGATAACCAAAAGCTGTCTCATAATCTTAGGATTATTTTTGTATCTTGTGTTAAATAGCTTAAAGCACCATGTCAGTTGTAGGTAATTAATAGACTTATGAGAGTTTCACTTCCTTTATTAGTGTGTTTGTTGTTGCTTCATATTTATCATTTGCCGTTTTTTAAAATACAGGATGAGAGAGAGAATTTACTGACCGTAAATAATTTATGAAATTGCAGGATCAGATTTGAAATGTATACCACAGTAAGATCGCACTTCACTTGATCAGTTTGGTTTTAAAAAAGATGTTTCAAATTATGGAATGTAAATGATTCATTTAATAATTTATGCTCTAAGCATGCTCTCTAGATAAAAACAAAGTAATTTTACTTTTTGGCTATCAATTTTTAGAATTTAAAAATCATAGGCAAAAAAAAAAAAAGATCATAGGCTTCATTAGGGATCGGTGAGCATTCTAGAAAGGAAAATAAAGTATCTGCTATCTAGGAAATTTTTATGTCCTTCTCTATGGGTCCACATATGCAGAATCTTCTAAAGACTTACTTTGTAGCCCAGAATACCCTAGAAGCGAATATCTACATCTGAGCAATCAGGTTTTTCTGCAGTTGTGTGTCTATTTTGAATTCTACTAAGAACAGAAATTTGCCCTCAATATAGCTACAGCTGTGCTCAGATATATTCTCTCTCCTACTTGGCTAACTTGATTTAAACATATATCCAGGTTACAATTAAAGGGCTTCAAATGTTGTATAGGTGTTCATGAATGTGCAACTGTGAAGAATATATTTTTTTACAGTGATTTTTTTAATTGAATCAGACTAATTTTGGAAACTTCCCAGTTGTAACTCCTTAACGAAAAGGGTGTCTCAGTCTTCATAATTTGAAGCACTTGAGACTAGGGTTGGATGGATGTCAACAGAATGAGCCTTCATAATACAGTCTTTGTCTTCTCTAATTTGCTTAATATTTTATATAGTTTAATATAGAAAGATGAAGGGAAAATTTATGCTGGATTACTCATAAATGTCCCTGCAGGGTCATCTGATAATAAAATGCCTTAAGAACATAAGTAGAATATCACCAGGTGTTCTTCTGACTTATATGTATAGAATTCTAGTAGAATAAGTTATTTAATACTTTTAGATATCTAGAAATTAATTTATTAATAATCATGTTGAAAGTGGGTCAGTAGTAACTGTAAACTTTTCTTTCATGAGCGTGGATAAATGGGGAAATATTCCTTTGAAACCTGAGTGACAAGTGGATGATAAATACTACACCCCTGAGCAAGCTTTTTGAGGTTTTTGCTTAGTAGCTCAGCCACATCACTTTTATTTTGGTATCAAGGTGGTGGTAATGGCAGGAAATTCCCACCCCTTGTCTCCAACACTACTTTGCTACCTGAAGGATTAGCAAAGCAACAAAAAGATTGATGGGATAGATTTACAAACCAGTTGTTTAGTATAGAATTGATCAACTACAGTATACACTGTACATAGTAAAGTAAAAAAATTCTGAAAACGTAAAACATCTGTTGATGTTTATTAGTATATGAAGAGTAGTTGACACATTTTATTCTCTTGGAAATTTTAAGTGACAGTCCTTCAGAGTAAACACCCAAAGTTCATAGACATTTTATTATTAAGAACAAGATAAATTAGTTCTTTCATAAAGAAATTTTTAAAACTTGGCTTTAGGTTATTAAGAGTCACGTTGTGGGGAGTGGATGTAGCTCAAGTGGTTGAACACCTGCTTACCATGTACGAAGTCCTGGGTTCAATCCCTGGTACCTCCTAAAAAATAAAAAAAATTAAAAGAGTCATGTTGTTTAAATTCTTCTACCAAGTAGTATGTAAAAGTATTGCTCTGATGATGTAGAGTTTTTTGAATATTATTCTTTCAATTTTAGTTTTAAGGAAAACTAGATTTTGAAAAAGATAGTTTTTACATTGAAAATTGTTACTGTTAGATATTCTCTTTGCCTTCTATTTAGATATTTTTGGACAGTTTATCTTTCTTGGAAATGGAGCTTGATGTCTTCTGAATACTCTTTCCCCCACATTTTTTAAATAGATGTTGCTGTCTCTTTCCTCTATAACTTAAAAGCCAATATTTTTATGATTGTACTGTTAGGAAAATTGTAGCACTTAATCAAAGACCAAACACATCACTTCAATTAGAAAATGGAAACAACTTAGTCTTTTCTTCCTAATAAATGCCTCTGCAAATGATTTTTCTATTAGTCTATTGTAAAACCAAATGTGTTTTTTGTGTTTTAGGGAAAATATTTCTTTTGAATTCACTCTTTACCATCTTGATAATAGACATAATTCTTTTGCTTCCTGAACACCAGGGCAGTTTAATCTTAATTAAAAGAAAAGAAAATATTTTGTCATTTATATACCTGTAAATGTTTTACTTGTAAATGCATTTCTTTTTATACCTTTATATTAGTTTCTGTGGCAACAGAAGAATTATGATAATGCTCAAATTGTTGCCTGCTCCTTCAGCCATACTTGGTTGTTCTGGGATTTATAATTCAGCTTTCCTGGTCCAAGGATTTTTGTCACCTGTGCACATTTTGCTGTATGGAAATGTAAACTTCATTTTATTCAGGACTTCTTGGCTGGCAATTGAATTTCTATTTTTATCTTATTTCTTTCACACTCCTGCTTGGATTGCAATGCATTAAGCAAACCACATGTTTTATCTTTAACCATTCTTTTATTCTTTATAAAGTGTATCCATCTTCTTGCAAGGATCAGAAATCAATAATATTATTTTATGTCACTCTAAAAGTAATGTTTCTGAATGTGATATTGAAGAATGGTAAGTGGAATCATTTCTATGGAATGTTTCTAAAACATTCCTCACATATTTAGTTCATGCTTATGTCCTCATTTGAGCATCTGTTCTCCTTTGGAGCCCTACTTGTATTTATAGATATTTCAGATATCTCATCCTGCTGACTTAATAAGGAAATTCATGCTTTTTCTATCATTCTAGATAAATACATTGAACATGGATCTCCTTCAGCATTTGCTTTCTGTTCTTTTGTGCCTTGATGATTTTTAGATCTAAGTTGGAAAAAATATGGATCTAGCCATGCAAGGTGCATTTCCTAACTGCTTTGCTATCCTTTTTCCATTGCTGCTTCTTAACTTGCATTTCCTGCTGAAAATTGAATACTTTATAGATTTCAACAGATTCACATTAAGGATACTGTCAAGCTTGGAGTGTTTATAACCAAGACTCTTTTTTCTTTGTGACATTTATTCTCTGATGTAAATGCCATTGTTTTCATCCAGATTATGATCTGCCTTCTGATTCTCATGGAGTAATACAAATGGCCTTTACTGGACTCCCTCAAATGCTGGAAGCCCCCAAATATTTTGAATTTTCTCTTATTTTTCTCATTAGGGTGCAGCATAGATGCCAAGCAAGTTGAAGAACAGTCTGCAGCTTCAAATGAAGAAATCCTTTTTCCTTTCTGTAGGGAACCAAGTTATTTTGAAATCCCTACAAAAGAATTTCAGCATCCATCACAAATAACAGAGAGCACTATTCATGAAATCCCAACAAAAGACACACCAAGTTCCCATACAACAGGTGCAGGGCATGCTTCATTTACTATTGAATTTGATGACAGTGCCCCAGGAAAGGTGACTATTAGAGACCATGTGACAAAATTTACTTCTGATCAGCGCCACAAGTCAAAGAAGTCCTCTCCTGGAACTCAAGACCTGCCAGGGATTCAAACAGGAATGATGGCACCAGAAAACAAAGTAGCTGACTGGCTCGCACAGAACAACCCTCCTCAAATGGTCTGGGAAAGAACAGAAGAGGACTCCAAAAGTATTAAAAGTGATGTTCCAGTGTACTTGAAAAGGTTGAAAGGTAAAGTGAATTGATGATTTTGGAACTTCCTATTTTATGATAAAGAAAATTCGATCTTCACAGTTACCAGTCTCTTACATAAATTTTCATATGGTAGAAAACTTCTGCTTTTTCAATGGTTTATATTTCATTTTAAAACTCAGAAGCAATTTTCACTTCCCATGTCCAGCTTACTCATTCAGAGTAGTCTTTCTTCATTTTCTTGCCAAAACCAGATTGGTTTTGTGAATTTGTACTTATGTTATTAAACAGGACTCTTCCTGGGGAAATTTAAAATTTACTCAGTTCGTTCATTCAGTGGATTCCCTGGAAGACAATTCACATCATTTTCTTTGTTTAAGGAAAATACATATTCATTTCCATTCTTCTTTATTGTGATACTTCCAGTAATGTCAATATCTAGATTGTGATAGAAATTTTAAGCCAATTGATATGGGCCAAAATTTCCACTTTGGTACTATAGTCACAATACTGATAGAGTGTTTCAGGCTGTTCTCAGTTTTTACTCATAAAACAAAGATTTTTGATTCAGAGATGTTTACTAGGAATCTATTGATCTAATTGAAATTTTTTTCAATTTGACTTTTATGAAAATCACAGTTGAATGTTCACTTGTGAAATACTTACTATATATGCTTTATTAGTGTAATACTTCGCCAGTAAAATCTTCATAGCTGTACATCAGGGTATCAGCTCATCAATTTTCCCCATTGGATTTCCCAGTTAAATTTGTTTAGAATTAATTGACTACAGACATCTATTACTCTGTCTTGCTCTTTTTTAACAAGCAATCTATAAGTGAAATGACTTTGAACAATCGTGATGGCATGTTCATCTGACCATTCTATTACTATACAAGGAGTTAATGGGCTTTAAAAAATCTTCTTGGAGGTCAGACTTACCTTGTATATAAGTTATACTTACCTTGTATCCCCAATATCACCTGGGACGAACATGTGATATGTGCTCAGTAATCCGAATAAACAATGAAAGACTCCATCACCAATGACAAGACTAACCCTGGCTTAACTGTCACTTTATGCCCTGAGATTGATTCCGATCAAGTAATAAAGTAAGAGTATTTTATTATTTCTGATTTTCTTCTAAGACATTTCAGGATAGTGAGATAGTGTGATTGCCTGCTTCTTTGTTGGAGGCTATTAATATATTTAAATATAGTCATCAACAGTTAATTGGCATGTGTATTCTTGAGATGTGATAAAGTTATCTTTTACTTCTATTAGACAATTTTAAATACATAATTGAGAACTATGTATGTTTGTATAAATTAAAGCTCACAAATAAAAGCTACCAGTTTGTAAACTATTTTTATGAATATATAAATAATACTGATAGGCTGGTAAAAGAGGAAATGTGAACCTTGAAAGTTTAGGAATAGTCTTTTTTAAACCACTTTTAGTACAAAGAGTGAGCTAAAAGATCCTTATAATATATAGGTACCTTTAAAAATACATTTATTAAACCTTTTTGTATTGTAACTTTTAATTCATTATAAGTGTTTTCTATATGAAGGATATTTTTAAGTCATCATTTTAAGATTCTGCTCTTGAGTAAAGCCCATTGTTGAGCCATTCGGATTCCAAATACAGGCACTGATGTCTGAGTGCATACTGTATCTATTCATTAATGATGATTTAAAAGCCTTCCCAGAAATTACACAAATTACTATTATCCTACAAAGTTGATTTGTAGATACACATATATTCCAGTATGTTGCCATTGCTTAAAGTTGGTTTAGAACCCTTGGATTTTACAAGTCATCATGTCTCTGCATTTTTTTTTTTTTTTTTTTTTTTTTAAACCAGGAGGTCCCAGGGATCGAATCCGGTCCCTCCATATGGGAGACGGACACCCAACCATTTGAGCCACAACTGTCCCTAACTAATTTTTTTAATCTAAGTTAGGTCCATTTTATTTCTCCAGACTCATTAACAAATGACATTTGACATTTCTGAAAGCCAGACCTTCCATTATTAGATAGATTTCCACAGTTTAGCATAGCAAAACTATATACCCAAACTTTAAATAAATGCAATTATAGTAAATAATAACAATTTTATAATAATTAGACTTTCAATAGGCATTTTGATCAGTCAAAAACAAAGTAGGCAAAACAAAGCAAAAGCAAAAAAAACCTTGCTCTTACAAGAGTAAAGTGCATGTGCTTTGGGACAGTAAGGAAAATAATGTTCACAAAGCCCATTCACTTTTACCCTTTAGGAGAGTGTAGCTGCTTTTGGCCGCAGCTACATATTTGATAATGTTAACCTACCCTAAAAATACTAAAAGAATTTCATCATATTTTGGCATGGTTAATGATAGACAAAACGGAAAGAAAGAAACTTGATGAAGCGATCTTTTTTGAGTAAAAACAATAAAAACAGAAAATTGCCGTTCTTATACACTGGCTAGTGTATAAGAGGAGTTTTAAACTCTAACTTATAGGAAAGATACCAAAAGGGCCCAATATTCCTTTAGTGTAAATATTATATGTTGATACAAGAATTTAATTATCTAAAGATGGTATTTTCATTAAAAATTTCTGTGTATTTCTGTGATATGGGTTATTTATTCTTATGCTAGAAATAGTAGAATTTAGTTGTTTTCAGCTCTGACAAACTGGATACCTTTTCAGAATATCCAAAAGTAAAATCAGTTATAAAAATGTTTTTAATGAATTTTTTATTTGAACTAGTGGTTTTGTTTGGGTTTTGCTTTCCTTCTTTCAGTGATTCCTAGCTTAATTCTCTGAGGCGGGGATTCCACTAGTTAAACACCTGTTTTGTTTTGGGTTTTTTTTTTCTTTTCTGTTTATTTTGAATAGTTGCTAATTTGGGGAAAGATTTTCAGATTTGTTTTTGTATCTGATTTTTATCTTAGTATTACTCTGTTGGGAATACTCCCTCAACCCCCTTTATTTTGATCGTATTCATTCCCTTTTTTTCCCCTTGTCTCTTACTTTTCTAGAATGTTACCCTTTTCTGTATTCTGTGCCATTCTCTATTCTGAATCTTCTCACTCCTTTTTTGTACCACATTTTTTTCCAGCTAGTCCTCTTGTGTTAAATCATTGCCATCAAATGGTTCACTCTGAATCCATTAGAAAGAAACCCATTAAAAACATTGGTTTGTTCATGAGTCATGTGTTCTTTGCTTCCTCCCCACCTTTGATTCTTTGAACCTCCAAGTCTTTCAGCTCTAAATCATCATCATCTATGGTGCCATATTATTCAACAGGTGGTCTGATTAAGATTTGTAGCACAGGGAAATTTGAATGTTAAATTTGGCCTGGAAGTACCTGCTTGACTAGATTCATTTATAGCTTTCTTCTAAAGCTATCATTTAAACCCTGATTTGTGATGTGATCTAAAACATGCACACAATAACTCTTGACTTTCTAATAATTTTATGATATAGTGTTATAATTATCATTTGATTATATCTTCTAATGTACTTATTTTTAGGTTATAAGATTTCTAAATTGGTTAAAAATCAAGTAGTTTTCATAAAATGTCACATCTAATCACTACCAGTACTATGAAGGATAACTACTTAGTGGTTTTTACTGGGACAGAAATACCTCTTTTAGGAAGCTGATACTTCAAAAATCAAATGCATTCTAACTTAACTCTGTATGATTCTTGGAGAATATAGAAATAGATTTTTATCTGTTTATATTTTATATAGTAATATCTTTTCCTTTCTAATGCTAAAGTCAGATTTTTGATTGTTTAAATAAGGCACAGTTTGCAGTCAAGGTAAATTGTTATTGATGTTATGAATACAAGTTATCACAGATGATATAGCATTACTTATCTGTTAGGTCATTTATGAATCATCATAAGGTTAAAATTTGAAAAAAGAAAGGCAGTCCAATTCAGTTGTTTATAAAGAATCGCATTGTTGGTTGATAAATTTGAATGTAAGCATTGCAGTTGAGGGAAGTTTGCAGAGCCTGTTACTGAGAAGAACATATGACTTGATTGAAAAGGGGGAGGAAGCAAACAAATAGCATTTTTGTATATGCTCCTAATTTTCTACATGGGATTTTTCCCTTCTCTATTATGCGGTTTCTTTTTGTGTCCAGGAAAT
Source organism: Tolypeutes matacus (assembly GCA_026826555.1). NCBI lineage: Eukaryota > Metazoa > Chordata > Mammalia > Cingulata > Chlamyphoridae > Tolypeutes > Tolypeutes matacus. The sequence continues at coordinate 12,377,168 of JAKSZT010026446.1, read as the reverse complement.
AAGCATGATGATGGTACACAAAGCGATTCAGAGAATGCTGGGGCTCACAGACGCTGGAGCAAACGGGCAGCTCCTGAGGAGCACTTAAGGTGCCACCATTCAGAGCAGAAGAAGCTCCAGAAGGCTCAGGCTCCTGAAAAGCATCAAGACCATGCTGTTGTGAGTCAAACTGCTTTCATGATTGCATTCTTTGATGAAAACAAACCCAGAAAAAGACGGTCAGATTCTGTTACTCAAAGTGCAGGAACCTTGTGTCAGGAAACTACTTATTCAGCAACACATGCAAAACTTGAAAAATCAGAATCTCCAACAGCAGATGCCACAGTGGTTTCTTTGTCTTTACAGACTAGCTCTTCGCATCACAGAGGGGGGCATGGTGTTCCACATGGGAAATTGTTAAAACAGAAATCAGAGGAGCCGTCGGTGTCAATACCCTTCCTACAAACAGCACTCTTAAGAAGTTCAGGGAGTCTTGGACATAGACCAAACCAGGAGATGGATAAAATGTTAAAAAATCAAGCTACTTCTGCTACTTCTGAAAAGGATAATGATGATGACCAAAGTGACAAGGGCACTTATACCATTGAGTTAGAGAATCCCAACAGTGAGGAAGTAGAAGCAAGAAAAATGATTGACAAGGTAAGTAATTGAAATGTGGGGATGTTAATTTTCACATGGTATATTTGACTGTTGGAAATCATTGGAGAATCAATAGGCAGTGTTCTCATGAAGTCTGGTATTGTAGCTTTAGGTATTTGTAGACAACTGCAAGACTGAAAGTAAGACCAAAATGCCTTTTCATTTCATTTTAATAATATTCTAAATTTACCTGAGTTTCATACTTAAAATTCCATACATTTAAATTGTTTGGACCTTTTAAAATTGTGTAAATTTAAGATAGGACTTAGAATAGTACACTTTATTTGGACAGTCTTGCTAATCAAAAAGTAAAACCAAAGCAGCTTGCTATGACTGTTATCAGAACATCATTTTTGCTGATAATATTTAACTATAAGTTTCCTGACTACTAATTTCATGTTGGAAACAGATGAAAATACATTATTTTAAATTAATTTTGTTTTTTTGTCCTTTTTGCTTTTCTTAATTTCTACTCACTGCTATCTTTGGCAATAGAAAAGAAGTATATGCAAACAAAATTAGTTTACTTATGATACTGTTTAGCCAAGTGTATACCTAGTAATGATGACCTACATTTCAGATATGTTTTTTTGATGATAATGGTTTATGTATATAGTTTAATTTAAAAAGTAGTTTTTCCCAATTTTTCCTGTGGTAATGAAAAGTTGACTTAAGAGTCATCTATTTATTGCCCCCCCCCCCCTTTGGAAATTGTAACTTAAGTTTGGCTAAACATAGATCTTTTAATTCTTGTTACTCAGTGAGGTCCATTGGTGAATGGCTTTAACATCACTTGGAACTTGTTATAAATACAGAATCTCATTCCCATTCCAAATATACTGAGTCATAATTTGATTAAAAACAAGATGCATAGGTGATTGTATACACAATCACATTTGAAACACAATAATTCAGATCATGAGTTTCCAGAATGGTCTCCCAGCGAGTTGGCAAGAAAATCCTTTGGGATGCAGGAAATTATTAAGCCTTATATTAGCTTTTAACCTCATATATTTTCTTTGTATTTCATAGTATATTCTGTAATGTATGCCGTGTATTAATACACTGGTACATGTATATGGTACACATAAATAATTTCTAAACATTAGTAGTGTTAGTTTCCATTAGTATAGGAAATAGATGTCATATAAGCAACAATATTATAATGATTCATAAGAAATATAGGATTTGAGAAACATAAGATGAATAAAACAAGTTTTCTTATTGTATTAAAAGACTTTGAAGGGCACAGCATTAGCACAGAAAATGACCCTTAGCAATTTTGATTTATTTTCATCAGAAAGGGCTGATAATGACATGTCTTTCAGATTATTTTGAAATTTTCCCTCTTTGGTTATTGAGAAGAAATACTTTGCTATTTAAAATACTGTCAAATGAAAAATAAAAGAAAATGTTTTTTAAAAAGGGAATGGTAAAAAGTTTCAAAATTTAGATTAATATTAATTTTATTCTAACTAGTCTACCCTTGTTTAGTTTAATTTTCATTTATGGATATTGCATTCATAATGATCAATATTTTCTCTACTAAAAGATTATTTTACAGGTAGGGATTATGTTGTAGTATTTAAGAACATGGACTTTAGCTGGGGCACAGATCTGGCATCAAGTATAAGCTCTGATATACTAGCATGTGCCCTTAGGTAAATTAACCTCTTTAAGCCTTAGTTATTTCATCGTAAAAATGGGGGAAGATGTTATTAAAAGCCTTAGTTATTTCATCGTAAAAATGGGGGAAGATGTCATTGTGTTATTAAAAGAATTGACAAAATATGTAAGAGACTTATCACAACACCTAGAGCTCTATAAATGTTAGCTTCATTTATTATTACACTTATTAGCGATTTCTCCATATGGGTCTTTATAGTGGGTACTGATAAATCCTGGAAAGTGCTTTCAGTACTGAAGGGGTCAAATAAGAAGCCCATGTAGAAGTTACAGTGCAAGGGACCAGCCAGCCAGGCCAGCAGAAAGCCAAGAAGCAAGACATTGTTGCAGATGAGACTCTTTAGGACACTGCTAAATAGAGAAGAGCAATCTTAAAACTAGTTCACCTTTTCTCTGAATGTAATTATTAACTGCATCTACTTTTCATGACAGATTATATGGGCACACTGTGGCTAGAGAAGCCCAAGGTTTAAGAGCAGGATTCATTTAAGAGTAATAGCAATGTGTGACTAGATAGATGTCTTAGTTCCCTAGCTGCTAAAACAAATACCATACGGTGGGTTAACTTAAGCAGCAGGAATTTATTGGCTCATAGTTTTGAAGGTCGGAAAAGTCCAAAATTGAGGCATCAGCAAGGTAATGCTTTCTCCTCTGGGACTTTGGCATTCTCGGGCTGGCTGCCTGCAATCCTTGGTCCTTGGTTTTTCTATCACATGACCATGCTCATGGCAGCATACTCTTCCAGGTTCCCTTGACTTCCAGCTTCTGGCTGCTCTCTATGGCTTCTTCTGCATCCAAATTCCTTTGCTTATAAGGACTTCAGCCATATGGGTTAAGGCCAGCCATCATTCAGTTTGGGGACACCTTAACTAATCATATCTTCAAAGGTCCTCTGGTTGGGACCTGAACTTGCCTTTTGTGAGAGCATGAATCAGTCCCCAACAGTGGATAATTCAAAGTCATTCTTAGTTTGTATAAACCTGAAAACAAAGCTGACACCATAACTGCAGGAAAAAGCCAAAGTCGCTGCATTATCTTGTGAATACCAACGAAAAAGAGCTGAGATCTCCACTAGCTGTGGTTAAAGCTGTGAGCCAAATTCAGGCTAACTGAAGTCAGACCCTGGGAAAACAAAATCAGGGAACCAGGCATCAAATGTCTGAAGAAATGAAGTAATTTGTGGGTGTGGAGAAAACAAAGGCCAATAATAGCCAGAATCAAGGCACAAGAAGTGATTTGGGAAGATAAGAGTAGATATAGGTATGTGAAATTGGTTGGATGACTCCTGTCATCCATTTCCCCCGTTTTGAAATTTGGGTGTGTGGGATGGCTGTTGTCCATCTGAATTTAAATGTTCTTCGATCCTGATGCCTTGCATGTAGTCTTTTTCTGTTTTGTGCCATTATTTGAGACCTGGATTATTTCATTGTTTCATTCACTTAACAGCTTTTATTCAGCATCAACTATGTGCCAGGCTTAGAGTTAGGAGAGAAAAATTCAAATTAAAAAGACATAATTCTTCCCTTTAAGAAATGTGTAGTGGAATGGCAACACACAAGTAAAACAGATAAATTTAAAAATTATATGTTAAATGCTTTGGTAGACCTAAGTTGTTGGAGGAAAGGTACGAATAACTTCCAAGAGGAGATTGCAGCTTGCGTATCCCTTCCTCAGAGAAGTCTTTAGCTCCAGTCTAAAGGAGCCTACCTAATCACTGTCATATCAACTTGTTTCATTTTAAATAATCCTTATCAGTACTGAATAGTTTTTTGTTTATTTGTCTATTTACTCTCTTTGCTCCCCTCCTCCCAAATGTCAGCTCCATGGCTGCAGGAATCTAGTGCCTGGCATAGAAAATGTGTTCAATAAATGTTAAATTTAATTGCCAATTAAGCTAGCTTTGAAGCATGTGGAATTAATCCCATAATAGGCAGGCATGGTAGGATATAGGACAGCCTGTACAAAAGCACAGAAGTAGGAGACTGCAGGACTTGTTCGAGGACCACAGTGACTTTTTTGGAGAGATGGAATAAGAATAATATTAAAGATACTCAGGTATCATACTAAGGACTTTAGATTTGTTCATGCCGAAGGATGTGGGGAATCACTGAAGGATTTTTAAGTAGGGCAGTTACATGATCAAATAACTCAAAAGTGTGAAGAATGGATTGAAAATTGGAAAGGCTGACAGCAGAGAAGGCAATTAGAAAACCATTGACATATGTCCAAGTAGTCATTTGGATATAAAAGTCTGGATCTTAGGTAAGTAGTCTTGGCTAAAAATACAGATTTGGAAATCATTAGAAAATAGGGGGTAGTTGGATACAAAATAAGAGATGAGATCATCTAGAGAGACTGTATAGAGTGAGAAGAGCAAAAGGATGAAATTTTTAGCAAGACCAACATTTATAGGATGAACAAAAGAATAAGAGAAAACAGAGAAAACTGAAAAGGATCAAACAGAGAAGGAAGGAAAAACCAAGAAAAAGTGTTTTGGAATCAAGAGTCAAAAAAAAAGTTAAGAATATCAAATGATACAGGTAAACACTGTGACTGCCTTAATCAGTTTCCCCCAAAATACATTGTATTCCTGGGTTTAAAGATGAGCAAAATATATATTTATATCTTAACTCAGAGGTTGTACACAATTAAAGTACAATCTCTTCAAAGAGATGATCAAGCTGAAATACCACATCCTTGTTTTTCTGTGCTGGTAGAAGTTTAAAAGTACTGCTGTGCATACTTTCTCAAACCCCAAGTTGTAGGATTACAACATTTTGTTCATATTTTTGTGCTGTGTGTCAGTCAATAGATACACTAATTTTATGCATTGCCCCCACCTTTATAATGTCTTTTTTGTGACCATTTATAATATCAACACAAATGCCTGATGATATTGACAAAGATCTCTAGGTTTTATATCTAAGCTTACATGGAGGAGAGTGCTATAAAAAGGTGTCATTGACTGCCTGGATTAAAGGTAATTGTATTCCATATAAAAAATAAACTCCCTCTGCCTCCACTCCCCTCCTTTGACCTACCTATGATATCTACCTCACTAAAGAACCCATTATAGTACCAGTGTGTTCTCCCCAACTCCGCTATCAAAACAGGCACTACTGAGGGAAGAGACTTACTCCTAGCCTTTCAGACTAAATCAGAAAAACTTGTAGTTTTTTGTAATGAGAGCAGAAAGCAAAATCTAAGTGAATAAGAAAACATTTGTTCCTAGCAGAGAGCTTGAGGCTCTATCCTTTTGAAGGTATTTCTCCATCTCCTAAATTTCATATCGTAAACCAACATTGCCTTAACAATTTCCCTGTCCTGAGTTTTGATTCCTCTCCAATGTCAATATATCTCCCACAAAATGCCTCTTACTGGCATATTCTCTTCCCTCATGGGGTCTTGTTTCTGTCAGTGTTAGTTCAGAGGCAACGGGTGATAGATCTGGAACCAGGCAAACTATAACAAGCCTGGAAACACAGGATGAAGAATATCCTATAGCCCTGGAAGGTCAGTGCCGAGGACCTGGACCCAGCCATAGCACTCTGGAATGTAGGGATATTACAATACCTGAAGGTCACGGTAACATTTATATTAGCTCCAGCTAATAGGAAAGTCAAAGTGAGGGTAACCATGATGAACATGAGTCACATCTAGGTACAACACAGAGGAAGACAGCATGTCCAAAGTCCACTCAAACATAAAATCAGTTTTGTGTGGGAACTAAAGGAGTAGGAAATCAAATAAGAGCTGTGAGCAATAAGAAAAGACTTTGGGAGCAGAGACAGCAGTTTAATTTTGACTTAACATTTTCTCTGCTCCTGCCAACCCGAAAACAATCTGAGTTAATGGGATTTATTTCATTGCTCAAGGGGCTTTCCACTTACCGTGCCCTCAGCCTCGTAAGCTCTACTTGTGTGTTTTTTTTGCATGGTTAGCTTCTTTACATCATTCAGTTCTTAATTTAAATCTCATCTTTTAAAAGAGGCTTTTTCTGATCACCTTAATTAGAGTAACCTTAGCATCCACCTCTTTCATCTCTCCCATCAAATTACTATGTTTTACTTTCTTTATAAAACTCACCAATACCTAGTTTATTTTCTGTCTCTTCTCTCTAGAATGACCTTATTGTCTTGATCATTTTTGCATTCTTTGTGCCTAGAACAGTGCCTGGCAAGTAGTAGGCGCTCAGTAAAAGAATTAGAAAGAGAGATGCAGATGTAGCTCAAGTGATTGGACTCCCATCTACCATGTAGGAGGTCCAGGGTTCGATTCCTGGGGCCTCCTGGTAAAGGCAAGCTGGCCTGCACAGGGGTGCTGCCCCATGAGGAGAGCTGGCACAGCAAGGTGATGCAACAAAAAGAGAAACAGAGGAGAGCCAATAAGAGATGCAGCAGACCAGGGAGCTGAGGTGGGGCAAGAGATTGAGCGCCTCTCTCCCACTCCCGAAGGTCCCAGGATCAGTTCCTGGTCCCGCCTAAAGAGAAGAACAGCAGACACAAAAGAACACAGCGAATGGACACAGCAGAAAACAGGGGCGGGGGGGTAGGGCAAAGATTTAAAGAAATCTTTAAAAAAAAAAAAAAAAGAATTAGAAAAATTTGACTAGTTTTTTTTTTTTCTTTCTTTTCAGCATTTGCATGCAGTTAGGTATATATTAGCTAATTTATTTCACTGAATATATAGATATCCAAACATCCCCACAAAGAGTTTTCTTTCATTTTTAAGTGCTGAAACTAATTTACCAGTTTTCCAAAAAAAAAATCTTTTGTGATGAAATAATATGAAGTAAATGTTGCCATTTTACCCATTTTAATTGTACAGTTCAGTGGCATTAACGTTTACAATGTCATGCTAACCATCATCATGATCCATTACCAAAACTTTTTCATTAGCCAAATAGAAACTATAGCCATTAAGCAAGATCTTCTGTCACCTCTCTTAACCTCTAATTTACTGTCTGTCTCTATGGATTTGCTTATCCTAGATATTTCATATAAGTGGAATCAAGCCTTTTGTGAGAGTGGCTTCTTTCACTTGGCATAATGTTTTTAAGGTTCATCCATGTTGTAGGATGTATCAGTACTTAATTCCTTTTTATGGCTCAGTAATATTCCATTGTATGCATAGCTACCTTTTGGATATTATGAATAGTGCTGCTGTGAACAGGTATGTATATATGTTTGAGCACCAGGATGTATTTTAGTATAAAATGTCTCTCCTACCCCTCTTTCTGAGTTCTCTCTTTCACTAACAATTTTGTCTGAATTTTTTTACTTAAAAGTTAATTACAGATAGCAGATGTAGCTCAGTGATTGAGAGCCAGCTTCCCACATATGAGGTCCAGGCTTCAATCCCCAGCCCTGATACCTCAAAAAAAAAAACAAAGTTATAAACTTGTTCTAAAAATCACAGCGTTAAAAATGTCTGTGTGCCATCTGATTTTCATAGGCCATGGAAATCAGCACTGCTGACTTGAGGAGAGAGGGGTTCTGGTCACGAGTGCATCTTTACTTAGGAACCTTGATAGGATTGAAATACTAATGCAATACTAGTTTTCAGTTGTTATTTAAAAATAAACCTACAAAAGTTTGATCTTTAACCTAGCATCATATTTCTCATTTCTGTGGGAAGATGTATTCTGAATTTCAAATGATTTAGATTTTTTTAAACTGACAAATTAAGGACTGTTGTTATTGAGTTGACATTTTGCTTTATATTTGTATTACCATATTTGTATGCCTAAGTTCTCTCCCTCATCCCTTTTCACACCAGTCCCTACTTTCTGTCACCATAAGCATTTGTATCTGATGTTGCCAAATGTAATTTGGACATCTCTTTGCAAGTATTCAATAGATGGGATATTTACCACCATGTATTCTGATACACCACTACTTCCTCACCCCTCCAATTTCAAAATAGAAAAATGTGGACTTTTTATGAACAGTCTAAACTTTTTAATAATATGGTGATTATAATATGCTAGCTAAAAATCAAGGTTAAAATTTTCATGGACTGGGTTTATGTTATACATACTAATCCTTTATTGTCTGAAGAATGTTTACTTTCTTTAAATTTCAGACTGAAATATAAAAATATATCCTGGTTCTCATATAAATTTGGTTTTAATTTTAAAGAGTGCCCCCTACATAGTTCTTTGAGGTGACCTTCTCTTTTTTAATGAGTTCTTATATTAAATCTAAGGTCTTCGAGAACAGGGACTAAGTCATGTATATTTTTAAATCCCCTATGGTGACTCGCCCAATATCCTACAGATAGTAAGTACCATAACTCAGCAAAATGTTAAAATTGATGTTTAGAGTAGCTACTGAGATATAGATATGACAAACCAAAGTGAGATGCCAAATCATCACATGGAATTATTCAAAGGTAAAGATTGAATTAATGTTCTGTAATTCTTGGAGTGGAATGGGAAGGATGGTGCTATCTTTTTACCACAAGCCTAGAGGCTATGAGAGAGAGGTCACAGGTAACTCTCCCAAATAAAGATGCAGCTTTCTGGATCAAGGGAACTAACTGTAGAAGATAGCATGTGAAAGATACCACCCTCCCCCAAGAAAAATGAGTTGTCTTTAAACATCTGCCGGTCTAGAGAGCTGAGATAGTACACATTCAAAATTAAACTTTCTATTTCTATACCATTTTGCTTTCCTTTTGCTCCTACCCTGGAAGAAACAGAAAATGACTAGTAACTTGAGATGGCAGGTTCTGTTAAAGAGGAACCATAAAAATAGGAAGAACTCTAACCTCACCCTACCCCTACTCTGGCCTCTGATAACCTATATTCTAGTTTCTGACTAGATGAATTTGCTTAATCTAATTGTTTCATATCAATAAGATCATACAATATTTGTATTTTTTATATCTGGCTTATTTCATTCAACATGATGTCTTCTTGGTTCATCCATGTTGTTCCATATATCAGAACTCCATTCCTTTTTGTGGATGAATAGTATTCCATTGTGTATATAGACCACATTTTGTTTATTCATTCTTCACTTGATGGACACATGGGTTGCTTCCATCTTTTGGCAATTGTGAATAATGCTGCTGTGAACATCGGTGTGCAAATATCTGTTCAGGTCCCTGCTTTCACTTCTTTTCGGTATATCCCTAGAGGTGGGATTGCCAGGTCATACAGCAATTCTATATTTAACATTTTGAGGAATCATTAAACTTTCCCACAGCAGCTACAACATTTTACTTATCAACAGTGAATGAGTGTTCTTATTTCTCCACATCCTCTCTAACACTTGTAATTTTCTGTTTTTTTGTTTTGTTTTTTTTTATCTTAAATTAGCCATTCTAGGGGGTGTGAAATTGTATCTCATGGTTTTGATTTGCATTTCCCTAATGGCTGTTGAACTTGACCATCTTTTCCTATGACTTCTGGCATTTATATACCTTCTTTGGAGAGATGTCTGTTCTTTTGCTCATTTTTTAATTGGGTTGTTTGTCCTCTTGTTGAGTTATAGGATTTCTTTATATATTCTGGATATTAAATCTAGGAGCTGTGGTGTTGATTTTTCAGGATTCTTTACATGTAGGATCGTGTTATCTACAAATAGGGAAAGTTTTACTTCTTTCCGATTTGGATTCCTTTATTTCTTTTTCTTGCCTAATTGCTCTGGCAAGAACTTCGTATACAATGTTGAATAACAGTGGTGACAGTGGACAGCCTTGTCTTGTTCCTGATCTTAGAGGAAAGCTTTAAGTCTTTCATCATTAAGTATGATGTTAGCTGTAGGTTTTTCATATATGCCCTTTATCATGTTGAAGAAGTTTCGTTTTATTCTTAGTTTTCAAGAGTGTGCTGGATTTTGTCAAATGTCTTTTCTGTGTCAAGTGAGATGATAATGTGGAATTTTTTTTAATTATTCTGTTGATGTGGTGTATGGTTTTCTTTTGTTTAGCCACCCTTGCATACCTGGAATAAATCCCACTTGATTATGGTGTATAATTCTTTTAATGTACCATTGGATTCGGTTTTCTAATATTTTGTTAAGGATTAATATGTCTACATTCATAAGAGATATGGGTCTGTAATTTTCTTTTGGTATCTTTATCAGGCTTTGGTTTGAGGATGGTTTTGGCGGCATAGAATGAATTAGAGAGTGTTCCCTTCTCTTCAGTTCTTTGAAGGAGGTTGAGCAGTATTGGTGCTAATTCTTGGAGTATTTGGTAAAATTTAGCTCTGAAGCCATCTGGTCCTGGAGCTTTTTGTTGAAAGCTTTTTGATTACGGATTCAATCTTTACTAAGTATTGATTTGTTGAGATCTTCTGTTCTTCTTGAGTCAGTGTAGGGACTTTGTGTGTTTTTAGGAATTTGTCCATTTCATCTGGCTTATCTAATTCATTAGCATACAGTGGTTCATAGTATCCTCTCTAGTAGTCCTTTTTTTTCTTTGAGGTCGATAATAATGTCCTCCTTTTCATTTCTGATTTTAGTTATTTGTGTTCTCTCTTTTTTCTTTTTCAGTCTAGCTAAAGGTTTGCTGATTTTATTGATCCTTTCAAAGAAACAACATTAATTTTTGACCTAGTATATGGTCTGTCCTGAGACATGATTCATGTGCACTAGAGAAAAATGTGTATTCTGCTGCAGTTGGATTAATTGCTCTACTAATTTAGAGTATCATTCAAGTCTTCTATTTCCTTACTGATCATCTGTCTAGATGTTCCATATATTATTGAAAGTGGTATATTAAGATCTTCTATTAATGTAGACCCATCAGTTTCTCCCTTCATATCTGTCCGTATTGCATCATACATTTTGGGGCTCTGCTGTTAGGTGCATATATATTTTCATAATTTTTACATCTTCTTGTCAAATTGGCCTCTTTATCAGTGTGTAATGACCATCTTTATCCCTAGTAACTATTTTTGACTTAAAGTCTATTTTATCTGATATTAGTATAGCAACCCCAGCTCTCTTTCGGTTACTACATGCATGTTTTTTTTTTCCCCCATCCTTTTACTTTCAACCTATTTATGTCTTTGAATTTAAAGTTAGTGTCTTTTAAATACCATATAGTTGGGTTATGCTTTTTTATCCATTCTGCTATTCTCTACCTTTTGATTAGAAGTTTAATTCATTTACATTTAAAGTAAGTAATGATCATGCAGGGCTCTCTTCTGCCATTTCGCTATTTAGTGTATGTAAGTCTTAAACCTTTTTAACCCTCAATACTTTGTTAATGCCTACTTTCATATTTATTTAATTTTTTGTATTGTACCTTATTGAATTCTTTCCCATTCTTATTGAATTCTAACCCATTTCTTTGTGGTTACCATGCAGTTAAAATGTATCATCCTATATTTTTTATTCATACCAACTTAACTTCAATAGCATACACATACACTATTCCTGTACCCCTCCATCTCCCCCCACACCTTTTTTTGTACTTGTTACAAATTATATCTTTGTACATTGTATGTCCAAAACCATAGATATATTATTACTTAGATGTCTTTGCATTTTAGCACCTGTATGAAGTAAGAAGTGGGGTAACATACCAAAAGATAAAATACAATAGTCTGGCATTTATAAATACCCATATTGTTACCTTACTGGAGGTCTTTATTTCTTTATGCTGCTTTGCTCCACTGTCTAATGTCCTTTCCTTTCAGTGTTAAGAATTCTCTTTAGCCTTGCCTGTAGGGTAGGCCTAGTGGTGATGAACTCCCTCAGCTTTCATTTATCTAGGAATGTCTTACACTCTCCTTTATTTTTTAAAGAAAGTCTCACCAGATATAAAATTCTTAGTTGGCAATTGATTTATCTTAGCACTTTAAGTATTCCAACTCCTGCCTTCTAGCCTCCGTGGTTTCTGATAGCAAATCAGCGCTTAATCTAATTGGGACTCCCTTGTACATAACACATTGCTTTTTTTCTTGCAGATTTCCAAACTCTCTCCTTGTCCTTTGCATTTGACGGTTTGACCACCATGTGTCTGGGTATATTTCTCTTCAAGTGTATCCTGTTTGATGTTTGTTGGGCTTCTGGCATGTGCATATTCACATCTTTGTCATGTTTAGAAAATTTTCTTTCATTATTTCTTTGAATATTTTTTTCTGAGCTTTTCTCTCCTCCTTCTCCCTCTGGGACTCCTGTAATGCGTTTTGTTGTTGAAAGGATAAAAATGATATGCTAGGTGATATCCCACAGGTGTCTTAGGCTTTTTTCGCTTTTTCTAATTATTTTTTCATTCCTCAGCCTGAATCATTTCAGTTGTATTGTCTCTGAATTCACTGATTCTTTCTTCTGCGAGCTCTAGTCTGCTATTTAAACCCTCCTGAGAATTTTTTATATCAGTAGTTCTATTTGGTTCCTTTTTAAAATTTATATCTCTTTATTGAGATTCTCATATTGCTCATTCATTGTTTTCCTGATACTCTTTGTTTCTTTCTCTGTATTTTCTTTCATCTCCTTGAGCATATTGAAGATCATTTTTTTAAAGTCTTTGTCCAGTATATCCACAGTCTGCTGTTAATCATTTGATGTTTTCTGGATTTTTATCCTCTTTCTTTGCATTGACCATCATTTCCTGTTTCTTCATCTTGTAATCTTATTTCACACTGTACATTTTAATATCTTAAAATGCTAACTCTGGGATTTAGCCCCTGAGCTATCTATTTTTTGAGTTTGATCCAGCTAGTGATATGACAAAGATTTCCTTGAGTGCCAGGAACTAACAAAATCAAACAGACCAATGCCATAAAAACCTTTCACAGTGTTTACAAATTGGCTTTGGTTTGTTTGGTGCTCTCCATCAGAGATCAGCCTCCCAATCATGAAGGTCAGCCCACAGCAGATACAAAGTGCAGGGTCCTCCCTGTGTTCTCAGCCTGTGTCTTGTCCTGGCTTGTGCTTGCTAGTGGGCCTAGGAGCTGTTCACAGGGATTTGAATGCCCTCTCTGCTTCCTAGGAAAAGATCATTTCCCTCTTCTAGCTGCTCCCCTGCAGGACTCAAAGCAGGTAAGCCTTTGCCTCAGGCTGCCCGATTCAGATGTTTCTTATACTACTTTAGAGGTCCCAAGCTACTTTTCCTGAAGGTCCAAGCTACATACTCTGTAAGGGGGGTCGGGGGGGGAGCTGCAGAGAAGTATTCTAGGTCATACTCTCCCAGCCAGGGATCCATAAAGGAGCGCCAGCCAGCTCCTCACTGCCCTGGACAGAAGGAGAAGGAGGAGGGGCCAGCAAGCTTGCTAGGATCTTTACCTACAGCTCTTGGAATGTTTGTTTTCTTGCTTCAGCACTTGTCCAGTAAAAGCAGCCTTTTAACAATTTTCTGTAGTTTTGAGGAAAGATGTTGTCTTTAGGGCTCCTCTTCCACATTTGCCAGGAATGGGTTAGAACAGTAGCCATTCTCAGCTGGCCCCCAGTGATCTGAAGTAACTGATCAGAAGCACTGGTCAATGATTGGACCGCACACAGCCAGGATCTTGGGGCACTAGGTCTTTTATATCTCTCTCTGTCACCACCAAGTTGCACCAGGGGCTAGGATTGAGTACCTCACTGCTGCCAGCTGTGACACCGGGGGATATATAACAGTAGCTGCTGTGTGGAGGGTGCAGATTCACTGGTACTTGCTGCATTTTACCAGCCTCTTCTCCTGCTCTTCCCTGGATGCTTCACTGTGTTCTACTAGACTCCATAGTTCCAAAATAGATAAGATTAAGACATCTTAATCTTTTCTTGCATGTTTAATAGTCGTTCCGGTGGTAGGAGTGATTCCTGGGCTTCCTCCTCTGCCATCTCTCCACAATCCTTTGAGACCAGGATTTTGTACTAGATCAAATTTGGAGTTTTGACTGGGAGCAGGTCAGGGTAGGGTAGGCGGGAAGAGAATCAAGAGCCTAGTGTTAACATACTGCATTTAGTATCTTTGAATCATCCAGGAGATGAGGTGACAGGTAAGGAGCTACTCATCCATCGCACACATAGGATGAATAACAGCCATCATTTCATTTAACCCCTCACTCACAATTCTCAACCTAGTAATTAAAATGTTGGTAATTGAAATGAAGTCTTGGATATGGATGAAATCACCTAGACACAGAATTAAGGGAAAAAGGAGAACATCTAGTAAATTTGGTCTCGACTCTAAGACAATTCTGGACCATTTTTGACTCATAATGTGTACTTCTTTAAATTTGAAAAATATGCTATCTTCAGCTTTAAAGTACACAGACTCAAGACATTTACATTCTCGTTTTCAAACAAAAGTGGTCACAAATGGGTGTTTTTGTACCAGACCCAAAAGTGAATAGATACAGATTTCAAGCTGTGCTATTTATTGCTATCATTAATTTTCAAAACAGTATAAAAGTGTATTGTGAACTCTGCAGACTTTTTTCCTCTGTATATTAGTACTTCAGGCTCTTGTCTGTAAAATAAATGTTATTTTGCTAACAGATGTATATATAGCTATTTTTAATTCTTTGAAAGGAATCTGTAGAAAGTAATTTGAGTGCTCTTTCTATATACTTTAACTTCCTTTCCCCAAAAGCATTAGATATTTGTGTGTATGTATTTTGTTGTCATTTGAAAATAGTGTCAGAAGTGATTTGGTGAGATTTGTTATATTTTATTTAAATCAGCTAGAGCTGAGATGTTTGAGGAAATCAAGTTTTGTGTATGGATTAGAATTAAATATCCTCAAGTCAGATAATCACTTAAGGTAATTTCTAAATTAACATGCCAAACAAATGCAATAATGCACATAATCATAGGGGTATATTTTACTTCCAAACTTGAGTTAGATTTTTTTCTAGTGATTATAAAAAGAAGGAAAGAGACTTAAGCAAATGTGTGTGTGTGGGGGGGTGGCTTACATTAGAAATAATCTAATTTCTTTTTATTAAGTCAGACACTGAAATAACTTGCATAGCTCTAATTAGCTTTCTTTACAAATGGGATTAAAGATAGTGCACTCAGAAAGGTATGCTCAGTTTTTTCCACTGGCTTTGTTCCCTTTAGCTCATTCTAATGTTTCGCAAAATGAAGCAGTTTTAGTTATTTCCCTTCCGTTCGCTGTACTCCCATGTATTATTAAAATTGTTTGATTTAAAGTTAATAATACACAATTTACTCTTAAACCTTATTTCTTTAACAGTACAGTAAATCTTATAAATTTTGAAAACTGTGTTGTTATTTGAATTAACTATTAAATAATAAGGCCATCTAGTGGTAAAATTTCCAAGTTTTGGTGAATTTGAAAATCTGATCTCTCCTTTACTTAATGTGGACTTCAGAATTTATCAGTTAGCTGTGCTGAATGATTTCTAGAAAATAGTTTTGCCTAAGTTATTTTTCCTTTCTTATAGACAATGAAGGCTTCTGGGGTATGTTCTAACGATTCTTTCTACAAATTGCTTATTTAAATGCATAAAACTTCTCTTGATTGTAATAATAAGATCCACAGCTAATAGCTGTAAAGAATAAGCTTTGGGAAGAAAGTAGGGAATTAATAGTAAAATGGAATGTTAAAAGTTTATGTAGTTAAACCTTTCTGCAGTCTATTCAGCTACTTCCAGTGCATATTGTGTACCAGGAAATGAGTAAGACTCAGGTCCTGCCCTTTTAAAAAGTGCATGGCTATTGGACTCTGCATTTAGAATATTTTGAAAGTATTGACCATAGACAGCCTACTTACTGAAAATGCTGATCTGTGTGTCTAGGCCCAGGAATCTGCATTTCAAGCCAAGGTCTGTAGGTGATTGCTAGGCACAGTGAAGTTTGATAATTATGCTATACACTATACAAATACATGCAATAAAATATCTTATTTGGGAACTTGGAAAATTATTTGTATAAATTTAACTCATATAATAGTACGCATTTGTTGTAGAAGAAAGTAAAATCAGCCATTCCTTTATAGTTTTTAAAAAATCAAATATAACATATAATCAAACTGAAAACTAGCTGAAGAGGTACTCTTTCCTGGCTCTTTTCATTATTATGATGTTTAGCATCATTATTAACATCTTTTAACAAACAAATGTAATATCCTGACTATTTCTTATGTTCTCAAACTGTATTTGCTATATATTAAAAAGGAGAGTTGTATTTATATAAATTGTCACTGTCCTATTTTTCTCTTCAGCCATCACTCCAATTTGGATGTTACCCTGTCATTAAATGTTTCCCTCATTATTGAAATTATGTACTCAAATTAATTTAGAATATTTCTATTTGACTGTGAAATTAACAATATTCATATATTAATCTGGTGCTCAGGCTTTCCACTTTCATTTATAATAATTTTCTCCCCCTAGGTCTTTGGCGTAGATGACAATCAGGATTATAATAGGCCTATTATCAATGAAAAGCATAAAGATCTGGTAAAAGATTGGGCTCTCAATTCTGCTGCAGTAGTCACAGAAGAAAGGAAACCACTGAGTACACCTGGATTTCACAACTCAGAGGTATACAGCTCTTCCTCATATTGTACATATGTTTACCTGCATAAAATGTAAATTTATATCATTTGTTAAGTATAGTAAGTAATTGATATATGCCCTTATAAACATTTCTTAAAACCAGATTTTCACAAATTACTTATGTGAAAGCTGAAAGCAATTTTGCAGTAATTCAGCTTTATTTTTTTAATTATTCTGTTCTTTTAAGTTAATATTCTTTAGTCAATAAGAAAAATCTTAAACTTCAGTAAGCAGTTATTAAGCTAGATGTTCACTGCTGTAATTGGCATAAGAGATAAAGGAAGAAATACCATTCTGTGCCAATACCTTCTAGGAGGTCATGTATTTGGAATAGAAAGACTAGTATATCATATGCCAGGAGACATGTAAAACAAAGTGCTTGATAGATAAACCTTATATACATAAATACATGCCAAAGCACTACAACGCAGCATATAATTAAAATAAGTGAAGTTATTAAGGACAGCTTGGTTAATATAGGTATGGAGTCTGTGCTAGAAAGACTTGAGTTCATATTCTGGAGCTGCCACTTGCTAGCTGAGTGACTTTGGGTCAGTCACTTCACCTCTTTTATCTTCAGTTTCCTCATCTACACAACTGGAATTTTGGTAAAACCTTTTTACAGGGTGTTTAATGAAGTACTTGAAGTACCCAGCATAGTACCTGCCTGAGATTTATGCACTCAACCCCTGCCTGAGATTTATGTTTATTTCCTTATAGGCAAATACACTAATTTCATTCCACACTAATGTGGAAAAGAAATGCAGTAAAACATATATAACTCAGAAGTATTAATTATAATTTATTCAGATAATAAGAGCTAACATTCAATGAGAATTTCCTGCATGCCATTTTACATATAAGGAAACTGAACGACACAGAGATTAATTTAGCTAAGATCTCACAACTTATGGAGCCGTAATTTGATCCTTAAGAAGCCTTGATTTCTCAACTCATTATGCTATACTGCCTCTCAGGAAATGAGTTAATTTTAAAACATACAAATGGAACATAAATATAAAATAGAAACAGAATAAAATCTTAAGGCACAGATAAAATAAAACACAAGTAAAATGTTTTCTTTATATAACATATAAAATAAAATACTTGTTTTATAGACAGCTAAATAGACCTGTGTTTGTGTATTGATAGTAAAATGGTCCTTTCATGGTCTGCCATTTCCTGAAAACTGTCAGAGCAATTATTGTACTTCAGTGTTCTTTTTTTGCCCCTTGATCTTGGAGAACTTTTATTCTGGTTTCCATTTTTTTTTAATGTTTAATTTACTTATTGAAAGCAAGTGATGTTCATACAAGGTAATATCTAGATATTCTGCTTGTTCTAGGAGGGTTCTGGTGAATGTGAACTTAAATAGGCTCTCTCTTCTCTACTCTATCCCTTCAGCCTATGCCAAGTAAAATATATATCACCCCAGTACATATGTGCCTATGTTGGAGTCACCTAAACAGGCCAATAGATCAAAATTAAGAGAACATCAATGAAATCCACTCCATTGTGGGTATTCCTAGCATGGTGGGAATGGCTCTGGTACTGCCAGAGCAGGTGTGGTTTACCCCCATAAGATGATATCCCAAAGGTTTCATTATATGTACATCATTCTGTATACTTACCATCTTAATCTACAGTTCTTAAAATTATATCTACATGAAATATTTTACTTCAATATCTGTCCTGTTATTAACACAGTGAGTCTGGCACGTTTAATAAAATACGTGTCGAATAATTCAAAATAAAGCTTCAGTCATAGCTTTCCATTCCCTTGTTATCATTCCTGTTTCAGTATTAAGCCTTGGCTTAGAATTTTAGCAAGAGGGAACAATTTTTTATATACCTCTTAATCTTTCATATTAAATTTCTAGATTGCCCTGCTTTTAATGATCATAAGTCTGTGGGACAAGATCATGAATTAAATTCATTTTCAAACTTGACTATAAGAGTTCAAAGAGCATTTGCTTTAAGGATAGATCTAGACATGGAAAAGTCTACACCCAGACTAGTTATACAAAGATTCCTAGAAATTGAATAATTTCTAGCTCCTTCTGGAAATGTAACATGTTGTGGAGAGAAGTCTAAAGGCTTGGGTTTGTTTTTGAAATCCCTGAAGACATGACCTTGCAGATTTATTGCACTCAGAGTCTCTAGAACCAGTGTTACTTCCCTAGAGACATTTTAAAGGGCTGGAAAGCAATTGGGAATAGACCTCTGGACTCCCTAAACCTTAAAATGGAGTAGAGCTAACTTCATTGGTGTAGCCACAAAGCGATGACAGATACCTGAGCTTATCTAACAGCCTAGTAAAATTTAAGCTCCAAGAGTTTTAGTAACATTGTTGGTATATTTAATAAATGATAATATAGTAATATGAGGTTTAAATATTGCTTTGTATAACAGGTTAATGTGACTAAATGGAATTCTGTTTCATGACAATCAGATTTGACCAGACTACGTTATTTCATTCTCTCATTGTTCTTTAGCAATGCACATCTTCATCTGGAAGCAAACGTTGGGTTTCACAATGGGCTAGTTTGGCTGCTAATCATACAAGGCATGATCAAGAAGAAAGGAAAAATGAATTGTCTGCACCTGTTCCTTTAGAAAATGGTATTTCCTTCCTTCTCTCCTTCTTTCCTCCCCCCCCCCATCCATCACAATTTTTCAAAAACAAACTAAATAAATTAAGCATAATTAAGCTATGTTCATATATTATTCTCATACTACAAAATTGAGTTTATTTTGACTAATAATGCATGTATCATTAATGTGTAATCCTAACTGAAGATAAAAAGAAGGAAAAGAGATGAAGTGGATGAAGCATATGGTAAATGAAAATTTTAAAATAAGCCTAAGACAATCCAAAATATCCCACTCATTAGTATAACTAATAATTATTGTTGAGTACTTTGTGCCATACACTCAACGAAATATAATTTACTTAATACATCTCTTGTATTACATCTCAATACATCTATGTAATGTGATTTTTTTTTTTACAACCTTTTAATTATATTTCTGTGAACTGATGTGGAAATATAAAGTTTCTTTAAAAAGAAAAACCCACCCAATTATATGCCTCTAATGATTTTCATTATCCTATTTCGTTATTTACACTTTCACTTTAAAAAAAAGACAGAAAGAAATGGAAATTTATTTTGTCTCTGACTTCTGGTATACCACAAATCTGTTTTAAGAATGTTGCAAACATTAGTCAGAAAGTATTTGAGGAACAGTTCGTAGCAGTGTACAAGAAAATCTGTATTATTTATTTATCACAGAAACTGGAAGTAATTGATAGTATTATTAAAAATCTTTGATGAGAACAGTGATGTGTAGATTAGTTTGGCAATCTACACTAGACAGAGGTGCTCGATAAATTTACCAAAGAGCCTATTATAAAATTATTAAGTATTAGCAATGAAAGCCAAATTCTATTTCTTAAAAAAAAAAAGACTACAACCTTCATTATCTTATTCCTGTTTCATGTACTAAATGAATTTATTTAGATAAATAATTTAAATAAGCTGGTAAATTCGCTTAAATCCTAAAATGCTCCTGTTAAATGCATATTTACAACAGAAAAGTATGAGAAATGCTAGAAAAATACAAAAAGATAAAATACTTACTGCATTTTAGGTGTTTAACTTCTAAGGAGATAAGTTGTATACACATGAAAAAATAACAAAATAAGATAACTTATGATTAATTGCTAAATTAAAGTTAAATCGGTAAGTTTGGTAGGTATTTTCCTGCATCATAACCATTTTATTGCCATAAAATTTAAATGTTAAACTTTTAGAATTATGAAGGTTAAAAAGACCCCAGCTAAGCTATATAGAGTATCTTTCCCCACTTATCCCTAAAAGATTAGAATGCTTTATATGTTAATTTATATTTCCAGAGACGATATATCCTTTTTCTCAGAAATCCATTCAATTTTTAACATTCAAGAAAAATCCTCCTTAAATATTCTTAAATTCCCTTACATGGAAAAATCAAACTATGTATTTTCTCTTTGGCTTCTGCTTAGTTGAAACAAAAGAAAGTGATCATCTGTTCCTATGTGAGGCCCAATATACCAGAATGCCATAATTTAAAAATCACTGTTTGTAAAACTATATTATGTCCTGTTACCTTTTTTCATATTTGCATAGTTAGTTTTCAAGAAATTATTTTAATCAGCCTTAAATTTTTTAAACCCTTTTTTTTTTTTAATCTAGTATGTAAATTTTATCTCAATAAAGCTGTTGTAACTAGGTTAAAGATTGTTATATGAATACAATGGCACAAAATTTAACCAGTGACACATTTGTATTTTCCGTTTTAATTAGGAAGTCCAAACTTGTCATTCTTTCAAGTAGATGCCAATGCTTACTAAAAGCTAGATATGTTATTTTGTACTGTGTAATTGAGAGTATAGCAGATAAACAATGTTTATTAAGCATTATCTGTACTATTCTATTATAAACTAGTTCTGATCTCTTTTCTTGAGCAAAACCTTCAGGATGGGAAAAGTCACCAAAGCATTGAAATGCTCTTCCATAAAACACATTAAAAGAAAAAGAACAATAGATGTAGGTTTAAGATCAGATGGCCCTAATTGTCATCTCATACAATTTACTTTCCCGACTCTTATTAGTAATTGGCTTATTTATGCAGTTTGGGATTGTTGTTACTTTTTAAACCACTCTGTCACAATGTCAGCTCATTTATTTAGTAAAGCTTTTTTCTTTTATATTGAAGTTCATTTCTGAGCTTACACTGCAAAATCTAATGTAACATAATATTCTTTTCTCCCCTAATGAATTCCATCTTTGTGGTTTTTATTTTATAGATACAGATATCCGTGAATCTCGCGTTTCAGTTAGAAGTACTGGCTCAGCAACCTCCTTGCCTAGTCAGGGAGAGAGAAGGAGACGAACCCTTCCGCAGCTTCCAAATGAAGAAAAGTCTCTCGAGAGCTCCAGAGCAAAGGTGATAACACAAAGGTCAGAGGTAGGAGAAAAGCAAGACACAGAACTTCAGGAGAAGGAAACACCAACACAGTTATCCCAAAAAGATAAACAAGATGCTGACAGAGCCCTGAATAAAACGAGCAGGGCAGTAAATGGTGAGCCTCATAAAACTGGTGGAGATGATAAAGCCCTGTTTCACTTAAGCAGCACTTCTGGAAAGGAGAGGAGTGAAGCAGACAAGGAGGCTTCTTTGGTAAAGCAAACATTAGCTAAAATTCAGCAACAAGATCCAAAGGAGCAGGCACCATGGCCACCCACTAAACTGTCTTCTTCAAAAAATGCTTTAGTTCAGATAGATAAATGTAGAGAGGAATCTCTTAAACAAGAGTCACAGCTTCAAGAAAAAATTCCAGGACTTTCTCCAAGCAAAGGAGAGAGAGTTGTACAAAATGAAGGCCACAGAAGAAAAGCTGAAGAAATTCTTAAATGTCAAACTTCAAAGGGAGGAGACAAGAAAGAATCCTCCAAGTCATTAGTACGACAAGGAAGCTTCACTATAGAAAAACCTAGCCCAAACATACCCATAGAACTTAT
The DNA here is from genome assembly GCA_026826555.1 of Tolypeutes matacus. Lineage (NCBI taxonomy): Eukaryota > Metazoa > Chordata > Mammalia > Cingulata > Chlamyphoridae > Tolypeutes > Tolypeutes matacus. Next base: position 12,354,809 of record JAKSZT010026446.1, on the reverse strand, counting down.
TCCTCATATAAATAGACAGACATCATCTACTCCCCCTTCTTTAGCATTAACATCTGCAAGTAGAATACGAGAAAGAAGTGACTCCATGGATACTGATTCTAGTATGGATACAACCCTTATTCTAAAAGATACAGAAGCAGTCATGGCTTTTCTAGAAGCTAAACTGCGTGAAGATAATAAAACTGATGAAGGCCCAGATACTCCCAGTTATCATAGAGACAATTCTATTTCACCAGAATCTGATGTGGATACAGCTAGTACAATCAGTCTGGTTACTGGAGAAACTGAGAGAAAGTCAACCCAAAAGCGAAAGAGTTTCACCAGCCTCTATAAAGATAGGTGTTCCACAGGTTCTCCTTCTAAAGATGTTTCAAAAGCATCTTCAGGTGCTAGAGAGAAGATTGAAAAGAAAACAAAAAGTCGTTCCACAGATGTAGCTTCAAGGGCAGATAGTCGTAAGTTTGTGCAATCCAGTGGAAGAGTAAGGCAGCCTTCAGTGGATTTAACAGATGATGACCAAACCTCGAGTGTACCTCATTCTGCCATCTCTGACATTATGTCATCTGATCAGGAAACGTATTCTTGTAAATCTCACGGAAGGACTCCACTTACCTCAACTGATGAACATGTCCATTTCAAACTGGAAGGAAGCAAAGTAACTAAATCTAAGACTTCTCCTGTAGCATCTGGTTCATCCAGTAAGTCAACCACTCTTCCAAGGCCTCGACCTACCAGGACTTCCCTCTTACGTAGAGCACGACTGGGTGAAGCTTCAGACAGTGAACTTGCTGATGCTGACAAAGCATCTGTTGCTTCTGAGGTATCCACAACAAGTTCTACATCAAAACCTCCTACGGGAAGACGTAACATCTCTAGGATTGATTTATTGGCTCAGCCTCGTAGAACAAGGCTTGGTTCATTATCAGCACGTAGTGACTCTGAAGCAACAATATCTAGAAGTAGTGCCTCTTCACGTACTGCAGAAGCCATCATTAGAAGTGGAGCCAGATTAGTACCATCAGATAAATTTTCTCCTAGAGTTAGAGCTAACAGTATCTCTCGACTGTCAGACTCCAAGGTCAAAAGTATGACCTCAACACATGGCTCTCCCTCAGGTAAATTGGATCCAGACTTTTTATATTAGCATATTTCTGTGTTCTGAGAATCCTTTTTTAAAAACTTAAATGTCTAGTTTTTGTCTTCCCCGAATATTCACCAGAAAGGTTATGATGTAGAGGGATTTTTTCCTATAAAAACTGATTGCTTTAAATAGCTTAAAAAAGAAAATTCAACAGTTATACAGACTTCCGATTAGTATCCTAGGACAAAATAGTAATTTCAAAATTAGAATTTCATTAAATTGATTTAGGAATTTTTACTGTCCTGTTAGCAAAGTAGCTGGATTTGTGTGTCAAAATTAGACTGGGGGGGGGGTACGGATGTGGCTCAAATGGTTGGGCGTCCATCTCCCATATGGAGGGACCTGGGTTCGAGCCCCAGGACCTCCTAGTTAAAAAAAAAAAAAAAAAAAAAAAAAATTAGGAATTATTATTTGGTTTAAATAATAACTAACATTATGCTTCTAAAAGCATGTTTTTAACCTTTAAATACCCTTACATAATTCAGAGCCCTGGTGAATCTGAAGAAAAATAACAGTGCCCTTGGAATAAGATATCACTTCTTTCAGAACTAAATGAAATAATCTTTATTTTACCCTTTTTTCTGGCTTATTTTCAAATCTCATGTCTTTCATGTATACTTTTTAAAGTTCAATTTGTTTATGGTAAGGGCAGGTGAAAACTAACCCTTAATTTAAACCAGTGGGAGGAGATGAATTCATCGAGCAATCACTCAGCACATGTGGGTCAAACTGGGCTCTAGGAATTTAACTGAACTTTGAGCTTTATCTCCTGAAGTGCTTTTATAGCCTGCAAATGTAATAATTAGATATAATTGAATATAATAATTAGAAAAACTACTTACACCCACAAGAATTTGTCTGCTTTGGACATACATGTCTATTCATATACTTGATATTGAAAGCTGAAGCCACTGAGAATACATGTGTGAGCAGACAGTAATGGGGCAGATATTTGTGTGTATCCTGCAAGTATGGTCTCATTACTTCACAATCAGCCTCAAGTATGGGCGTGGCTGAAAAGGCCAGTGGAAGAGCCCAGCTGTTATAAGACTTTGAAGATGCAAGATTTTTGTCGATCAACAAGCATCTAAATGAGCCTTAGGTCTTGAGTTAAGAGTGGAAGAAATTTGGTATGCCATCTTTTTATTTGAGGTTGGTTTATTATATCTACCACAGTACATCCTAGAAGACCCCAGCCTAATGGTACTAAGCATGTGGGGTTTTTTGCTTGCTTGTTTTCACCTTTTTCCCCTACTCTCTTCACCACGGTTTTCTTCCACTCCATTCACCTTTCCTTCTCTCTGCTGGTCAGAGGGTGTGATGATGATGATCGTAGTCTGTGGAAGGAATGGATATAGGCTGAAGATAGCATATGATCATGGATCCAGAAAGGATAGAGGGCATCTTTCTTATTACCCTAATTCTTATTGTTTCCACATGTCAGGTTTTGGTTGGGGGTTAATGGACTTATTGCCAAGTATTTTAAAAATATCTTTTGGTTTATGTTTATCCAGTGTTGTTATTCTGTTGTTCCTTATGGCTCTACCTCTTCAATTCACATCTCCTTTGTGCTGCATTCTGTGGTGTGTACCCTGACAAAATGTCTTCTGCCACACTGCTTATTCAGTCACTTCATTTCCATTTAAGTACATTGCAATGTTTAAATATTACCATCTTAACATCTTAACATAAGCTGTAACTTAAATTGTATGTTTACCAGGTAGCATGGAGCAGCTCTTCTTTACTGGTTGACTAGCTCTTAACTCATAAGTGATCTGGTTTTATTCCTCAGTGTTTAACATGAGGTGCTTATTTGAGATTCAAACCAAATATGACTACTTCAGCAAGTCTAAGTAACAGTTATAATGTGCCATATTCTATATATGTCTTTAAAGATGAAATTTGTTTTCTGCATCTTCGAGTACAGAACTTGATTAACATTCATTTTCTTTATCCAGAAAGCACCTTAGATTGCTTACTGAAATTTTCTAGAGCAAATTGAGGTACATGATTTTGACCATCTTTGGACTTAATATCAGTGTATTAAATAATTGAAATTATGGAATTTAAGGGCTGGATGCATAGGTGATCTGTGATAGTTATTCTGTTAGGGAACGGTAAACAATAGATGAAATAACATGCCCTGGTCACATAGCTAAGGCAGGAGCAGGATGAGAATCCAAGACTCCTAATTCCAGCCTGTACTTTTCCTACCACATTTATTCTAGCTTTGAAAAATAGCCTCAAAGTGCCTACTTGTGTGCAAGCTTCCAGAAGACAGCCAGAATCTGTTGGATTATTATCAGAAGTATTTTATACAAAGTCAATATACAATATAAAGGTTTTAATTGATATTGTTCACTATAATCATTGTAATTTCTGGTGTTAAATGCTGCTCATGTTCTCTGTTCTGCCTTAAGAGCTTAAAGCCATATTGTGATCCAAGACTATATATTCAGATTCTCAAAATGCCACTTATATCTTATGGAAGGACAATGGCCAGGGTCTCTCATTCAACAGGGAATACATTAAAATAGTTGCATTGGGTAGATAGTAAAAAAAAAAAAAAAGAGAGAGAGAGAGAGAACTTTTTGGTTTTCCTATCTGAGATGTCTTTGATATTATGACATTTCCGTTTCAGACAAGTGTAATATCTTGAAGGAAAAATATGAAATCATAATGGTCATTATTATGCCCACTGTAAACGTTGAAGATCTTGGAAATGTCTGATCCTAGAGCCTGTGATATTGTCCAAAATGGCATATGTAAAAATAATTGTGTAATGTTTCAAATTCCATATTTTAGACTTTGTCAAATTTTTTTTTCAATGAAAAGCATGACAAAAATAGAAGAAAGGAAATCTCTAATTCAGCAAAATTTACAGTACAGGTTCTTTTATATTTCTTTAGCTCTGATTACATGCTTTTAAGAGTTTATTAGCTAGTTTTTTCCCCCAAATCTTCCTTCAATGGCCCTTCAATATCAAGTTTTAATAAATAACTATTGCATTATTTAGAAATTATTATTGTGGTTAAAGTTCCTAAAATTATTGATTATTAAAGAAATACATTGAAAATAAGCATAATTTAGGAAAACGTTACAGACTTATTTTTATAAGATAAATTTAAAATTAAGTACCTTAAATTATCAAAATAAAACAGTTGGTTTACAGTGTGTTTTAAGCACACATTTTAGAAAATAGAAACATTAGGTAACACCTTTAAATTTTTTTTAGATTGTTTGCTTTCCTTTTTTATTCTAATCTTCAAAATTTATAGATGGTAAAAACTGTATGTTAGACATGCATGGCCAGAGCTATTTCTTCTTCCATGTCAAAGGCTGATAGAAAACTTTGTCAGGGATGTTTTCCCCAGAAAACCTTACTGCACCATGCACATAAAATGTACATGTAAAATGTGCGTGTAGTTTAATTTCCCACTAAAATAATGATATAAAGTTGAAGATGTAATGTTTGTTTCTAGAAAGGTGTTTGTTAGATCTGTAAATGTGTGTATTAATGCCAAGGAAGTTTTGGTTAACACTAAAAGAAATTGGAGCATTCACAGATATATTATCCTGATAACTTTTTCTTTTTTAATTCTCTAAAATTAAAAAAGTATAGTGAATATAGTAGTTTAGTACTTCCACAAGAAGGAGCATTGCCTAACTTTATAACTAAAATACATTTTATAATTAATAACTAAAATAAGTTTCAGGTAAGCCGAAAGACTGATTAGGCCCATCTTGGAACTTTCTCTCAAGTTAATATATGAGGAAGGCTGTGCTTTCCAATACTTATCAACCAAGAAACCTCTTAAGAGAGTGGCATTTCAGATACCTTCAGTACAAAATTTCAACTTAATGATCTATCTGAAGTGCCTGTAATACTGATCTACTATCAAGTAAGCCTAATTATATAAAATAAAGTTTAATTCTAGAAATGAGTTTTTTCTAAGAGAAATAAAATTCAAGAGGAAGAAGTAAAAATTTTATTCAACATTTCCCAGGAGTAGAAATAAAAAAAAAAACTATCATTCCATGAAATATTTAAGAAATCTTTTTTAAAAACTACTCTAACTAGAAATGTAAAAAAATCAAAGATTTTCTACCATTTAATTGTAACCCACTTGCAAGAGCAAGGAATGACTTTTGAACTCTTGGTGTCAATAGGACCTGGCTTACATTGTGATTTTAGCAAATCAAGACCTCTCTGGGCTCCTTTCTTCTCTATAAATTGAAGAATTTGGACTAATGTCTAAGATCATTCTACAACTAAATTCCGTAACATACATAGGCTTGGAGAAAGTTAAAACATTCTAACTTGAAGTTTTATCTGCATTAACCAGCAGATTGTAGGCAGTTTCCTTCACATAAAAATTTATAGCTGCTGTAGTTTGAAAGCATTTTTCATGAGAGCAAAACAGCATTAAAAGTTCTTTGAGAAATCGGTAAACAGGGTTAGAGGCCATGCCTTTAAATTCCCCTTTCTCAGTCCATTTCCTACCTTGCTGTTTTAAGTGTCCATCTTGTAGTTTTGCTACATAGTGGACCATGTGTGATATATTTTTTCTGTTAACCCTTAATAATTTGCAGATTTATTAATCATATTTTCATTTCTCCTCTATACCCTGCTTATTCATATTCTTTCATATTTTATCCTCTCATTCTGCCCTGAGATTTAAAAAAACAAACCTAAAGAGCTTTTCTTTCCTTTTTTTTTTTTTTTTTTTTTTACCGGGAGGTCCCAGGGATCGAACCCCAGTCCCTCCATGTGGTAGACAGACGCCGAACCTCTTAAGCCACGTCCGTTTCCCTTCCGGAGTGGAGAGAGGTGCTTCATCTCTTGCACCACCTCAGCTCCCTCTCTTTCCATTTTTAAATAGGATTTATTCTTTTGATTGCTTTTCTTTTTTGAAGCTATTATTCAAAGATTCACTATTCTTCTGGCTTCTAGATCAGCCTATAACAATAGCTGAAAGTTTATGAATTTCTTTTGAAAAAGTGTTTCTTTTACTTTCCAATGTAATTGTTTTCCAATCTCAAGGTTCAGATTATTACAAGTGATTTCTAGTGTGACTCTACTTACATACCTTCACCTGACATTTAATATATATTAATAGAACCTGTTACCCAGTTTCTCATTCTGCTTTCAGGTACTCTGCCACTTAAGAAATTTATCTATTGTTGGTGCTATTCTTTCTAAATTACCTCCAAATTAACTTACTTGGCTCCATCATATTTGCTTAAGTTTTCATATCTGCTACAATATATAAAACTCTATTATTGTTTTTATTTTCTCTCAAAACAATTTTCCATTATAAGTATTGTTACTGTAGTTTACCAACCAAAAATTATGAAAAATATTCTAGGTATAAAAATATATACATACATATATCTCATTTAATGAAATGCCTTTATTGAAAAGTATAAATCAGGTAGTTTTTCTGCCATATTTCTAATTTTTTCTAAAATCTCTTTGCTCTTGTTCCTAATCTTTAATTAATGTTCTAAAATTACATACTTACTAATATGTGGAGATTTTTTATTTAAAAATAAGACTTTTCAACTTTTTCCTTTTGTTTTCAAGACTTCATTCAATCATGGAACTTTTAAATATCTAGAAATGACTAAATTTCTATCATGGTAAAAGTATTATCTATGTTAATGAATTACCTTACAATGTTAAAGTCAGAAATTATATAGTCACTTTTCATTCTTTGTGATCATTATATTCCATAAAGTCGCTGTTAACTCTGAATTAGGAAATACCGAACCATTGCTCCTAGGAGAAATACAGAGTTAGGTGCCTGCAATCCTCTGGTCACACAACATTTTTGTCAACCGATCAGTCCATAACCTTATTTTATTTGTGTTTCAGTTTAAAGACACTTTATCTAGCATATATTGTTGATTCATTAACATTGAACTCATGGCCACCAACACTATAATTCATCCCTGAGCAAAGTTTATCTAACATACATAATTTCTCCATAGGCACATCACAGTCTTCTTGCATTAAGGAACATCAGACAGCACTTCATTGCTACTCTTGAGAGCCTTTGTTAAACAGGGAAATCACCCACAAAAAGCACAAAACTGCATATGTTCATTCTCTCATAGTCATGAACCTAGTTCCAAACCCCCAGGAGTTCCAAATAGGACCAAACTGTAGGGTATGAATCAGGACAAATAGGTAGGCTCTAATTATGGCATATTTCAGGTTGTAGCTTTCTCTGTTTTTATGCCAGCGCCTCTGGCAATGTATGTAAATGTCTGAGAGCCAACTCAGCCTTAGCAAGCCCTAGGCAAAAATGTAGCTTTGTGGGGAAAAGACAGAAAAGAAAAAATTCTAGTGAGTAAGATAAAGGAATCCTGGGTGCTGCTTAGAGTAAATTTCTACTAAAGGAGAGGGGGTGTGAGGAACTTTTCTACTATTAATGGCAGCTGGAACTTACCTTAGTAAGTGCTAACCCATGCATCACCTTAACCACTAAAAACATCTCATGCTTCTTCCTAAGTTTTTGCTTATTGGAGTAAAGCAAAGGTTCTGTATTGAGGAATTTATCATTTATTTAAAGATATTTATTAAATGTTTGTTAGCCAAATACTCAACTAAGTGCTAGGTGTACATGAGTGGATTAAATAGACATGCTTCCTGCCCTTATGAAATTTACCCTGAATTAACCATTGATCTCCTTGTTTGTGGCCTATGCTTATGCTTCACAAATTATCTGTATCTTTGATTCTCATACTAACAGTAGTACTGAACTGTCTGCATTAATTTGTCTTCTGATTTTCCAAACATGTCAGCAATGCCATTTTTTAAATGTCTTTACTAACCTTAAATAAGAAAGTGATTACCACTTAGTTTAATTGACTACTCACCGTATCTTCTGTGCCTTAAATGTCATTGGTTGTGAGAATAGCTTGTAGAAGCCTGCTCCTTGTAGGTTTTTATGCCATTGTCTAGTTTCACCACATGCTTTCAGTGTCAGAAGAGCAGAGTTGTACTGAAGATGCTTTGTTGTGTTTTTTACCATGTAAAAAGTTTTTTCCAACCATAGCATAACAGGATATTGAATGACAGAGGTAATGTTTTTCTTCTGCCATAAAGGCATAATTTCCACAGCAGAAATTATGCACATCTTTACCATTTCCATGTTGAAAGTCTATGTGGCATGAGGAAACCTTTTCCCTCATTTTTATTTTTGTTGTTGTTGTTGCTGTCATTTTAAAAACCCATATCTGCACTCAAATGAGAATAAATTTTGCATTTAAAAAGTACCCACGTTAAACATTTATGCATAGAGCTTGCTTAGTTGTTTATCATTAGTGAGAGTCTTCATCTGAATGTTTATCCACCACACTATGGAAAAGGTGATCTTCTTCTTGTTTTTAATTATTCATTGTTTTTGATTCACCCAAGTGTAATGTTCCTATCTAAGGAGTAGCATAGTCATGGTTTTTGTGAGGTATGTGTATGTCACTTACTGAAAGTTGTGCTGCGTGTGCTCTCATGGTGTTTTTGAGCTCATGATTTTTATTTTCTCTCCTTTAAAAGATAACATAATAATTCTTTTTTTAATAATTGAACTAATTTAGTAAATTCAAGATGGAGGCGCTTTCCTACTGATTATGCTTCCACCTCAGAAGATGAATTTGGATCAAACCGTAATTCCCCTAAACATACCCGTCTGCGTACTTCTCCAGCCCTGAAAACCACTCGATTGCAGAGCACCGGATCAGCAATGCCCACTAGCTCTTCCTTCAAGCACCGGATAAAAGAACAGGAAGACTACATCCGAGACTGGACTGCTCATCGAGAAGAGATCGCGAGGTTGGTTTTAATGGATTCTCTTTCAGGGTTGAAATTTTTCATCAACATTCACCTTGTTAACAAAGTTTAGTTTTCACTTGATTCATATTAAAAGTCCAAGAAATTAAATCCACTGATAACTGTTAACTCAGTTTTGTTGGTGGTAGTATGTTCCATCCAGCTTTTTTTTTTTTTTTTTCCATTTTATTTTTTAATGCCAGTGCTACTAACATACTGTAGAAATAATTTTGGTTATTTTCCTTTTCTTTTTATCTTTATTTCTAGAAGCTGATGAGTTAGTAAAATTATTGAAAGGCAGTATCAGCTCTACATAATTAAGAATTATGCAGATTACTGATTCCTTTTAACTTTCAAAGAGAGACTAGTGTACTTGTTAGAGATATATCCCTAATATTCTCTGGGGAGAATCAGTCTTGGTAGATTTTACTCATACTTTTATGAGTTCATTATATACAGTTCAATCCTTTTTTCTTTAATAATTAAATAAAAAATGTACCCCTTATGAATTTTAACTATCTTTATTAAAACCTTTATATTATGTAAAAGAAGTAAAAGTTATGCTGCAGATGGAATTTTTTATTGAAGACTTATTGTGGTTGAACATTTAAGAGAAGTTATGTTTAAACAGATTGTAGTACTTAAAATACAGTTTTGTTTTAAAGTTTATAAGATGTTAAATTTTATGCAGATATACCATATTTTAGATGTTACCTAAACATTTTTACTCTATACGTGCTAAAATTATTTCTGCTTTTACTTTAAGGCCCTAAGCTTCATGTCTTATACTTGTCACATTGTTAAAGAATTTATATACAACAGACCATAAATGCTTTAAAAAAAAAAAACCTTTTACCATAGTTTAATGTTTATTTCTTTACTCTGGCTCATTAGTTTTTTTGTTAGTTTGTTTGCTTTTGTTTTTGGTCTTAATGACTATTCACTTGTAATTGCTTTTATTCTTCTAGAACATGCCTTTCTAGACTCATTTTGCTGCTTAAAACATTTTTGTTTTAGCATATAAATAGCTTCTTTCTTAGAATAATTCTTAAAAGATTTTAAAACAACTGTTCTGGTTAGAGAGAGGGCATATATGTGCTCTGGGACCCTTGCATCATGAAGGTTGTCACAGAATACCCATAGTGAGAGTCCTCTCATGTTCTTTGTTCCTCTGGGCACAGCTGGCAACGGCAAGCCTTGCTTTTGTCTCATCACTTCCCTACTCTGTGGAGCATGTGTCCAGCTGCACCAGCCCAGGTGGTGACTGAGGGGTCTAGATGTAGGTCTGCCCCCTCTCAGGAGCTCCCCTCTCAAGCTCTGTCTGCACCAAGCTAGACAGACCAGTCTTCTTCCCCCAAACAGAAAAGCAAGGAAGGGCTGCACATTATGTTTTGCACTGTGTTCAAAAATAATTACGGGGGGCGGATGTGGTTCAAATGGTTGGGCATCCGTTTCCCATATGGAGGGACCTGGGTTCGATGCCTGGGTTCGGGACCTCCTGGTAAAATAAAGAAAAATATAGAAGGCGCACGGGCCGCCAGGCCCCATGTGTGGGTGCACCAGACTCCACTGACCCATGCAGCAGGATGATGACATAACAGAAAAGTGACACAGGGGAGAGCCAAGACAAGACGCACTGAAGAACCAGGTTCTTCAGGTGGCAGAACGCCTCTCTCCTACATTGGAGGGTCCCAGGATCAAATCCCAGTGAAGACAGGAGAAGAAGGATGAGAGGAGAGGGCAGGAAACGGACAGAGAGTTGCCCAGCGAATGGACACAAAAACAGCAAAAATGGGGCAGGGAAGGGGGTGTTAAAAATGGATAAAAGTAAAAAAAAAAAAAAAATCTTAAAAAAATAATAAAATAAATTAAAATAAATAAATAAATAAATAAATAAATAAATAAATAAATAAATAAATAAATAAATAAATACAGGTTAAATGGTCTGGCCTTAAATTCCTTTTAGATATAACAAAAGCACATAATCACAAACTTGAACCCAGACCTATACTTGTCAAGGTAATTAATGAAAATAAGAACAGGGAAGCAGATGTGGCTCAAGTGGTTGGACTCCCACCTACCACATGGGAGGTCCCTGGTTCAGTTCCCGGTGCCTCCTAAAGAAGACAGAGCTGGCATGACAGGCGCGGCAAGCTGAAACAACAAGATGACGCAACAAGAGACACGAGAAGAAAAGCATAGAGAGAGACACAACAAAGCAGGGAGCAGAGGTTCCCGGTGCCTCCTAAAGTAGACGAGCAGGACAGCGAGCTGGAGTGACGGGCAGGTGTGGTAAGCTGACGCAACAAGATGATGCATCAAGAGACACAAGAGGAAAAACATAACTAGAGACACAACAAAGCAGGGAACGGAGATGGCTTAAGCGATTAGGCGCCTCCGTCCCACATTGGAGGTCCTGGATTCGGTTCCCGATGCCTCCTAAAGAGACAAGATGAACAGACACAGCAAGTGCAAACAGCAAGGGGGTGGGAAGAAATAAATAAATAAAATAAATCTTTTTTTAAAAAAGAAAGCACTTAAAGGTCTTTCAGTTTTAGATTTATTGTTACACATACTTTTGTACCATTAAAATGGTTTTATTTAAGATGAGAGTTCTAGTAACCATTTTATTTCAAGGGTTAACAGCCTATTCATTTTAGGTTTGTTACTTCAGAGTTTAGAGGATAAAGACAGTGTCATATTTTATCCTAATGTTGGCTGACCGTGTTGTCTGCAGAAGTGGTGCTGTCCTGTTGCTGTACACACCTCAGCAGTGCTGTTTGAATTGAACTATGTTTACACAAGCTCTTTAAATACATATTGTACATATATCCTGACCCTGTCAACTCAGAATTTTTAAGCAGTTTCTATGAGTATCCTAATGTTTAGTCCTAAGAAAACTGTAACAAAGACTTAGGGATGTTCTCAGGGAGTTCAGAGTCAAAGGAACGAAGCAGAGGTGTGTATAACTGATGTAAGGCAGTGCTGTAATAGAGGTTAAAACAAAGTATGAGGTTTTGCTCAATTATAAGGTAGGAATGTATGTAATTAATGGATGACCTAACTGGTGATAAGACTTTGAATGCCAGCTAAAGAATGTGCTTCTTATTTTATGTACTTTGATGAACCAGTGAAGATTTTTGAGCAGATCTAAATTAAAGGAAAGTAACTCTAAAGGTGTGGTACAGAATTATTTGAGAGGGAAAAGAACCTAGAGATTGAGAGACTAGTTAGTGGACTTTCCAAAATTTTCTTCCAGATTTTGAAGACTTGAGATAGGATAGTGTTAGTGACGCTATAAATGAAATAATGAACAAGAGAGATATAGAGGTGTAACAATCAATGACATTTGATGATTGCCAGAATGTGGAAGGATAAGGCAGAAGAATTTAAAATGATTCTCTGGTTATTCAAATGGAAGGTTGATGTTGTCATGAACCAATCAAAGAGCAAGGGTATTTATGTCAAGGAGAAAGAAAACAAGAACTATTTTAGACATACTGACTTTAAGGTACTTAAGGGAAAGCCATGTGATAGCAGGAAGTTGAGCTGTAGTTCCGAAATACAGGAAACTTAATAGAGTGGGAATCCTAATGTAGCAGTTTGATATTATTTATGAATTCCAAAACATGAATTTATGTTTATAAACTGGTCTGTTCCTCTGGGCATGATACCCTTTCATGGTATTAAATTTAAAGGGTTTACATTTACTTGCTTAAATCAAGATTAGGGCTTTGATTTGGCCACGTCAAGTAGGGCTTGACTCAGGGTTGAGTCCCCGCCCCCATGGTGGGCTGTATAAACAGACACTCACTCAAGAAGACGCTCACTCAAGAAGACACACAAAAGGAGACACGGAAGGGGAGAGAACTTGGTCGTTTTGGTGCTGCCATGTGACAAAAAGGAGAAGGCTCAAACAGCTAAAGCCCAGGCAAGAGAGACGAGCCCTATGCCAGCCTACAGCTGAGATAGGAAGAAGCTGGGCCCATGGAGCCTCAAAAGGAAGAAGGAAGGAGAGACCAGGCAGGTTGCCCGCCATCTTGCTTCAACACATGGCAACAGACTTTGGTGAGGAAGTAACCTTGAGTTGGACTCTTTAGGGCCTTGTAACTATAAGCTTCTATCCCAAATAAATAACCTTTATAAAAGCCAACAGATTTTTGGTACTTTGCATCAGCACTCCTTTGGCTGACTAATATACCTAGTTAGGTAAGTCATTTACAAAATGTAGCAGTTTGATCTTGTTTATGAATTCCAAAAATAGATACTGGATTGTGTTTGTAAACTGGTCTGTTCCTCTGGGTGTATTAGATTGTATTAGATTCAGAGGTTTCACTTTTACTTTATTAAATCAAGATTAGGGCTTTTATTTGACCATGTCATTAGGGTGTGCAGAGTTGTGTCCCCACTCCTTTGGTGGGGATAAAACAGACTCACACAGGAGTACACACAAAGAAGGAGAACACAGAGAGTTTAGTTTTGGACACTGGAGCCCCAGGTTCCTGTCCCATTACCATAAAATCTACTATTTTTCAGATTTGATATTCTCCTGGTATATCCTATTGTGAATCAGATCATTTTTATTAATCACCTACCGTGTACTTGCCATTGTTGGGGAGACAAAAGACGTAAAACATATGGCCCCTGCTCTAAAGGAGTTTATGATCAAGATGGGGATTAAAAGCTAATCCATAAAAACAGCAAAATGCTTAAATAACATAGTATTGTGCTAAGCTGTGTGTATAGATTTTAAGTGCTAATGAAATTCAGAGAATAACAGAGTATTTAGGGAACGCCTCACAGAGGAACTCCTTGATCCAAGCTCAGAAGGATGTATAGAACCTGGAAAGTAGAAGAGGAAGGAGGCCATTTCAGTGAGGTGTTCCATAGAAGCAAAGGCACAGCCCAAAATGTATTGTGCATACATGGGGGACAGTGAAAGTCTAGACTGACTAAAGTAGTGGTGTGTGATGGGGATGAATAAGAAGTGAGGAGGTGAGATTGAAGGCTGGTGAAGATGATTTTTAAATTTCAGAAAAACAATGAGGAAAGCAAGGATTGATTTGAAATTTTTTCAGGTAACTGACTTGAAATTGTTCCTTAAGGAATATTTGATTTCATATCTCAGGTGCTTTCAGGAGAAAAAGAAGTGTCAGAATAAGCTAGGAGTCTGTTGCACTGATACATTCATGAGAAGTTGAGAACAAGGAAAAAGGTGATAAAGAATTTGATTGAAGAACAAGTAGATAAGGGAACACTGAAGAATTTGATAGAACTTAGTGCCTGGATAATTAAAAAGGATGAAAATTTAGAGATTACTCAAAAAGAATACACACATTAATTGGTTCAAACGAATTTTAGACACATAGCTGTTAGCAAATCTGAGTTTTTCAAATATTTTTTGAATCATCTTTTGCATGTCTTAGTCCCTTAGAGAACATTACAGAAGAGAATGAAGCCTTTCCAGCCACTCTTCCTTTTAAGCTTCAAGACCCAGGAGTGAAGCTCATTTCAACAGCTCGAATGTACCTTGTTACAGGGTGCAATGTTTATTTTAAATTGGCATTTATGCCAACCTTAGTCTTTTAGAGAGTATGGAAATCATAATCTTTTCTCAAATGATCCTTAAATCTCTCTTCTTCTTAAACCAATTTTTTATTTTATCATTCTTGTCATTTCAGAACTAGACTAAATGATTTTTAAAGCTAAGAAATTTAAGTTATATTTATAATCTCTTTGTCAGTGTTAAGGTCCTAGGAGGTTTGATTTGCTCTCGTTGGCTTCAATATTAGGATTTTTTTTTTTTTTTTAATTATTTATTTATTTATTTATTTTTTTAAGATTTTATTTATTTATTCATTTATCCCCCCCTTGCTGCTTGTGCTCGCTGGGTCAGCTAACCACGCCGTGCGGGCAGGCTTGCCTTCACCAGGAGGCCCCGGGAATCGAACCCGGGGCCTCTCATATGGTAAACGGGAGCCCTACTGATTGAGCCACAGCCGTTTCCCCAATATTAGGATTTTAAAGCTAGTATACTTCATTAGTAGCCCATCAGTTGCTTTTTTCCAATATATCAAACGAAACTTGATTCTAATGGTTTATATGTATATCCTTTGGAATTCTAGTTACTTATAAAAACTTTTGAAAGTTAATAGGCTCTTAAAAAGGTAAAGCAGATTTTATCTTTTTGTAAATAATTTAAAGCCTAAAAGAGCTTATGTAGGAATAAATCAACATTCTGAAAGTTTGTTTCTATAATAATTATCAGATCACAGTTGTAAATACTACATGTTAATAATATTTGAATTTTAATATGCTCAAACTTGGTACATACTAAAACACTTTTTCCCTGCATACAGTTTTTCAGTTAAAAAAAAACACCTTTCAATTGAGTGTTATTACTAAGGTGGTTTACATAAGAAAATCATAAACTTTATGACAAAGTACCTCCATGTTATCTCACCTTTTTACAGATAATGCATACTTATTTGATCAAAATTTTTGAAATTGTGTCAATGATCTGACTCTCAGAAGTTAGCTAACACTTACATTATAGAACTTAACCCTTAATTTATAGTTCACTACTTTGGGACTATTGTCTCATCTAAATTTTTTAATAAAGAAAGTAAAATTAAGTGTGAAAATTATATATTAGGTTTTCAAGTTGACAAGCTTGAATTTTTATTGGTATTACAAATGAAGCAGATAGATTATAAAACTCAAAATAAAATGTTTATGTTATTTTAGAATTTCTTCCTCTAGCAGAATTGAAAGGGGTAGATAGTGAAAATAGGAACCCCAGGGGATTGTTTGTGTCTTGGAGTTTAAAGGGCACAAATACAAGAGATATAAACAAACATGCATAGTATCCCAATAATTGTACTCTAAAAGCATTATGAAATTAATTTGAAATTTAAATTTATTTTAATAGTCTTATCAATAAACTCATACTCTATATTGAATCATAAATCTGGTATTTCTCCTTGGAAGATATTCTTAACTTGTGTTTATTTTTCCTTTGATAACTGTGTTCGCCTTGTAGAATTCCCAGAACTGTTTTTAGTAGGTGCTGAGATTTTTAAGCAATGTGCATTTAATCTAATTTAATAGTTTATATTATTGAGTCGTCTTTAAAATAGGAATTGCCATGCAAAGAAATAGCTGGGATATGCACAACAGAATTGTAAATTAAAAGAATGCTTTTTTTGGGTGCTCAGTGACAGAATGATATATGTTATATATATATTAAAGAGATGTTCACTTTAGTACATAACATGTTATTGAGTACTGTTTCCCGTTTTTTTCTAATTAATTCACCATACTTTACATAAATATCAGAAGCTTCATTGTATAAAACATTTTAAAGGAAAAACATTTTTGAATAAGCTGATGCTTACCTATATTTTATCTCATAAGCTTGGCAATTCTGTTTCTCATCCTAGTTCATTTATTTCTGGAAATTGTAAGAATTGAATATATTATCTAAGGAACCCTTTAAAACCTTTCTCAAAAGAATAACATCAACAGTTAACTAGTTTTTTTTTTAATTAAACATACGTATATGTATACATATATGAAATGATATTGTGCGGTGTAGCGTGTCATAATAAAAAGACCCACATAATAAAAAGAGTAAGTCATCACTTACTCTTTGTGACCTTTGCCAATAAAAAGGTCATATGCCCTCTCTTATGCCTAATTTTCCTCATCTGTAAAATGGGATGATTAATATCTCTTACAGTGTGGTTGTGAGATTTAGATGGGATAATGAATATAAAGTTTCTTTAAATGGGCTCATTATATTTATTCTACGCTCCACGAGGGCCAAGACCCTGTCTGCCTATACTCCTGGCATATATTAAGGATTCAGTAAATATTTGTTGGTTTTCTTCCTACCTTTTTGAATCAGGAAATAAAAGATGGATTAGCAATCTGTCGTTTTTTAATAAACTTTATATATTAATTAGCCATAGATTGCTTCTCTTGGGCCATAAGCTTCAATTTAAATTCTTTTTAAATCTACAGTTAAATTTTTCGGTAATTACTGCATTCCTTAAAAGCCTTTCAAAGTCACATTATGAGTAAGTTTAAAATGTTACTTTGTATTTACTTTGTGTTTTAAAGTTGGAGAAACTTCTACATGTACTTTTAAGTATGTTCTCTATTCCGGAATCTTCCCTTCAAAGTAGCCAAATTGAGTTTATGATGCATAACATGCAAGGTTTCAAGTCTCATTGAGTTGAAGTAACTTTTTTGAGAAAAGCAAAAATATGAATGGTAGATTTTTTAAATGTTTTTCCTTCTTAAAAGTAACGCTAAAAGAAAATTTGTATTTTCTCCTTTGATTATCACTGATAATAATTTTTAGTTCTTTAGTCCATGTAGCTGAAAACACAGATGACTTTATTGAAATGAGCTCTAACCATGGGATCTGGCCCTTCCTTAGGCAGTTTTAAGTTGTGTGGTTGTAAGCACATCACTCAGCTGCTCTGAGAATGTGTTCTCGTTCATGAAACAGCACAGTAAGTCCTGCCTCTTTAGAGCTTTGTGAGCCTCAAGTGGCACTGTGCTGGTAAAGTGCCGTGCATAGGACAAAGTGCTGTGTCAGAGTTCTTAGCTTTCTGGATACCATAGACCCCTTCGGCAGTCTGGGGGGGAAGCTTATGGAGCCCTTCTTAGACTAAGGTTCCTAAGTACATAAACATAAAATATTTGTTATTATAAAGGAGTCCAATTATATTGAAATATAGTTACCAAATATGATTTAGTAATATACAATTATTGGTATATTAAATATAACGTTGTTGTCAGTTTAATGACTAAAATAATCTTGAAGTAATGATGAGTGTAAATTATATTTTGAGGTACCTGTAGCAACTATAATGTGATCTCTTTTGGTGACAGAAATCACCGGTATTAGTAACACTGTGGTTTGTTGTCCATATTTATAATTGAAAGAAACGCTATACTTCAGTTAAAGGTTAATGAAAATAAAATTGTAAGTTTTTTTTTCCGTCCAATTTCATGGACTCCTTGAATTCTATCCACCATCCCCATGTTTAAGAACACCTGTGATATATAATGCTAGTAAGACATCACTACTTCAGCGTATTTTAAAAATTTTTTCAAGGTAATATCTTGTAGATTATTTGGAATTTAGTTTCATTAATATTAGTTTGTGAAAATAAAGTTTAACACTTTGAACGTCAAAATAGTTAATAGCATTTCCAAAGAATTTTAAGTTTGGCGTACCGATCTTCTTTAATTTGATATTCAACTTATGTAACTGATTTTATCATAAATGATTGTTTCTCAAGCTGTTATATGAAAGGGATTAAACTTCTTTTCTAAAATTATTGCCAGGATCAGCCAAGATCTTGCTCTCATTGCTCGAGAAATCAACGATGTAGCAGGAGAGATAGATTCAGTGACTTCATCAGGCACTGCCCCTAGTACCACAGTAAGCACTGCCGCCACCACCCCTGGCTCTGCCATAGACACTAGAGAAGAGGTAGGAGATCTTCATGGAGAAATGCATAAGGTTCTTTCTTTTCTTTATTTCTTTTGCTTTTAGCTTTTTGCTTAGTTTATTTTAGTTATCTCAACCCTCCCTGTTTGCATGAAGCTCTGCATTTTCCAACTTTTCTTTACCAATTTTTTTTAATGTTTTTGGTACAAAACTAGTAAAGGCTAATATTTGGTCTACTATTAAAATGAAGCTGTAAAATTATTTAGAAATAAACACTTTGCTCATTACCAGCCCATAGCTTCAAGTATGAATATAAATGGTATAAGAAAAGCAAGCCAAAACCTAATGAGTTTGTAAAGCTTAACTATGAAAATACAACAATTGAAAGGTATTTTCATATCTAGTTGATTAGGAAATATCTCTAATAGCAAAGAAAGAGAAAATGTCTACAGTTTTCACTCCTTTAATTCTGTTGGTGAACATATATGTGTATATACACACACCTGTATACACAAGGACACTTTGAAATTTAAACATATATACACACAAATACATATAAATTCAATTTCAGAATCTCCTTGTGACTCTGAACTTCAGTTAGCATATATATACTATTGCCAATCCAAAACCAGGACCTCCTTTTGCACAACTCCTGGGTACACCATCTCACAACATGGCCCCACAAAGCGCCTTTACCATATAATGCAAACTGAAAAGTACTTTCTGGCCATACTATCTTGATTTGAGGCAAAAATATAAGCAAAGGATTGGCATGTGAAAGAATGAGTTTCTGTAGTTTACGGATCAGCAGACTATAGCTTGCCATCTGTTTTTGTACAATTTCAAAGCTAGGAATGATTTTTACATTATTAAATGAAAGAATAATAATATTTCATGACATGAAAATAAAATTCAAATTAAAGTGTCCATTAATAAAATTTTATTGGAGCACAGCCACACTTACTATCATCTATAGCTGCCTTTGTGCTATAGCAGCAGAATTGAGTAGCTGAAAGAGACTGTATGGCCCCAAAACTTAAACTATTATCTGGCCTTTGAAAAATTTTACCAGCCTCTAATATAGATGATTCCACTTCCTTAATTTTGTAAAATAATGTTCTAAATAGTAGCCAAAAATTGCTAGCCTTTTTTGACAAATTTAATTCTGGTAAAATGTGCTAATAATATTTTCTTTGGTTGCTTTTTGTCACATTCCTAGTTCTTTAATAGTCACTTTTTTTAAGTGTTTTTTTTTTCTTCATTGTTGCCTAATT
This sequence comes from Tolypeutes matacus, assembly GCA_026826555.1. Lineage (NCBI taxonomy): Eukaryota > Metazoa > Chordata > Mammalia > Cingulata > Chlamyphoridae > Tolypeutes > Tolypeutes matacus. The sequence goes on along the minus strand of JAKSZT010026446.1, from coordinate 12,335,091 downwards.
TAGTAAATTATGTTTTGTCAATCTGTGTAGTTTTGTTACCACATTGATCAATTGTAAATGTATATAAGATTATCGTCTTTATTGGGAAAAACAAAAGAATCTTCTTGGTGGCAAGACATACACAATTCTTCTGGTACATTTAAAATGATGAAGATATTATTTTCCTGTTTGAGCATTCCTAACATGATTATACATTCACTCTGACCCGGTAAAGTTATTCTAACATTTCTTTCAGTTGACTTCCATTTTTCATTTTTGTTTTATTTCAAAATATTGTACTAGAGTTTATTCCTTCTTCAGTAAACCCGAGTTACTTTGGATTGTGGGTGTATGATTTGCACTGTAGATGGCAGAGTATCATTTTTACTAGAATAAATAATTTCTTTAGCCTTGTTAAAAGTTATATCTAAGATTGAAATACTTATTTTGTGGATTCAAATTTTTTTCCCTTTTGTAAAATTAATTGGAACTTGAAATTTATGTCTATTGTGAAAAAAATGGCACCTGGATTTTGGGGGAAAGGGGGGATGGGGAACGAGACAGGAAATTAAAAGAAAAACATTGTTTTATACTGGTAAGGCAATGTGAGTAAAATGAACTCATTGTCTATCTTTATGGCTCAACTTTTAAAAATTTACCATTTGTTTTCCATATGGGGGAAAATCTATCCATAGAAGAATCAAGTTTAATATAGTTATATATTTTGGATTTTGAAAATAAAATCTATGGAGATGAACATCTATTTTATAAAGCAAATACTTTTGAAGTGCTTGTAAAAAGAAAGAGTAATTGGTTTATTGAAGATATCATGCTTCTTTTACTCCTTGACTATGGAATAACTTCTGTCTAATGCCAGTATCTGTACTTTATCACATTATTATGTTCTCATAAGGGTTTGCTTTTGTCATCTTAGTTGGTTGATCGTGTTTTTGATGAAAGCCTCAACTTCCGAAAGATCCCTCCGTTAGTTCATTCTAAACCCCCAGAAGGAAACAACTGTCGTTCTAATGATTCAAGGCCTCAACCAACAGAGACTCCTGATCCCTTAACAATTACAAGGCGGAGAACTTGGAGCAGGGATGAAGTAAGTAAACCATACTATTTGTGTCAACTAAAATAGTTACTCAAAAAGACTACTAGTTAGAAAAAAGTAATATATTTATTTTTTAATAGTCACCTGACACCTCACTAGAGGAGCCGAAGCTATCAACAGGTATTCCAGGCTTTGTAGAGATTGGTGAAAACAGAGAAGGCCATTTAATGCTTACAACACTGTGAGATAGGCACCATTGTCTTCCTTGTACAAGTGAGGAAATTAAAGCCCAGGAAGGTAAAGCAAGGTTGCCCAAGGAATGACGTAGGTAGTAAGTGTTGGAACCAGTTTTTGAAACAAGGGAGTCTGCCCTCAGAAGCACTCCCTTCCCTAAGTCTGCAGACTTTTATTTTCTTAATGGCTTATTGAGCATTGCAATCATACTTACTGAATTAAAACAGTAAATAATTTTCAGAGTGTTTGTTATTCAGGCTGGAGATGTATCTCAAGGTTGATATCAGAAATGTATTTAATATTTTTCATACATTGTGGCCCTGAACTATACTTTTTGGGGTAGAACAGAGAACTGTCCTATTCTGCATTATAATCTTCTCTTGGACTGTCCTGCCCTTTCTTACCCTTATTTGGCTTGTTTCCTCAAGGCCCATAAAATACCATTATCCTTTCATTGCCTTTCTTTATGTTGCTTTTAACATCTGAAATGACTCTATCCTACACTAGATTCAAATCCTTGTCATTCTCAAGTTCCAGTTTTTCTTGTCTTCCTTATTATGCCACATTTCACTGAACTCCCTTCATTAGAACTCTTATAGCATTGAGTCACAAAAGTCAGCACTTACTTACAAACCTTCTTATAAAATATTTAATTGTATTTCCTACACATTACTGGTATCTCTTGTGCTGGTCTTTAAAAATTCTCGATATCCAGAGTCATGTCTTATTCAGTGATTTTTCTAGCATACTACACTAGCTATCCCTTCACTGTTTAGCCCTCAAGCCAAATCCAACCTGTTTTCTGTTTTTGTATATAAACTTTTCTTAAAATTCAGTCATGTCCATTCATTTGCATATGATCTGTGGCTGCTTTGACTCTGCAACAGGAGTGTTGAGTAGTTGTGACAGAAACCGCATAGCCCTCAAAGCCTAAATCGTCACTGTCTAACTCTTTGCAAAAGTTTGGTGACGCCTGGTTTAACTGGTGAATTGCAACTGGGGTGGTACTTCCCCCCATTATCAAAACTTACTATTATGAGGACATTTTCTTTACTCTCTCTCACTAAACTGCCTTGGAGAGCAAGAATAGTATTCATCTTGATTTCTGTATTCAGCTTGTTTGGTGAAAGAATGAATAATAAATTTAGTGCTCTAAAAATATCTTTCCTTTTGAGATCATTTGAATTTGAGGTATGAGTGGCAGAGATCATAAGTGGAGACAGGATAAAATGGATTTTTTTTTTCAGATGTCATGACCAAAATAATATGCAAACTTGACAAGTTATTTAATAAACTTAATATATTTATTTATCTTTCTCAATTTAGTTACACATTACTCTGATTATATTCTTCAATGCTCTTTTATTAAAATTATAAAAGATACTAAGTGCCCCTAAATATAGTGACTTGTGACTAGTGTTCTTGGTGGTTATACAACACTGTGGTATTAATTTTTTTTTTTAGGAGGTACCGAGGGTTGAACCCCAGACCTCATACATACGAAGCAGGTGCTCAATGGCTGAGCTACACCCGATCCACACTGTGGTAATAATTTAACGTCTACATTTTTCTTTGGATGTTTCAGGTCATGGGAGATAATCTGCTGCTGTCATCAGTCTTTCAGTTCTCTAGGAAGATAAGGCAATCTATAGACAAAACAGCTGGAAAGATCAGGTACTATTCTGTGACTCAAAACATCTTTGCTCAAGTTAGTAACAGTCACTTGTTTTTTTAAGCTGCTACCTCAGCTGTTGGAAACTAGTTAAGTCGGTGAAACTGAGTCTTACTGCTGCTACTGCCATATTCCTTATTTCTACATGTAAGTAATAACCATAAGGTTGACCCTGTGAAGGGAACAAAAACACAAATATCTTAGATGATCAGCTCCCTCATCATTGAGAATTAACAGCTGTAATCACTTAGATTAATTTTATCAATAACCTGAAACATTTTTGCTTTTCCACATACTAATAATAAATGTTTTAAATGAATGGACTTTTGGAGCTTCTTTTATAGGACCTCAAACGTTTCATCTTCCTCATTGGTAATGGGGACAGTATGTAAACTTTGCTGAAACAAACCCGAGAGAGAAAATTTATGTAATAGCCCCCCTCAAAATTAAAATGCCATAGACTGCAATTTTAGTTCATGTTTTTTATGGCCATTAATTTATAATGAATTGTAATAATGTTTTCAATGTCTGATACCTTCACTAGCCTGAATGTTTATTGGATAAGGACCATTCTGTGTTATATTGAACTTTATATTCCTCAACACCATGCTGTAAAGTATGTACTCCATAAATATTTCTTGAATGGGTGAAAGAATGAGCTTTGTTTCTTTTTAGCTTTACTACTGCTAGAAAAGAGTCATTGAAAAGAGGGCTGAAGAAAGTTAGAAATGTATTAATGAGCTTTTGCAGTGTGAAGGAGGGTGGGGGGAAAGAGACTCTAATTATGTATAGAGAGAAGAGAGCCAGCCTAAAGGGCAGAAGACCTGAGGTCTTGAGAAGGAGTTTGCTCCTTTTGTGACCTTGAACAAGCAATCTCTTGTCTGTGAACCCGGTTTTCATAATCTTTATGGGAATAAGTATACTTTCGCTATTTATTTCATAGGGCTGTTGAGGGGAAAAGAAGATAAAATTGTTTTTCAAATGTATGTCTAGCTTATATATTTTAAACTATAATATCACCACTCTGCTTTTTGTTTTTTTTTTTCTCAAAATCCAATTTCCATCTTTCGAAATAGAATGTGTTTACCTTAGAAAAGATTAGCCCCCAGGTAAATATCTATCAAGTACTATTTTACCACCTTAAATTAATTAGTAATTTCAAAACATAAACTTACAGATTTTTGTAAAAATATTTCAGAAATCCACTGATGCTATAGCTTAATTTCTTTCTAGCTCTTATAATTAAAAATGTTAAATATAATGAAACCATTTTATTTCTTAACATGCTTTGTGAATTATAACATTCCATACAAATATTATTTTATATTGCTTATGTGTTGAAATAATACATTTCATCAGTGTTTGATGAGTACCAATAAGCATTGTAAAAACACATCAAGCATCACTTTTATTGAATTGTAAGGCTAAAAGAGAAGTGATTAATAAATTGTTTTCAAAACTATTTCAGAAGTATCTTTTTAAATAACTGTGTTTAAGGTATTTTTAAAGACCAACCATTTTAAAAATATGATGTCATCTAATTTGATCTTCATGAGAGTCCTAGAACCCTGAAAGCTAGAAAATATGGAAGTTGTTTTCTTCATTTTCTAACTTGAACTCTGATGGTCATGGAGGTAAAATGCCTTGTCTCAGGTTTCAGCTTGTTCCCAGGTTTCAGGACCCAAACTTAGGCTCTTTCCATTAGAACATATTCTCTACTGAGTCGATGAATTGTCCTCAGTAAATCATATTTTAGACTTTCTAAAACTAAAACACTTCATTAATTAAAAGAAATAATGAATATAAATATAACATTTACTATTTGTGATTTTTAAACTCTTGAGTCAGAAAGGGATAATACTCTGTTTAGGATGGGGCTAGTGGGAAGAAAAGCATACAGTGAAATAAATGTCTACTTTGCAAATCTGGAAACCTTGGTTCTTATCATCATACTTTTATTTATTTTAGTCAGTGCTTATTGCATACTTCTTGTTTGCTTGTTGGAAGCATTTCTCTCACTTATAACAAATCGCTTAGTAAATCTAGGTTTGTTATCTCTTTTGCTGGATGAGAAGGTTGGATAAATAAATGGATCACAAAGTGTGGTCCCCAGACAGTCAACATCCATTTCCCAGGGGACCTGTTAGAAATGCAAATTATTGAGTCCAATACCAGATCAAAAACTCTGGGGATGTGTACCAGCCATCTGTGTTTTAACAAGCCCTCTGGATAATTATGATATGTGCTAAACTTTGAGAACTACTGGGCTATATTATCTTCAAAGATATCTTCACTTTGTTTCTAAAATGCTGTCTCACTTAAGAAAAGTGTAACTATATTACCAATAAGTTTGTCTCTACATTCATTTTCCCTAGCAAGAATGGCCATTCACTCTTGCCATTGGTGAAACTGCTTAATAAGTTCAATATAAGATACATATGAAGCCAAATAAACCCTGACCTAGCTGCCAAGTTCCCAAAAAGCATATTGTCTTCTTAGATCTGGTTTTCTGCTTCCTTAGTATTTAAATATTATATTAGAGTTCATTTCATAAAGTTAAAATGTTTGATTTCTTAAATCTGTAACATAATATTTCTAAATTGACTTTAAAATAAGCTTTTTATCCCTGCAGTGACTTTGAACTTTGGGGACATGCATAGGTGAGTCAGGACCTTAGGTGACCATTCCAAGCGATTTTTCACCAAAAGTGAAATGTGCATGATTTGACAATTTTAAAAGCCAAAGCACAATATTCAATAACCATCCTTTGGCAAAAATCACTAAATTTTCAATGCTCTGTGGCTAAACACAAACTTTCTCTATTTTACAAGTCTGTTATGGTTCTAAGGTAGTCCATGAAATAGTCATTATTTTCTTAATTCCCACCAGTCCTAATGCTACAAGGACTCTTACAAAGCATATAATAGTGTATTTATGCCTTAATGTCATAGCCTTTAGGATAGCAGCTCTTATTAGTAAGATGGCTGGCAAGGATACTTTATCTTTTCAGTTTGGACAATTTAATAGTAGGTCAGAAGAATATTCTTATATCAGATTCTAGATGCCTTACTGCCTTTTTCAGCATGGCTATATGTAATTGCAAATGTTCCAGACTTGATTTGATGTTGATGAATTTCATGGTTTTCCACAAGGTGAACCTGTTATATTAACCTTTGAAGAAATACAAATAAGAATGCTAATTTAGTTTACTACTTAAATATCAATCAGCTTCCCAGTAATAATAATTTACTTTCTTAATGTTCTGCAATTTTGATGTTTGTTTAAGGCAGTTCAACTAGATTTCCAGACTCCATGAAAAAATTGAAAGAAGCCCAAATGATGATTACAGGCACACATCATTTTTTTATGCTTCACTTTATTGTACTTTTTTTTACAAATTGAAGGTTTGTGTCAACCCTGTGTCAAGCAAGTCTTTCGGTGCCATTTTTCCAACAGCGTGGGCTTACTTCATGTCTCTGTGTCATATTTTAGTAATTTTCACAATATTCCAACCTTTTTCATTATTCTTATGTCTGTTATGGTGATCTGTGATCTCTGATCTTTGTTATTATTGTAACTGTTTTGGAATGCCACAAATTGTACCACATAAGATGGTGAGCTTAACTGATAAATGTTGTGTTCTGACTGCTCTACTAACTGGCCCTTCCCCCATCACTCTCCCTCTCCTCAGGCCTCCCTATTCTCTCAGACACAACCATATTGAAATTAGGCCAGGTAATAGCCCTGCAGTGGCCTCTACGTATTCAAGTGAAAGGAAGAGTCACACGTCTCTCATTTTAAAGCAAAAGCTAGAAATGATTAAGCTTAATGAGGAAGGTACATTGAAAGCCTAGATAGGCCAAAAACTAGGCCTCTTGCACCGAACAGCCAAGTTGTGAATGCAAAGGAAAAGTTCTTGAAGGAAATTAAAAGTGCTACGCCAGTGAACACATGCATGATAAGAAAGTGAAACAGCCTTGTTGCTGATATGGAGAAAGTTTGAGTGGTCTAGATAGATCAAAGCAACCACAGCATTCCCTTAAGCCAAGTCCAGTCCAGAGCAAGGCCTTAAATCTCTTCAATTCTATGAAGGCTGAGAGAGGTGAGGAGGCTGCTGAAGAAAAGTTGGAAGCTAGCAGAGGGTGGTTCATGGAATTTAAGGAAAGAAGCCATCTCCGTAATTTAAAAGTGCTGATGAAGAAACCGCAGCAAGTTATCCAGGAAATCTGGCTAAGATAATTGATGAAGATTTTCAATGTAGATAAAGCAGCCTTATATTGAAAGAAGTTGCCTTCTAGGACTTTCATAGCTAGAGAGACGTCAATGCCTGGCTTCAAAGCTTCAAATGACAGGCTGACTCTCTTGTTAGGGACTAATGCAGCTGATGAATAAGTTGAAGCCAGTGCTCATATACAATTCTGAAAATCCTAAGGCCCTTAAGAATTATTCTAAATCTACTCTGTCTGTGCTCTGTCAGTGGCATAACAAAGCCCAAATGACAGCACATCTAGTGTGGTTTACTGAATAATTTAAGCCCACTGTTGAGACCTACTGCTCAGAAAAAAAGATTCCTTTCAAAATATTACTGTTCACTGACATTGGACCTGGTTACCCAGGAGCTCTGATGGAGATGTACAATGAGATGAATGTTGTTTCCATGCCTGCTGACACAGCATCCATTCTGCAGCCCATGGGTCAAGGAGTAATTTAAACTTTCAAGTCTTATTTATTTAAGAAATACATTTTGTAAGGCTATAGCTGCCATAGAAAGTGATGCCTCTAATAGATCTGGGCCAACCTTCTGGGAAGGATTCACTATTCTAGATGCCATTAACAACATTTATGATTCATGGGAGGAGGTCGAAATATCAACAGTAACAGGAGTTTGGAAGAAGATGATTCCAGCCCTTATGGATGACTTTTGAGGGGTTCAAGACTTCAGTGGAGGAAGTAACTGCAGATGTGGTAGAAATAGCAAGAGAACTGGAATTAGAAGTAGAGCGTGAAGATGTGACTGAAATGCTGCTATGTCATGATAAAACTTTAATGGATGAGGAGTTGCTTCTTATGGATGAGCAAAGAAAGTGGTTTCTTGAAATAGAATCTACTCCTGGTGAAGATGCTGTGAATGTTGTTGAAATGACTTCAAAGGATTTAGAATATTACATCAACTTGATTGACATAGCAGCAGTAGTGTTTGAGAAGATCGACTCCAATTTTGAAACAAGTTCTGCTGTGGGTAAAAAGCTATCAAACAGTGGCACATTCTACAGAGATATCTTTTCTGAAAGGAAGTCAGTCAATATGCCAGGCTACCTTGTGTTATTTTAAGAAATTGCCACGACCACCCCAACTTTCAGCAGCCACCATCCTGACCAGTTAGCAGCCATCAACACGGAGGCAAGACCCTCCACCAGCAAAGAGATTACAGCTCGCTGAACTTTCAAATGGTGGTTAGAATTTTTTTTTAACAACAAAGTATTTTTTAATTAAGGTTTGTACATTGCTTTTTAGACATAAGGCTATCGCATGCTTAATAGACTACAGTATAGTGTAAACGTAACTTTTATATGCACTGGAAAACTGAAAAATTTGTGTGAACCACTTTATTGCAACATTTGCTTCTTTGCAGTAGTCTGGAACCGAGCCCACAATATCTCCAAGATATGCCTGTAGTGTTTAAAATATTAGGGAGAGAGGTACGCCACATTTGAAAGACAAATCAAAATGTTGTGGTACATCTTTATCTTACTAGTTAAGATATTTGAATTTAGTTTCTAACATAAGGATAATCTTTATTGGCAGCTGTTTTTATCAAAAGGATAGCATCTTAACTCCTAATACGTTGATGTTTTAGTAACATGAATTAGGTGTGTTTTTTTTTGTTTTTTGTTTTGTTTTGTTTTGTTTTTTAAGGAAAGCACAGTGAGTATTCCAATTTTCAACCTTTAAAATAATATTCACATCAATCAACAATATGCCTTTCAAAGAGACACAGCTGTACATACCTAATTCAACCTATGTTCGTCTTAATTTAATCTAACATTTATAATGCATATATTTTATCTGAACAAAGTTGTATTTTATTATAAGAGATGGTTTTAGTGTTAAAATATTAAATAATTTTGATTATATATCATCATCTGCATTTGTTTTATATTTGGTTTTAAATAAAAGATAAATAGTAAAGGTTTATGCATATATTAGTAACCATTTATTTACTTTTTCAGTACAGATCTCTCACATACATGAGTTTTTGGTAACATTGGCCCAGTATTTAAAATTCATGGAAATGTTAGATTTGGATTTTTTTTCCCTTGTGTAGATTCTTAAAGCTACGTTGTTTTTGATATTATCATTAACAAAAGTGTAGTAAATGTTTAAAATGTGAAAAGTAAAATGCTTATATTTCTTGATTTATAGAATTTTATTTAAAGACAAAGATCGGAATTGGGATGAAATCGAAAGCAAGTTAAGAGCTGAAAGTGAAGTCCCTATTGTGAAAACTTCAAGCATGGTATGGTAACTTTTTTTGAAGGTTAAAACATTTCAATATCAGGGTTTTATTTAAGGGAGAGATAACATGCTTATTTTGAAGTAATTTCAAACTTACTGGACAATTGCAAAAATAATACAACCCCCATACAGAGAACTCCAACATACTCCCATCCCACTCCACCCCAGATACCCAGACCCACCAATTTTAACATTTCACCACCTTTTTTGTGTTATCTCTCTCTCTATGTCCATCATCTACCTGTCTGTCTGTCTGTCTGTCTTCTGAATATTTGAGAGCAAGTTGTATTTCCATGTATGTTTCCTGTGAACAAGGATATTCACTTATGTAATCACTTTAAGTGCAGTTATCAAGTTCAAAGAAATTTAACATTGATATAAAGCTTATATTCTATAATCCAGTATTGCTAATACCCCAATAATGTCCTTTTGAGCCTTTTTCTTCCAATCTTAGGACCTGTCCAGTATCATGTACTGCATTTAATTGTCATTTTCTCTTTAGGTTTATCTTTTTTTTAATTGTGGAAACATGTATACAACATAAATCTTCCCATCTCAACTTCTCCCAAGCATACTATTCATTGGGTTTAATCAACATTGACACTTTCCCTTCACCCCAAATACAGAAACACTACGCTAATTTTGCAGTAACTCGCCATTGCCCCTGCCTCCAATCCCTAGTAGCTACTTACTGTCTCTCTGAGTTTTTATATTCTCTGATATTTTTTGTGGTTACCATGGAGCTTAAATTACATCCTAAATCTGTAACAATCTTGTTTCTTTTGATACTAACAACATTGTCAATAGCATACATGAAATGTTCCTATACCTCCCTGCCCCCCCACCATTATGTAGTTCTTTTCACAGATTATGTATTTATACATTATGAGTCCAAAACCATTAATTTATCATTACATTTCATGCATTTGCCTTTTAGTTCTTGTAGGAAGTAAAAAGTAGAGCTACAAATAAGAAATTTGTATTTACCCATGTCATTATTTTTACCAGAGATCTTTATTTCTTCACATGGCTTCAGTCAGTTGTCTAGTGTCCCTTCCTTTTTTTTTTTTTTTTTTTTTTTTTTTTAAAGATTTTATTTATTTATTCATTTATCCCCCCCTTGCTGCTTGTGCTCACTGGGTCAGCCAACCACGCTGTGCGGGCGGGCTTGCCTTCACCAGGAGGCCCCGGGAATCGAACCCGGGGCCTCCCATATGGTAAACGGGAGCCCTACTGATTGAGCCACAGCCGCTTCCCGTGTCCCTTCCTTTTAACCTGCAGAATTCCCTTTGGCATTTCTCATAGATCTATTCTGGTGGTGATGAAGTCCCTCAGCTTTTGTTTATGTGGGAATGTCTTAATCCTGCCCCAATTTTTATTTTATTTTTTTTTTTTAAGATTTCTTTATTTTTTTATCCCCCCCCCCCATTGTTTTGCACTTGCTGTCTGCTCTCTGTGTTCTTCTGTGTCTGCTTGTCTTCCCCTTAGAGGGCACTAGGAACCAATCCTGGGACCTTCTGGAGTAGAGAGAGGTGCTCAATCTCTTGCACCACCTCAGCTCCCTGGTCTGCCGCATCTCTTATTGTCTCTCCTATGTGTCTCTTTTTGTTGTGTCATCTTGCTGTGCCAGCTCTCCATGCGGGCCAGCACTACACGTAGGCCAGCTTGCCCTCACCAGGAGGCCCCGGGAATCGAACCCTGGACCTCCTATATGGTAGACAGTTCAGCCACGTCCGCTTCCCCTCCTCCCCCATTTTTAAAAGACAGTTTTGCCAGATACAGTAATCTTGATTGGCAGTTTTTTGCTTTCAGCAAAAGTATGTCTTCCCACAGCCTTTCTGCCTCCATGGTTTCCAGGGAGAAATCAGCACTTAATTTTATTGAGGCTCCCTTGAATGTGACACATTACTTCACTCTTGTGACTTTCAGAATGCTCTCTTTATCTTTGGCATTAAACAGTTTGATTAAACATGGCATGGTATGGGTCTATTGGGGTTTATCCTATTTGGAGTTTGTTGAGCATCTTGGATGTGTATATGCATGTCTTCCATTAAATTTGGGACTTTTTCAGTCATTACCTCTTTGAATATTCTCTCTGTTCCTTTCTCTCTTCTAGTACCCTTAACAATCTGTATATTGGTACACTTGTCCAACGGGTTTCTCAGCCTCTGTTTACTTTTCTTCATCTTTCAGCTCCTCAGAGTAGATGATTTCAATTGTTTTAACTTCAAGTTCACTGATTCTTTGTTCTGCTAGCTCCAATCTACTGTTGAACCCCTATTGGAAATTTTAAATTTCTGTTCCTTTGGTCTTCAGCTTTGTTTGGTTCCTTTTCAGAATTTCCATCTCTCAGTCTATATTCTCTTTGTGTTCATCCGTTGTTTTTCTAATTTCCTCTACTTGTTTGCTGTATTTTCCTATAGCTCTTTGAGCTTATTAAGGATCTCTTTTTTTTTTTTTTTTAAGGTTTATTTATTTACTCTATTTTTCTTTATTTATACCCCCACCCCCACCCCAGATGGTTCTTGTCTCTGCTCATTGTTTGCTTGCCTTTTCCAGGAGGCACTGGAAACTGAATCCAGGCCCTCCCACATGGGAGGTGAGTGCCCAACAGTCTGAGCTGCATCTGCTTCCCGCAGGCTGCAGTGTCTGCTGGCTTGTGGCATCTGCTTGTTTAGGCATCTGCTTGCTGCTGTGGGTGCAGTATCTAGTTTGTTGCAGTGGATACAGCGTCTGCTCATCTTTTTTTTTTAGGAGGCTGGGACCCAAACTCAGGACCTCCCATGTAGTAGGCGGGCGCCCAACTGGTTGAGCCACATCCGCTTCCTAGGATCATTTTTTAAAAGTCCTTGTCTGGTATGTCCCGGGTCTGATCCTACTCATGGATGGTTTCTAATGCTTTAAGTTTTCTCCTGTGCCTAGGCCATCGCTTCCTGTTTCTTTGTATGGTTTGTAATGTTGAAACCTGGACATTTTTATATTTTAATGTGTTATTTTTGGAATTTAGACTCTGAGGTATCTGTTCCTTAAGCTTGTATCCACTTAGTGTTATGGCAGAGCTTTCCTTAAATGCTAGGAGCTAACAAAAAAAAAGGTGAAAAAGAAAACACCTTTGCCAATCTTTGGAGAATGATCTGTGCCAGTTCCCTTCCAGTGCTTATCCATGCAATGACAAGCCTTTCTGTGCATACATCTTGTCTTGGGCATGCATGTTTGGCCCTCAGACTTCCCCCATTTACACGGGTCTGAATACCCCCTCTTTCCTTAGAAACAGTTTCTTCACAGTCCCAGGCACTGCACTGTATGTCCTACACCAATCCTTTGTCCCAGGCAGCAAGACTTGACCACTGTCCCACGGTGTTCTCTAGGAGATTTCCGTGAGCTGTCTTCTACATGCAGAGCAAGGTCTGGGATGGCGAGTCCCTCAGGCCACCACCAGACACATTGGGCCAGGCAGACATGCTCCCAAGATGTACATGAGGGTCACTCTGCTCCCTCTGGAACCAGCACCAGGGGTCTATACTGGGAGCATGGACCAGCTCCATGCGGAGCCCATGAGGTGCCAGCCAGGGTGCCAGGAGATCCTACCACTTTTAAGTAACCTTTTCTTGATTTGGTGCTCACCCTAGTACTGCAGTCCTTTAACTGTTTTCTAGACCTTTGAGAAAAATGTTCCTGCCAGTTCTTGCTGGTTGTTCATAGCTCCTGTGGGTGTTCGGAGCCCTGAAGCTTCTCGCTCCACCATCTTCACTGAGGCAGGGCCAACATGCTTGTTTTCTAATCGTTTTTTAACTTATGTTTATAAAAGGAGATAAAAATGCACAAATTTGGGTTAATTTTATGTCTTCACGTGTCTCTCATAGGTACTTAAAATGTCAGCTGGGGGAGCAGATGTAGCTCAAGTGGTTGACGCCTGCTTCCCATGTACGAGGTCCTGGGTTCAATCCCAGGTACCTCCTTAAAAAAAAAAAAAAAAAGTCAGTTGCTTCAGAGTTACAAGGATATGAAGAAGGAACCTTTCATGTTGCTCACTCTTATACATTCTTGTTCTTGTACATAGGTATACATTATAAATATGCAATTTTGAAATAAGAGCCTCCTCTCAAGAATTTAACGAATTTTCATTGTTCGGAGAATCATCCTAATACTGAGATTGCAGTCTATACATTTTTTCCAAAGAAAATTGTTAAGCACTTTTACAAAGTTATTGTGAGATGATCAAGTTTTTTAGAACCTTTGTTCATATAGTAGTAAATCACCTTGAACTTCTCATCTTCTGCTGTCATTGTCTTATTTTAAAAATTATTTTTTTTCAACATTAAAGATTTTATACTTTGAATCTTGTTTATTGGATAGCATAATTATTTCATATCATGTTGTTAGTAAAGTAGTACATGAAGATAATATCAAGCATCACAAATAAAATCAGAATGAGATTCCTTGCTTGTCAAAAACATTTTAAAGTAAGCAAATTTTTATCATTGCTTTCCCTGCAGGAGATTTCATCTATCTTACAGGAGCTGAAAAGAGTTGAAAAGCAACTACAAGGTAAATTTATTTCTGAGTTAAGTATAAAGAGCTAGCAATTTAGGATAAGTGTATTCTATGTGGCATTTCTTAAAATATTCTTTTTATTAGGATATTATTTGATAGAGTTCTCCATAACCAAATTATTTATAAAAAGGAAGTTTTAAAACCCAATATAAAGAATTAAAAAGATAGTAAAGTTAAATTTAGGGCATGTTTTAGGGCTTAGATTTGCCAAGAGGCTAGATGTTATAACTAATTCACAGTATTATATATATTATGTACTATATAATATATGAAAAATAACATATAAAGTATATGTATGCAGCTGAAAATGCTTTTGTCCAGCCTGCTGCCTCTACTTGTAAAAGCACGTACACGTTGTTAATGTCTTACTTTAATATTGACAGCAATATTTATTTGATTTGAAAATTCTTATATTGTGGTATAATTTCAAATGAATGTATAGTCTAATTCAAGTAATAGTTGCTTAGGTGGACTACAAGAAATAAGTGCATATTGGTCATAGGGACCAGAAGAAGAAGGAGAGAAGAGAAAGAAATTCTGCCACCTGCTAATTGTACTCAGTCCTTATTGGTTGAATTATAATAGGCTGATTATGTGGGTCCTAGCTAAGTGATTCTTAACTTTTTTTTTGGCCCCAAACACCTAAAGTCTATGATATACCCCCATGGGTGAAGTGGCTTGCTAGCACAGTGATTCTTCACTGGCAGAATGGGGGTGTACTTTTAAAAGGACCTCCTAAGTACTCGTACATCTCATATCTATGTCTGTGGTGCTTCCTTCTCCCAATTCACTACTCTGCCCAGTGCCAAGCTGAAAATCTCTTCCCTCGTCTACTCAGAGATCTATTGCACTGAGAGCCTCGTCGTCAGCCTGCCGCTCCCGGGGGAGGTGGGAGGTCTGTTGGCTGATGCTGCCATGGGCTGTAGTGTCTAGGCGGTGAGGAACCCCTGCGGCTCAGTGATGCACGAGGAACTGCCCGTGGCTGGCGGCCCAGCACTCTCCCCTGCTGTGGCAGCTGTCAGCGTGTGCTGGTGGTCTTCCGGCCTGGCAGGCCTTCAGCTGACCCTGAGCCATGTCTTAGCAACTAGCCGCCACTTAGCGGAGTGCTAAATAGGGATAGGGGTGTATATTTAAGTCATAGCCAGTATTCTCACTGTCCTGTCACAGTGAGGAAAGCGAATTTCAGAAAGGTCTATCTTGAATTCCACATCTCCCAACCCCAGTCTTCTAACAGGCTCTGAAATGCCCATAGGTAAGTCTACCCAAGGGACTGTGTAATCGACAGTATAGATCAGCCACAGAACTAAGAGTGGGATTTTAAATACAGTATTGGAAAGATTGGCCAAATTTAAAATCATGTAAGAACCAATAGTTGAAATGTTAACCAAATCCTAAGCAATGTTCATATCCAAATTTAACTGCATTTAGAACCAGATCTTTTTTCCAAAACTACTTGGTTTATCTTTCCTTCAGCGATCAATGCTATGATTGACCCAGATGGAACTTTGGAGGCTCTAAACAACATGGGATTTCCCAGTGCCGGCTTGCCATCTCCGCCAAAGCAGAAGTCCAGTCCCGGGAATAGCCACGGCAGCCCTGGCCAGACCCCGACCCTCTGCCCACCTGAAGCTAGGGCTCTTCATCCCGCTGCTGTGTCCGCCTCGGCTGAGCATGAGAATGCCGAGTCCCAGGCGGATTTCAGTATACATTTCAATAGGTTCAACCCCGACGGGGAGGAGGAAGACGGCACAGCGCACGGATGGCTTTCTCTTGATTAGTAAAAGAGCATGCCTGTGGGATGGCAACAGCAGAGTGTTGGCTTATACAAAACAAGACCGCTCGGTCAGCTACAAGTTTGTTAGCCTTGTCTTCTTAATTTTATTTATTTATTATTATTTTTTTTTACCTATAATGTGTCATATTAATCCTTTCAAGCCATTTAGATAACCATTTGATGCACATATAGAAAAAAGCAGATGGTGGCAGTTTTGCCTTTTTGTGGTTTTATGATTTTCTAATTGAATTAAATAATTACATCCTTTCCCTTCATAGATCTTTGTTTTTTTTTTTTAAGCTGTGCTGTGACCTACAAGCAGACTAAATCCCCAACATTTCTGAAACCCCATGTCTCCTGTGCCAAGCTGCTCCCAGAAATGGACCTCCCCCTCACCTGTACAGATTGGTTAAGCACTTCTTAACAGTAGGATTTATAGCATTCGTTTCCATTGGATACAATGACACGTTACTCTTCACAGTAAAGCAGACCTTTCAAAACATTCGTTCTCGTGTCCTCAAGTTTTCCAACACATATGTGATTTATATAACTTTGTTGCTACGTTAATTGTCTTAGAGTTTACGGAGATTAACTATTATGTTTGCACTAAGATTTGCTGGGAGTGGTAGGTGGACATATCTGTATATCAATAAGGACTAATCGTCTTTTATGTACATAGGAAATTGAAAATTCCGTATTTGTTTTAACCCCACAGTGTTTTACTCCACTTTCTTAAAGATCAATTTGGCACTTTTTTCATTGTTTTTAATGGAAATAAGGTTTTTCTTTATAATTTTAGGTCAAATGATAACTAGAAAGATTAAACTAGACAGATAGTTTAGGTGGAGTATATTTTTAAAACTAAGAATATGTATATTGATCCTGTGTTACCAAGTTTATATGTGACCATTGAAAAAATTCCCCTTAAAATAAATGATCATGAGGTTTAAATTTTTTTCATTAGGAGACTTGGAGAACCAGTAGTCATAAAATTAGTTGATAGTTTCACTCCCAAGCAATAAATTGCTTCTATATGTTTCCCTGTAGGACCCAATAGTAATTCCTGTCTCAGTCTTAGACACATTATAAGGATTCTGAAAGATGACGCTGACAAAGGCTTTGGGCCCATGCTACTACTGAACAGGAAGCCTATGAAAAATGTCTTCTGTAAACTTGTTTTTTCTCTTTCCAGTAGTTTGACATTTGGATAAGTTTTAAAAGAAAGTAATTATCTTTGTGTTTCCAGAGCACTATAATTTGGGTCAAATCTTAATTCAATTAAATATTATTAGTCAACCTGGATTTTTCCCCTGATCTATGGAAGGTTAAAACTTCAACTTTTGCAACTTTTATGAAATGGTCTTTAGTATTTCAGCAGTGATCCTGTGCTACATTTGTTTTAAAAAAGAAATGAATTCTGCACATTTCAAACATTACAGGATTTTTTAAAGCCTAGATTGTTTGGATCAGATGCAAAAAGAGTTTTTGTAAAGATATAAAAACAAAAGTCTGTTACATAATGGATCTCATATTTTTCTTTAAGCTAAAAAAAAAAAGATAAATGAACTATTCTTCTTGTAAAGCTAAATTCCCCATTCTGTCTAATAAAGGAAGACTGAAAAGGGTTTTAAAGAACATGAATGGAAAGCTGTAAATGCTTTGAAGGAATATATAAAACATTAAAACAGGGTCAAGTCATCTGAAGAAAAAGTTGAACAAAAAGTCACTCATTGTTCCCTCTTGTATGTAATTTTTAGGTACTGATTATATCCACATGGAAGTAGAAGGTAAGGAGTTGTTTAGGAAAATGTTAGCATCTACTCTACTTACATTATTGTTTGTGTTTACATAGTTTGGTTCATTGGTAAACATTTGGCCTTTTACTATGTTATTTTTATTTTGTATGAATACATGATTCTCCTTATTTATTTTTGTTACATTTATTACTTATGTTATTTTGTTATGCATTTACAACTCCATTTTTAAATAAAGTGTTTCTGGAACTTTATCCAGTGATTGTATATTTTATTTCTTCTACCACCCAGATTGCTAATATTCCATCAGTTTCCCAAATAGTTATTTACAAGACATTTTCCCAGGCTTAACAAAAAAAATAGAATCAACCCATCAATTCTCATTAGTATGTGGTCATTGTAAAACCTCATATTATAATTTTGACTATTAAAGAAAATATTTTCTTAGCAAATTACAGTGACTCTAATTCTCTTAATGCTATAATATAATGTGCACACACCAGGCCTTTTAAGTTTCTGACAGTAATGTATTTCAGGAACAAAGTAGGGATTGAAAATATCTTGGCCATCTTAAATTTTGGACTCATTTTCATTCATCTTATTCATGCTCAAGACTCTTGACTGGAAAATTTCTCAACTTGGGAGCAGACATGGCTCAAGTGGCTGAGCGCCTGCCTCCCACACGGGAGGTGCTGGGTTCGGTTCCCGGTGCCTCCTAAAAAGAAAAAAAAAACATCAGCAACTCTGGGGAGCCGATGTGGCTCAGTGGTTGAGCGCCAGGTTCCAATCACTGGCCCCCGGTACCTCAAAAAATGAAAATAAAAAATTAACTTCCCCACTTGATCATTTGAGGCCTTCCATAATCTGGCTCTTACCTGTCTGTGTACACCTGATAACTCTCTACCTCCATTTACAAGTTTCTTGACCTTCTTAAGCTTATTCAGTAAGTTGACTGCATCTAAGGCTGATTACATCTACAGTCAATTAAGGAGATTGCCTTCAGCAGTGGGAGATGTCTCATCCAATCACTGGAGGGCCTTAAAGGAGAACTGACGATTTCAACAGTCAGGAAGAATTCCCATCTCTAGCTCAGCCAGCCATGGCGCTTTGCAATCAGTCCTCTTCCCCAACCCCAGCCAAAGGCAACCACAGCTCTTTCCATCCTATGCTTTTGCCTTTTCTAGAAGTTCATATGAATAGAATCATACAGTTTGAGTCTTTTGTGTTTGACTTCTTTTACTTAGTAATCTTTTTTTTGGTTTTTTTTGTTGTTGTTTATGAGGTACCAGGGCTGGGGACCTCGTATGTGGGAATCTGGTGCTCAACCACTGAACCACATCGGCTTCCCTGAGTTGGTTTTTCATTTGTTTGCTTGTTTTTTGCTTTTTTTGTTTTGTTTTTTAGGAGGCACCGGGGATCAAACCCAGGATCTCTAGTGTGGGAAGCAGCTGCTTGAGCCACATGCACTCCCAGCAGTAATGCTTTGGAGCCGATCCATGTTTTTGAGTTAGGAATATCTTTCCTATTTATTGTTGAGTAGTATCCCAAAGCACAGATGTGCCATATTTTGTTTATGTATTCACAAGTTGATGACACTTGGGTTGTTTATCATTTTGGGCTAATATAATGTTCCAGAGCATTTATGTTCAATTGTTTGTATGGACATATGTTTTCATTTCTTTGGGGGCTATCTGGGAGTGGGATTTATGAGTCACATGGCAAGTATATTTTAATTACATAAGATATTGCCATATTTTTTAAAGTGGCTCCATCATTTTGCATCCCTACCTTAAGAGTTCATTCTGCTTTTAATTTGCATTTCCCTGAGCATCTTCATGTGCTACTTGTTAAAATTTAAACAAACTCTAGGATGGATATAAAATTAGGATATTTTGTGTTAGACATGCTTCACTGTGGACTTCCCAACAGGATAGGTTTAAAAGTGATAGAGTATAGTTAGATCATGTTTTAGTAGCAAGAATGAAAAATAGCTGAGGGCAAATTGTCCTTTCTGTGCCCTATTCCCTTTTCAAGCTCTCCCCCTGCCTTTTTTTTCCTCAGCAGACTCTGACACAAAAGAGACTTTCAGGACTGTACCTTACCACTCATTCATTTCTTTAGGTCTAAGTGTTACCTCTTACAAAATTATTTTAAATCCTACATATAAGACCCTGTCCTTTGTTAAATCGGCATCTGAGGGGGAGAGAGGACAGAATGGATTTGGTGAAATGAAAGACATTATGAGGGAAGACAGTATATTGGGAGAAGGAGAGAAGGAGTAGAACATTTATTGAATGCCTGCTGAGGACCAGGAGCTGTCTCAGTTATGGGAATTCAAACATGATCTCCAGGTTTTCAGCCCAGGTGACTAGGAAGATAATACCACAGAGACAGTTAAGACTCATTGAGGGAAGCGGATGTGGCTCAAGGGGTTGGGCATCCGTCTACCATATGAAAGGACCCGGGTTTGATCCCTGGGACCTCTTGGTAAATTTTTTTTTTTTTATAAAAATGATAAAAAACAAACTCTCTGAGGGCAAGTTACTTTGAGAAGATGACAATGTTTTTCAGACATTGAATTCTAAGCAGTGAGTATTTATTGGCTCAAAATGATGGTAATTCTTGAAGGTTGAGCCCTAGATATAATGTGGAATTATTTCACTTAGAGCCCTTGGAGGAAGCCATGAGCACAGATGAGGGAGTATTAAGGAAAAGTTTAGAATTTGGCTGACATGTGCTTGAACCCCTCTTCTGCCTCTTATTAGCTATGAAATCTTAAGCAAATTAGGAAATCTTTCTGATAACAGTTTTTTTTCCTATAAGATGGGGCTAATAACCTGTACTTCATAGGACTGATTAATGAAATCATAATGTACCTAAAACCTTGACACATTGACTAGCACTTACTATGCATAAATTTTATGCAATTAAAAATATCGCCAGGAGCGGATGTGGCTCAAATGGTTGGGTGTCTGTCTCCCATGTGGAGGGACCTGGGTTTGATCCCCGGGACCTCCGGGTAAAATAAAGGAAAATGTAGAAGATGGGTGGGCCACCAGGCCCCAGGTGCGGGTGCACCATCAGGCCCCACCGAGACACACAACAAGATGACGTAACAGGAGAGGGACACAAGGGAGAGCCAAGACGAGACGTGCCGAAAAACCAGGAACTAAGGTGGCACAGGTGGTAGGACGCCTCTCTCCCACATCAGAAGTTCCCAGGATCAAATCCCGGTGAAGACAGGAGGATGAGAAGAGAGGGCAGGAAACGGACACAAAGAATTGCACACAAAAACAGCAAAAATGGGGGGGGCGGTGATTAAAAATGGATAAAAGTAAATAAATCTTGTGTTATGGGTTGAATTTTGTCCCCCAAAAGGATATGTGAAATCCTAATCCCCAACACCTCAGAATGTGACCTTATTTGGAAATAAGCCAACTGAATTAGGGGGTGGGGGGAGGTTGTAGAAGGCAGAGGATGGCCACCTAAGAGTGTGTGCATGGCTTCCTTAGAGAAGAAGTCGGGGTAGGTGAGGTCTGGGCAATGGCCACTTTACAGGTGCCTGTGACCTCCCTAACTATAATTCACCCATTTTTTAAAGATTTATTTTTATTTATTTCTCCCACACACACCCTTGTTTTGCGCTCACTGTCTGCTCTTTGTGTGCTCGTCTTCTTTTTTTAGGAGGCACTGGGAACCAAACCTGGGACCTCCTGTGTGAGAGGGAGGCACCCAATCACTTGAGCCATCTCCGCTCCCTACTTGTGTCTCTCATTGGGTTTCCTTGCTGTGTCTGTTCGTTGTGTCACCTTGCTGCGTCATCTTATTGCGCCAGCCTGTTGCATCAGCTCGCCGCACCAGCCCGTCGCATCACCTTGCTGTCTTGCTCATCTTTTTTTAGGGGGCACTGGGAACCAAAACCGTGACCTTCCGTGTGGTAGGCAGGCACACACCTGCTTGAGCCACATCCACTTCCCTAATTCATTCATTTTTACTGAAAGTACTTGTGTGATAGTTGTCCTTCTGTGCTGCTCTCTCTTGTACAGCCCTATTTTTGAATGGTGTAAAATCGGCATGAATATTATAAGCATTACATAGAGAACTATTATGCTTAAATGGAAATTTTAACTAGAAAAGCTCAGCAAAGTCAAAATGGTTAATACTATATTTTTCCCTGTATTAGAATGCTGGGCATGCAATGTAAGAGAAATGTACTAACAGCCTTGCCTCCTTTAGTCCTCTTCAATCAGTGCTCCTCTGGAGAAATGGACACATTTCTCCAGAAATAGCAAGTTTAAAAATTCGGGTAGTTTTCTTCAATCTCTGAATTTCAGTCATTTCAACCAAAAGGAATCAGCAGTCACCAGGATCTGGAAGATGTATGTTCACTCACCCTCCCCACTAAGGATGGAAAAGTGCCTTGATAAAGCTACACAAATGCAAAAGTAGATGCACCGCAGTGGTCTTTAGGATAAGCCATACCTAAATGCTTTCCAAGCTGAGCCAATTATTTGCTGATTTAATAGTTTCCTAAGTTTAACTCTACCCATAAGTCACCATCAATTGAGTAGTAATTTCTGGAAAAAAAAAAAAAGTGTATATTTTGGTTATAGATCCCATTTAAACTAATTTTTTAGAAGTGCATCTGAGATTTGAGGGACTATGACATTTCCTGGCATAGTGGCTCATTAAAGCATGTTTAGGTCAGGACATAAGGAGTTCTTCTAAAGCTTAGGTCTTCACTGGTCCCTCCTTACCATGTCTCCTGCTGGCAAAGCTCCTCGGCTTCCCACCACCTCGAGGCCACAGCCCAAACTCCTAAGCATGGCATGCAGGAGCTTTCACAAGTGGTTCTGATTTTTCTTGTCTTATCCAAATGTCCCAGTGCAGCCTAGGCCCAAGTCACAGAACCCGATCCTCTTTTGTGCTCTTTTGTGCCTCCAAGGAAGCCTTTGTGCTTGGCATTCCTTCTGGCTAGTATCTTATTTTATCACGTTCTCCTGAAAAGTCTCCTGCCCACATGCCTTCTGCCAGTAGCCCAGAAGCAGACCTAGAAACGAGAATCTGTGTGCAAGGGATTAAGGAAGTGCTCCTAGGAGGAACTGCTGGTAAGAGAGCAGAGGAGCCCAGAAGGGAAGGGAAGAGAGTCCAGCTAAAATGCGATTTTCAGGTCAAGCCAACAGAGGGTAGCTTCAGCCAGATTGCAGGGGAACGCTGGGCTATAAATTATGCCCTGCAGTTGTTCCATTTTGAGTCTAGGATCTGCACTTTCATTCTCCTGCACACTCTACCAGTCACTGGCTTAGTGCCCCTGAGGGGCACTTGAACTTGCAGACTTGCAGTTCTCTGCATGTGAAGGCATAGCAGCTCCAGGAGTCTGAGGACAGTCCCTGAAAGAGCCAGAGGTCAGGTCATTCGAAGCAGAAACATGGTAGCCAGGAATGGGTTGCACAGAAATGAGGTGAGAAAGCTGGGCCAACCAACGTGTCCAACACGACAGCAGGTGCAAGTCCTGCTACCTCTTCACAGCTTCTCCTGATTCTGCCAGGCATGCTGAATTTTCCCTGCCAAGTCCATATGCATATGTTATGGATTTCTGACATTACAGGTATTTGGTTGTCTTCTCGGCGAGGATGTGAGCCCCACAGGGGCAGAGATTGTGAGTTATTTGTTTATTAATCAGCTTCGCTCATAGGGGCAGCCCATGGCAGGTGTCCAACATGCCCACTGAAGGCATCGATTATGCTAACGAGGTCATTTCAGATGCAAATTAAAGACGTAGCCAGCTACTTCTTATGGTTTTGCATTCTCTACAGAGGCATGAAATGCTCTTATCAAAGTAGTAATAAGTTCACACGGCAAAAACAGCTCCATTCAGAACCACTAGCATTTGCTCATTTTTATGAGTCTCATACTAGTGCTTGGGCTTAACAAAACCAGGTACCAGGCAGACTTCCATTCTGGTTTAAGGACATTTACTAACACTTCCGCTCAACTCCCACCTGCAGACCATTAGCTGTGTTAGGGCACTGCTGCTTCTCCCCCACCCCACCCGTGGAAAAGTGAAAACCACAGAGGGCATCTGCGAGGCCCCAGGAACATGCCTGATGGATGCTGGGGTCCTCTGTCGTGGTTTTCAGTGTTTGTGGCAAATACCAACTAATATAAATATTTTATTGTCATAAAAACTGCTATATATTTGACTGCATTTTCTGAGCAAGGTTGACTCAGAAAGGTAAAAATAGTAACTCCTTATTATGTACTTTCAGTGTTCCAAAGACCATGTAAGAAATGTCCATGTTTTTGTTCTGTAAGATAGCTATTGTTATTGTTTTTTCCGTGTTATTTATGAGAAACTCAGGTTCAGAGAGAATTGACTTCACCCATGTCCCTTAATTATAAAGGGACAGACCCAGTATATAAATAGAAACTTTTAGCTACTTTGTATCAAGAACTGTGAAGATGCGAATACTCTCACTGTCCTGATTTTGTGATAATCAGGGTAAGCTAAACATTCGCTGTGTTAGAAACCATGCGTGTGTCCCCAGACCTAGTTCATCTCCCTAGGTCTGGTTTTTAGAATGCTGGTGATAAACTAAGGCTGATTTATTATATGACCATCCTGTATGGGAAAAGACCGTAACTCTAGGTATCTCTGGTCAACCTTAAGAGATGTAGCAGGGGTCGGATGTGGCTCAAATGGTTGGGCATCGTCTCCCATATGGAGGGACCTGGGTTCAGTCTCCAGGACTTCCTGGTAAAAATTTTTAAAAAAGAAAAATATAGAAGGCGTGCAGGCTGCTGGCCCTGTCAGTGCACAGGTGCACGTCAGGCCCCGCAAGCGGGTGAGTCCCCGAGGCCCCGCGCGTGGGCGCGCAGTCAGGCCCTGCCGAGCCACGCAGCAAGATGATGACGTAACAGGAGAGGGACACAAGGGAGAGCCAAGACGAGATGCACCAAAAAACCAGGAACTAAGGTGGCACAGGCGGTAGGACGCCTCTCTACCACATCGGAGGTTCCGAGGATTGAATCCCAGTGAAGACGGGGAGAAGGATGAGAAGAAAGGGCAGGAAACAGATACAGAGAATTGCCCAGTGAATGGACACAGAAACAGCAAAAATGGGGGGGGGGGGGTGTAAAAATGGATAAAAGTAAATAATATTATTTTTCCTGTTTGGCAGTTCCTAAAGAAGTTGAATATAGACTTGCCACGTGACCCTGCAATACCACTACTGGGTATATACCCAGAAGAACTGAGAGCAGTGACACGAACAGACATCTGCACACCGATGTTCATAGCCACATTATTCACCATTGCCAAAAGTTGGAAGCAACCCAGGTGTCCATCAACAGATGAATGGATAAACAAACTGGTCTATTCACATGATGAATATTATGCAGCTGTAAGAAGAAATGAAGTCATAAAGCATATGACAACATGGATGAACCTGAAGGACATTATGTTGAGTGAAGCAAGCCAGACACAAAAGGGCAAATACTGTATGAATGTGTTACTATGAACTAAATATATTGTATAACATATTGTTTGAGTCAAAAAAAATTTTTATATGTATCCAGTACATTTAATTGAGAAATGTAAAAAAAAAAACCAGCAAAAACGGGGGGGGGGGG